>CAJHZI010000884.1:167500-345000 GCA_905160935.1 Enchytraeus crypticus | reverse complement strand
AGCTGACCTGTAAACTGATTGAGTGTGGTTAACATAATCTGCATTAAAACACTTGAAAAGTATCATTGAATATATTAAGACAACTGTGCGAGTGATAGGTGCGTTTACTGATTGAAATTGAATTTTCTGGATGATTTAGAAGTCTTACTACCACTACCGCTACCACCACCTCCGCCACCCTTCCCCTTCTTTAGCATCAGCTTGATCTTCTCTGCTCTATCGAGATATTGTGCACACTTGGCCCTGACTGCGTCCTTAGCTTCGTCGCTGTCCGTCTCATCTGATGAAAATGTTTCAATCATAAAACTGACAAATTTAAGTCAATAATTATAATTATTATAATTATTATAATTATTATAATCAATTTGACAATTGATTATAATAATTATAATTTATAATCAATGGATTATTATACTTTAGCTATTGATTATAGTTAAAACCACAATAATAAATAGGGTACATTGGAATTGATGACTGATCGCTAGAAAATTTTATAAAATGAATAGAAGAGACTATAGGGTACGCTAATATGGTACAAAGATATGGTAAGAGACAGAAAAGAGTGGAGATCTATTCGTATCCCGACCCTGGTTACACTGAGATTCAAGGGAAGACGATGATGATTGGAATTGATGACTAAATGACTTCCTAAGATAAATTGAATGTCTTACAGACATTAAGTTTTACAAAAGTCTAAGAGGAAATAGAAATGAGATTTAAGCTCACTACATCTGTGACTAAAATTAGATTGTAAAATTCCATACACCGAGAAATAGTACACTAAAACTGATTTTAAAGAGTAATTCATAACATTCTTAAATATCAGACGAACTTATTTTCTAACCTTTGTTAACTAGAAAGTTACAACAGTATCTATGCATTGCATACCACTTGTTTATAAATAAAACATTAGACAAATTCTAGTGATATTATCATTAACAGTACTAACATTTTAAGTAATGAAGGAAATACTCAATGCCGTGCTCATAGAGTCTAAGAGCTTCATCATACTTCTCAGCCTTATCGGCCTCTTTAGCCTTTGTTATAATATCGATTGCTTTCTGAAAAAAACATTTAAAACACAAAGTAGAAATGTTCTAGAATAGTAATAGGGAAACTTGATCCAGTGCTCACATGGATCAACTCCAACAATCATAAACTAAGAAAGAAGTTACGTTACTTTTATATGTTTAGTGTCATAACCGCTAAATTAGAACTTCTATAGCCTGAATAGTTTATAAGGTTTACCGGATTTACTGGAGTACACAAATTTATTACAACAATAAATAATTATAGCAACAATTCGAGTTTTACTGTCGTCAATGACAACATCGAGCACTATAATATTTATGTTCATGTAAACCTATAAGTATCGCATTTTATAAGTCAGTGATATTGACTTTTTATTTCAATCTGTTTTCCGTATTAAATCTAGTTATATTTAATATCAGGAAAACAGAGAAGTAAAGAATCTGCTAAGAATCTGCTAGTCTCAACAACTTAATGGGTTTCGTTGACATTAAGTAGTCTATCCACGGTGGCAGCTAATTGTTTAGTATATTTACTATAGCGTACAAATTAGGCAAAATAAGAATGTTAAATAAAAATCATAAAAAATAAAAATGAAAATTAGTCACATTCAGAGTCGCCATTTTTGTTTATAATTTTGGTAAACAGACACTAAAGCAGATTTAACGACAGTGTCTATCTGATAAAACAAATCAAATGTTCATTCACTCATGATGATATCTAGCGCGTAAATTTTCAAAAAAATCATAGATTTTAATAATTTAATGTCAATTTACTGTTCTGGCAAATGTTAGAGATTTTATTCTCTGATCATCGGTCTGAAATTAAATGTACAAAACTAGGCAACGGTGTTGTCGCCTTAAAGTTCGGGTCCTTTTGACAGGCTTTGCCAATTAAAGATACTGTATATCAGTGGCGGATCCAGGGGGCCCAGGGGACCCGGGCCCCCCTTAGGTCCGACGATAAAAAAATTGTAAACTATATTTCCATTGTTTCTATTACAATTTCGATGTTTAAATATGTTAGTAATGACAGTTGTTAAGGGAGGGGGGCCGGGGGGAGGGTAAGACAGGGTATATTTTCATTGTTTCTATTGCAATTTCGATGTGTAAATATGTTAGTAATGGCAGTGGTTAGGGGGCACGGGGGGAGAGTACGACAAGGTATATTTTCATTGTTTCTATTGCAATTTCGATGACTAAATATGTTAGTAATGACAGTGGTTAGGGGGGGGGCCGGGGGGAGGGTAAACAGGGTATATTTTCATTGTTTCTATGGCAATTTCGATGTGTAAGCTTTCAATGTGTAAAGATGTTAGCAATGGCAGTGGTTAGGGGGGCCCGGGGGTCGCAGTTCCAATAGTTCGATTTTTTCTAGGATATACTGGGAGTCCTGTATAATGGAAGGGGCCTGAAAAATGTTGACCGTTTGGGGGGGTATGGTACGGGGATACACTCACTCTATGAGCCGAACGTTGTAGTGAACAAATTTTGAGCCCTCCCTCACAGAAATTTGTCTGGTTGTGTCACATGTCCCGAAGAAGGTGGGGCGTAAGCAAAAAATGTACACTCTCAAAAAAAATTAGGGCCCCCCTTAAAAAATTCCTGGATCCGCCCCTGCTATATACATATATATATATATTGTTGGCCTGGAATTATGCATAATCAATCAATTAATTTTATCTATTACACATCGGATGAGAGCCTACACCTTCAGTCTATGCATATTGCAAATTCAACTTCAGAATCTGAATTCAACTTCTAACAATTCTGTTATCTTAATCTAAATTTGAATGTCACAATATGTACGTATGGTTAAGGGCATGAAGTCTTAAATGACAGATCCTGAGGTTAATTGAACCAAAGATCTCTAAAATAAAGAAGATAAGGCATGACTGTTGTTTCAGTAATGCAAGTTTTGTAACAAGAGCGACTTGATTTCCAGCTTGCTCCTTTTAATAATAATAATAATAATAATAACAATTAGAGTGCTACAGTCATCAATGACAACATCGAGCACTATTGAGACAAAATCAAGCCGGCGAGCAAAAAAGAAGGTCCAAAAACGGTGCAAATTCCAAAATCCAGAAATTCAGTCCAAAGTACTTATTAATCGTGAAGATAAACAAACCCCCTTTAGCATATATGTAATTATAGTAATTAGTGTAATTTCAGTTTTATTTCAGGATATTAGGCCTCTAAACGGTTTTAAAATGATGTATTGTTGCGCATTTGAGTGTACAAATTCCAGAAATTCGGAAACTAAAGAACTTGGAATATTCTTTAAGAAATTTTAAATAATACTTTTATGCGTTTTGTATTAAAAAATTATATAACCAATTAATATGAATACATATCAAATAATATTTTGACATGACAATATACATGTAGGCTATGTGATGGATATTTAGAGATGTGCTCGTATAATATTTCATTTTCGTTCTGAAGCATTAAAAACGTTCAACAAGTTCATTATTTTTATGTCTTTAAATAACTATCAATTGATATTGTTTACCTCCGGCTCTTCACCATGGCGAATGACAGCAAAATTGCTGTTGTTGGCTTTTCTGCAATTCTTTAACTCAATGTTTAAAATGGTCGATACTGCCTTTGACACTTCTACTGTTTTTCTTTATTCAATGAATTGAACCATCGATCCTGGGTTCGAATCACAGCTGCGCTGATCCGAGAGTAAAATCTCGGACATTCACTGGACTGCTGGTTATAAACGAAAAATTAACGGACTAATTACATTGCCTAACGGTTTCAACATCTGGTGTTAAAAAGTGATAGATATGAACATAGTTGATCATTTCACTATAATGAGTGTTTTATTAAATCTACCTCTCTCTTAAATTAAATTAGATCAAGCCTATGGGTCCTAAAGGCCTGTAGGCGCATATAACACCTCCACTCGATCTTCTCTGTCTTCCGCTTTCTTCAGAAAGCATCTGCAGAAATGCATCAGGATGCTTCTGCGGTCGTGCGGAAAGCTAAATAACTACGGACAACATTATAATTTATGTACAGCAATTTAATTCAATCAAGTACAAACAAATAAACTGTTATAAACACATGTTAAATTGCTCATATGTACATCTATAGCGGCCTATATCGACCAATTTTAATCCAAGTTTTACAGAGCTATCCTCGATCTCTCAACGTGTCTCAAGCTTCACTATTACTCTCACGTTAGCGTCAGTTTCCTTACTCGAAAGCGATGTCAGTGACGGTCGAGCCCGAGATTTGAACCCCGTACATATTGATCCGAGGTCGAATATCTTACCGACATCGCCACTGGCTCCAGTCTGAATGCCACAAGTCGTTGTTAGTCAATAGCTCAAAGCTACTGTATCTAGCCAATTGTCAATGTCATAATGAAAGATAGTTATGCTAAATAAAATGGTAAGCTGTATAATTTCATTTAGAAGCTGCTGGAGCTAGTGGCGATGTCGGCAAGATATTCGACCGTAGATCAGTATGTGTGGGGTTCAAATCCTGGGTTCTCCCGTCACTGGCATCGCTTTTAAGGGAGGAAACTGACGTTACCATTAGCTTTTTTACATGGATGCTATACATGTAGGCCTAAGTGTGTTGTATACCTACTTCTTTCGGTAGCACATGTCGGTATGATATTCTACTGCAGATCAGTAGGTATTGTGTTGAAATATACAAGGCTAGGCTTGTCGCTGATATGTCACTCGGATAGAAATTAACGATAAACTTGGCTAAATTTAGCCTGTTTTATGTGGTCAGACAGAGATAAACTGTTTCAATGCTAAGCCTACAAGCCCTACTTGTATATGAAAGCTTGCAAACGTATGAGGTTTGCGCGGTCAGTCCTATGTATGCCTATGTAATACATGCATAAGTATGTAGAAAACCACTGCGCTGAAACGTCATATAAAGTCAAATGTGCGAGATGTTCAAATACTAGATGAATAGTTGTGCTAATAGCCTCCGTGGCCACCGCCTCCATAGCCTCCACCCCCGTGACCACCGCCCCCATAACCACCGCCCCCATGACCACCGCCCCCATAGCCACCGCCTCCATAGCCACCGCCTCCATAACCACCGCCTCCATAACCACCGCCCCCATGACCACCGCCTCCATAGCCACCGCCCCCGTAGCCACCGCCCCCATAACCACCGCCCCCATGGCCACCGCCTCCATAGCCACCGCCCCCATGACCACCGCCCCCGTGACCGCCGCCCCCATGCCCACCACTGCCATGGTTCTTGTGAGCGAATGCTTTATGGGCGGCCCTGTTGCTCTTCGTGAAATCATAGGCGGTGCCTGGCACTCCGTCCCACGGCGCCGTGCCGAGCCCCGCCCCGTACGTGTGGGCCACCGCATTCATCCACTGCTGCCGGTCGTCGTTCCTGAACGCCGCCTCCACTCCGTACTTCCTGCTCAGAGCAACACAAGGCAAGTACACTACTATAAGTACTTATTGATCGAAATAAGGTTTTATTGATTGATTGAAGGAATGATCGATGGATTGATTGATGGAATGATCAATGGATGGATTGATTGATGAAATAATCGCTGGATTTATTGATGGAATAATCGATGAATAGACAGACTGATTGATGGACTGATCGATGAATAGATTGATTGATCGATGGAATGATCGATGAATAGATTGATGGAATAATCGGTGGATTTATAGATGGAATGATCGATGTATTGATTGATTGATTGATGGATGTATTGATTGATTGATGGACTCACGTGCGTGTGAAGCCAGGTCCATATCCTCCACCGTCTCCATGCTGATGCTGCCTGTAGATGGAGTAATACTGAGGGGAATGGCCTTGGTCCCCAGCAAGGACTTGAGCGAGGGTATCACAGATTATCAGCAGAGCCACGACGGCTCCTGAGAGCCGCTCCATCGCAATGAGTCGTTTAATGTTGATTTATTCTGTAACAGAGATCATATTTGTGGTGTTTTATTATTCGTTAAATGTTGATTTATTTTATAACAGAGATCATAGTTGCGGTGTTTTAGGAGTCATCTAATTTTGATTTATTCTATAACAGAGATCATATTTGGTGTTTTAATTTGCTATTTAATAGAATTTAGTCTCTCTCTTAGTGCACTGACTATTGGTAGGTCCATGGCATATAACTCCTACACATATCCTCTGCTTTTCTCTTCATGTCAACATTATTATGAATAAGTCATCAAATCATCCAACATCCGATGTCTCGGTCTTACTGTAACAATTTTTTCTTTTCCATTTTCCCCTCAGTTTCCTCTTTCAGAAAACCATTCCCTTTCAGTATGCATTGCCCATCCAGGATCAGTATTTAGTATTTTATAGTTTCACTTGACTATATAGTTATACAGGATTAGGGTCGATATGTTACGCTGTGGATGAACTGATTGATTCCCCACTAAACCACTAAACACTTTGTTTTATTACTGTGATTATTATGATTTATTTTGTTACTTAATTAATGTGATTGTAATCTGTTTTTGCTTGTAATTATACTGCTTTTTACCAGTGCTATTAATATATTCGCTGCTTATACATGTAAGTGACGCGGCTGAATTTGAATTCTGCACCTACAGACACGCAGTCTTACAAATTACTCATATGTTATTGTGCACACTATATTCGCTTAGTATGCATGGCTGATGTGTCATACAATTAAAGAAACAATAGAAATTATAATTTATCTCACCATTTAACTAATTGTCTCACAACTAAACACATTTATCTTGCTAAGTAAATTCGATATATATATATATATATATATATATATATATATATATATATATATATATATACTGTATGTATGTACATATATATATATATATATATATATATATATATATATATATATATATATATATATATATAATATTTAAAATATAAACAGTAGTTACCTGATGGAAGCCGCTTGTGTCAGAAGCCAGTAAGTTGAGCGCAGTAGAGTGCAGGTGTCATAATGCAATACTGTCGACCCCTTTATATACAGCGAGGTAGAGATGTTGTACCAGCGAGTCACGCTCTGGTTTCCCACACCGCTCATTTCCTGTCCGTCTACAACAAGAACGGGGAACAATGAAGCGCTGACACTGTCTCATTGGCTTGACACATAACCCTATGTAAACGTATTAATTGACTTCTGTGGTAGAATAGAAATAAACATAAACATATGCGTCGACACTGTTGGTCTCATGGGCTTGCAAACCCTATGTAAACGTATTAACTCTTGACTTCTGTGGTAGAAAAGAAATACACGCGGACTGTCATCCATACATACGGTTCAAGGGACCCCCGAAATGCAGGGTATTTAGACCCGGTAGAAAAATAATAGAGACTTTAAAAAGCAAGATTAATAAAATAAGTTATTAATCGCCAGAATGTTTAAACTTTCAATTCATCCAAGGTCTATGCTATGACTAGATACAGTGGCAGATCCAGGGGGAGGGCCCAGGGGGCCCGGGTCCCCCCTCCCTTAGGCTCGGCGATAAAAAAAATTTAAATTATATTTTCATTGTTTCTTGGGCAATTACTATGTGTCATTATGTTTGTAAGTGCAGTGGTTGGGGGGGGGGGGGTGGGGGTACGAGAGGTAACTCAGTACTCCACCGGCTCAATTTTCTTTCAAATATGGGATTAGGGGCCTATATTTGGTATACAATTTTCAATTTTCACTGTATAAGAGAAAAGGGTGTAAGTAAAAAATGTGAACTCCGTCCCAGAGCAGTGGTGCAAACAGCCTTAGCTGGGAGAGATTTAGGCAGTGGCGTACCCAGAGGGGGCCCCGGCCCCCCTAATGCCCGCCGAAAAATATTTAAACTATATTTTCATTGTTTCTATGGCAATTTTCATGTGTAAAAATGTTTGTAAAGGCAGTGGTTATGGGGGGTGGGGGATACGGGAGGGAACTACGTTCCATTAGCTCAAATATGGGCCCAACTAGGCTGGAGCCAGTGGCGAAGTCGGTAAGATACTGGACCGCGGATCAGTATGTGCTAGACTCAAATCCTAGGCTCTCCCGTCACTGACATCGCTTTCGAGTGAGTAAACCGACTTAACCTTAGTTTTTTATACTATGGGCTCATATTTGATATACTAGGAGTCCTGTATAATGCATGGGGGCCAGAAAAATGTTGACAGTTTCACTAGCTCTTAATTTTCACTTTAACCACTGTACGTAGGCCATTAAGAGGAATAAAGGGTGTAAGAAAAAATGTGATCTCTATCCCCGGAGCAGTGGTGCAAACAGCCTTGGCTGTGAGAGGCTTAAGCCCCTCTCTACCGCCAAAATTAGGGCACTTTTGTAATTCATCCAGATCCGCTGAGTTTCTTCAGAGGTGAAAAAATTAACCTATTGTTTCCAAAACAAATGTAGGATTTTAAGCATTTTAGGTTTTCCTCCCACTTTAGTACGGGTATGAGTGGGGGGGGGGGGGTAAGATACGTGGATATAGTCACTTTATGAGCCGATCGCAGTAGTGAAAAAAAATTAGCCCCCCTCCCCCCAACAGCATTTTGTCTGGTTGTGTCACATATCCCGAAGAAGGCAGGGCCTAAGCAAAAAATATGTACACTCTCAAAAAAAATTTCGGGCCCCCCCTTAAAAAATTACTGGATCCGCCCCTGACTAGATAATTAAACACCATCTGAAACACATAATCTTGTTTTCAGCAGTATGTAACAGCTTTATCTATTGTGGGAATATTTCAGATGAGATTTTATAAAAGCAGTCTTAGAAGTCTATGAGAGTTGGTAAGATGAGTGTTTTGTAAATACAAATAGTATAGCCTGTAAGCCTGTAGGTAGTGTAGCATCGTATACAGTTTGGTAACAATGCATACAGTATGGTAAAACTGAGCATGGAAATTTAGCATTTGTTAAGAAACATGATCAAAATATGCAAATATTCTCTATTTGCATATTTTCAAAATCTATACCGAAATGTGAAACCGTTATAAATTTTTCGGATTTTATTCTTATGGATTTCATTCGTTAGCCACTTTGTACGTACGACATACATACATACATACATACATACATACATACATACATACATACATACATACATACATACATACATACATACATACATAAATACATACATACATACATACATACATAAATACATACATACATACATAAATACATACATACATACATAAATACATACATACATACATAAATACATACATACATACATACATACATACATACATACATACATACATACATACATACATACATACATACATACATACATACATACATACATACATACATACATACATTACATACATACATACATACATACATACATACATACATACATACATACATACATACATACATACATACATACATACATACATACATACATACATACATACATACATACATACATACATACATACATACATACATACATACATAAGTATATTTTATATAGTTACATATTTGCACATATATATATATATATACATGCATGCATATATATTTGCATGCAAACATGCACACATACAGCCACATAGGACACATATGCGTACATACATGATTCATAAACGTCTACACATAGAGTACACACATTAATATATACCTACACATAAAGGCATACATATACACCTACACATAAACGCATACATACACACTTACACCTAAACGCATACATACACACCAACGGTTAGGCATCTATATACACGCACGTGGTATGTCATGGAACATCTGTATAGGGACCTGAGATCGTAAATTACAACTGTTGCAGTCTATGAGCCTGCACTGTGTACTACATGTATATGTCATCTAAGCTTCCCACGGCTGCAGCCTAGCCCACTGACCACTGCACAATACTATGGGATCTGAACTGTTGTCATAATACAAAGAGATTAATCAACGAAACATATTTTTCAAAGTATTTGTAACGATGGCCTTTCCATTCATCTCAACAATTATTCATTGGCGGCATAGCCTATTGGGCAGTTGCCCGTCCACTTTTTGATCTTTATGGGCAAGCTCCATTTCTTGTTCTACCAATTTCTTGGCCTGCAAAAATTTTGAAAGCAATTTTCATATTCTCTCGCACAAACCATACACCACCACTTGTAAATTGAAGACGCGTCATGTAGGTAACATTATCTAGATGCACTCAACTTTTTTAGTGACCGTATTGAAAAACTAAAATCTAAATTAAGGGTATCCTAAATTGATTTAGAAATGAATTGATCCTAAACTAAATGGCTGACCAGTAAAATCTCTTGAGATATTCAGAGAACTTGTAACAAGTACTTAAGTGATTGCTTGAAAATATTTATCACAAATTGTAAATATTAGGTTAATATTTGTATTAGTTAAGTTTGCATTCTTGTTAGTTAATTATGCATTTGTATTACTGCTTTTAATGAGTCTTAAACAAGCTTGTAATTTTTGCTTTCTGACAGAACTGTTATGTTACTATTTCACCCAAAAATATGTGTGTAACTTTAACTTTTCAATTTCCTATTATAAATGGTTAATAGCAATAACTGCTACTAGATTGTAGGGATAAAGACTTATAGTACAGAACTGTATTTTTTAATGTTCTCTATAAAATTAATCTAGAATTCTTTTTTCATTGCGGAAGTCACTATCTCTTTCATTCACACTATACGGTAACACTGTTCTTTTTACTCACAATTTTTTCTAGTGAGAAGCCAAGCTAGGCACGTGACTAAATCTGACCAATCACATAAGTGAAATCTAGGTCACAAATGTTGTAGTGATGGATTATATCAAATCTGCCGTTCAGTTGCTAAAACACAATGCCATTATGACTTAGTCAAATTTTTTAAGCTGATATTATTTTGGTGCTAAATTCATTTCTCTATTTACTGATTACTTCATATAATTTATCCATTTTGCATCTGAGGTGCTATTATTATTTTACTAACACCACCCTCATTGCTGATAGGATCGAAAAGCTCTTCTGAAGTTGACCCAGTTAGAAGCTCGTTGTTAAACTGGTTTGACAGTGGAAAAGAAATCGTCGCGTTTTTATGAGAAAATTGGGGGGCGAATCTCCCTCGTTGAAGTCGGCCCCACAGTACAAATTTTCGGCCTCCGAAGCCCTACCGAGACGTCTACTCGGATGGTCCGTACTTTCCCCGTAGGCCGGATAATTTAACCCGCGTTATTCGATTAATCGAAATTAATAAATAAGCATTTTTGTTATTAATTAAATAAAGGAGTGATAGAAGTTAGGCGGCAGCTGAGAGATTAGGCGACCGGATATAGTATTCTAACGGACTGCTGGGACGGGATGCCGCTGTTTCACAAGGAGCCGTTTGTTAGGCGAAAGCCGCCTAAGAATGTTCAGCCGGACGATGAACTATTTCTGTGCAAGCTTACTGGGGAGGTTTTCTCTGATTATGAGTGAGTATAATTTACCTGATTATTGCTGAATTTTTAACTTATGGAAGTTAGTGTTCCATTTTGTCAGATGATCTTTCGATTGAAAAGTCTCTATTTAGGATAATACTGATATATAGAGTTGTGGTACATTATTTTTCTACTAAATTTTTAAACAGTATGAAATTTTGAAGAGTTGCCACAATTATGGTTTTGATAAAATGCACTCACAATGTGTAGCGAAACGTTAAAGATGCATAACGTTATACTAAAAATTGTAAAGGTAATTTTAATATATGCGTCCCATTGGAATGATCATAATGAACTATTCCTCAACTTGCTATTCTTTACGCTATAGCTGCTAATAATAATGGCGGTGCAAATATGACTGTGTTTACATTGCTCAATATCGCTTTTGATTTGTGTGCTTGAACTTTATTGAGTACATAGAAAATCGAACGAAGCCACTCGTATGAGCTTGTTCGTTGAAGAGTATGCCAGCTTCTGGAGCAGTAGAAATCCAGTCAGAAGAAATTAAAAGCTTATTTTATTAAAGTTTATTGTATAGTACTGTAATATTCAACATTGTATGGTATTGCATTGTACTGTATTTTATTGTATTGCATTATGTAGCACATTGTGTTATAATACCTTAGATAGATAGATAGATATATTTTATTTTCACCAAATCACAAAGACGCAATACAATATGCAAAAGCGACCTGAAAAAAGGACATACAGGCCCAACGACTCTGACGTATGCCCAATTAAAGATACTTGTAAGTATTTAAAAAACAGCTCACTGTTCACGCTTACATATGTTCGTATGCAAAAATTCTATTAATGTAGATTTTTCTAAATAATAATAATAATTCTAATAATAATAATTAATAAAAATAATAAAATTTAATGCTAAAATAATAGATTTTTCTAAAATCTATAAACTATATATATCGTTATGTATATTCGGATATATTATTATGTTATTCCGTTATATTATTATATTAGATATATTGTTATGTCTACAGGAAGTTCTTTGAGTCGACGATCATGTGCAACAGCCTCGTGTGGACGTGTTCCATCACCGGCAGGCCTGGACTCACCTTCCAGGAGGCACTCGACTCAGAGGAGAAAGCCCGTCAACAGCTCGACAGTTTTCCCAAATACTTCCGTCGTCCTGTCCTTTACCTCGCGACCCTCACGCACAGAAGTCGTCTGAGCGACATGAACGACGACTTGTTTCACTATTATAAAGATCGGTACTTCATCGGAGAGATCGTGGAGACCGTTGTAAAGGGAGAGAGGTTGCTATTGTTGCTTAATGTGTCTTAAGACAATATATAGTCACATTATGACAATATATCATCACATTAAGATAATGTATAATCACATGAAGACAATATAAAATCATATTAAGACTATATAGTCACATTATGACAATATATAATCACATTAAGACAATATATAATCACATTAAGACAATATATAATCACATTAAGACAATATATAATCACATTAAGACAGTATATAGTCACATTATGACAATATGTAATCACATTAAGACAATATATAATCACATTAAGGCAGTATATAATCACATTAAGACAATATAAAATCGCATTAATATAATATATGATCACATTAAGACAATATAATCACATTAATGTGATTATATATTGGTTTAACCGATAAGAAAAAGAAAGGAGATGCAAAGAACATTAGTATAATGGGTAAAGATTGAGAATTGAAGACAGAGCTGGAAGAAGTAAAAGAAAGATGGAGAGAATATGTAGAGGAATTGTATGATAAGGCTGGGAAACCAGTTCAAGAGGATTTTAAAATAGAATAAGAAAATATCATAGAAGATTATAAAAGGGGCCCCGATTTAATGAAGGATGAAATTTATTCTGCAATTAACAGTATGAAGAAGGGGAAGGCAGCCGGAATAGATGAAATCCCAGCAGAATTCTTGAAAATGTTGGAAGGAGAAACACTCAAAAAGTTAATGGAGGTATGTATGGAAGTGTGCAATACAGGTATTTGGCCAGACGACTTTACCAAGTCAGTGATGATTCCAATTCCCAAAAAAGCCAATGCTGTGGAGTGTTCGGATTACAGAACAATCAGCTCAATACCTCATGCATCGAAGATCTTATTAGAGATAGTAAATAATCATATTCAGTTGAAAGCAGAGATGAGCAAGACACAATTTGGTTTTAGGAAAGGATGCGGCACAAGAGAAGCAAAAGGAGTAATGCGGGTTCTTTGCGAAAGAAGCTTAGAATATGGAAATGACGTTTTTGTATGCTTTGTAGCCTTCGAGAAGGCCTTTGACAGGATTGATTGGATAACAATGATGAATATCTTAAAGAGAATAGGAATTGACTGGAGAGATAGAAGACTAATTTTGAACTTGTACATGAATCAAAGAGCAGTAATCAAAATCCAACAAGAATACTCAGAAGAAGGTGAAATAGGACGTGGAGTAAGACAAGGTTTTAGCATTTCGCGGCTGCTGAAATAGGAAGATAACATAGTGAAATCATGTCTCAAAGGAAAGTTGAATTCTAAATTTTGAATTAGTATTGATACTAATTGATAACAAGGTCGCAGTCTATCTGCTGATTGTTGATTGATTGATTGATTATATGATTGATTGATTGATTGTAAATGTAGCTGTAAGGTATCTAACATTATGCCACCAGAGGGCCGCAGTCTTCCTGCAGATTGATTGATTGATTGATTGATTAATTGATTGACTGATTGATTGATTGCAGACGTAGCGGTAAGGTATCTAACATCATGCCACCAGAGGGTCACAGTCTTCCTGTAGATTGATTGATTTACTGATTGATTGATTGATTGTATGATTGATTGATTGATTGATTGATTGATTGAAGACGTAGTTGTAAGGTATTTAGCATCATGCCACCAGAGGGCCGCAGTCTTCCTGTAGATTGATTTATTGATTGATTGTAGACGTAGCTGTAAGGTATCTAACATCATGCCACCAGAGGGCCGCAGTCTACCTGCAGATTGATTGATTGATTGATTTATTGATTGATTGATTGTAAACGTAGCTGTAAGGTGTCTAACATTATGCCACCAGAGGGTCGCAGTCTACCTGTAGATTGATTGATTGATTGATTTGTTGATTGATTGATTGATTGTAGACGTAGCTGTAAGGTATCTAACATTATGCCACCAGAGGGCCGCAGTCTGCCTGATGAGTCTAAACAAGACAGTAGTGACAGCGATGATGTCATTTGTCTCGACGATGATGATGATGATGCTGCTGCAGCAAAGAAGCCTGAAAAAATAAAGTTCGTTGTGTTATAAATCTCAATTTTACGTCTAGATATTTAAATTGTCTTGCAAGTTTATTTCTTTGATGCTTGGGGCATATGCAATATAAACTGTGTCACTGCAGCACTGCTTAAAACTGTCATTTGAAGTTTAAAATGACAGATCCTGAAGTGAATTGAACCCTCGTGGGTTTGAATCTCAGCCGCGCTGATCTAAGTGTAAAATCTCGGTCATTCACTGGACTGGTTATACGGAAAATGGACTAAATTGCCTGAAGGCTTACACATGTGGTATAAAAAGTGACAGTTATCAGCATAGTTGATCATTTCACTATAATGCATGTTTACTTTTTACACTTAACTATGTATGTGTAGATCAGTCTGTTTCGCTGTACCATTCTATAACTATGTATATATACATGGATCAAATCTAACTTCTTAAACGTCAGACTGTTTCATTGCACCAGTATATAATAGCTTAGTATGCGTATATCAAAGCTAACTTATCTTCAGAAGTACAATGTCAGCTTTTCATATTAATATGGCAGTCAGTTATTTTAACATTTCACGGTTGTAATTGAAAATTAGTTAATTAAAATTTTTAGACCAATTCTCATGTTTTATTGTGATTCATTTGTAAATAGGTAATATTTAGCAACTTGTTGATTGACTTACTGATTGATTTGTTATTTAGATTACCCAAGAATAGTCATTATGAGTCAGATAAATTAAATGACTGATTTGTTGTATAGATCACCTAAGACGAGTCACAATGAGGCAGATAAACTAAAGTTGTTTGGGACGGACACGAGTATCTACCAGTATGTGCTGCAGGATCTTAAGCTGGACACAATATACATCGTCAACGCTCAGCACATCAGGTTCGTCTGCTAGTAGTTCCCTTTACTCATATATTGATATTTCTTGGTTTTTTTTAAAATTAGTTTTTCTAGTTACTCCCTTCTTCTCATTGACGTCTATGACATTGCTTATGGCGAGGAACCGGACGTTTAATTCTTATTGATTGATTTGATTGTGAAGCTTCACCAACCCCTGATATTTTGTGACTATATCATTGCCATGTTTAAATTTTTAACATTCTTCCCCAACCCAGAGGACTATGTTGTGCATTTTGGAAATCGCTGATCAAATTTCATAAACAGATTGTGTACGGTATGTTCTCTGATAAGGTTCATTGATTGATACTGTATTGTGCACAGTCGTAAGAAGGGTGTGTGTACGGTATGTTCTCAGATAATGTTTATTGATTGATGATTGATTATTATTGATTAATTGATTATTGATTGATGCTTATTATGCACAGTCGTAAGAAGGGCGTGGTGTCCAGGGACAAGTGCAAGCTGTTTCTCAAGCAACACTGTGCGGTGTCTGCTGATGGAATATGGCGCGTCAAGGTAACTACTTCCTTTTGTGCTTCTGATATTCTCTAGTTTTTAGCTCTATTCTCATTACCTTTGGTGTTCTCTTGTTTTTAGCTCTATTCTCATTACCTTTGGTGTTCTCTAGTTTTTAGCTCTATTTTCGTTACCACAGTTTTCATAGCAAATTTCTCTGCAGTAGCTTACTCCTATGGATAAAACAGTGCGTGGAGAGTTGCTGGCACAATGGCACTGATTATAATTACTGTTGATAGCTTTGATCCTCCTATGTACAATTTCTGTTAAGATATCAATTGGATGCTGTATGGCGTAAATATAACGTGGCTGTAATGAAAAGTTAATGGTATAAAATACATTTATGAATACGGATATTGGTATATATATATATATATATATATATATATATATATATATATATATATATGTATGCTAAAATTATGAAAAATAGTCAATCCAATGCTTGATATATCATCAATGAAAACATTTGAATGTGCTGTTACTCGGGCTGAGTTTTTAGTATATTTCTTTTAGTTTTTGCTAAATACTATTGATTGCTGTATGTTTGTTTTATATGATTCAGAGCTTCTAAGGTTGTAGTTTGCTTTTATTTATAGCGAAAAGAATGAGAAAGCTCGTTTGATTATCTTCATGTACCTATTAAAATGAATGAGTAAAGAAATCTCTTGAATTAAGTCTTTTTGGATATATTGTATAATTTTCTTTACAATTTTTGGAATTACTAGTGACTTGTGTAGTTAAATTAAATTTTACTTAGTTGTTATAATTGGCTGGAGCCAGTGGCGAAGAGTCGGTAGGTAAGATACTCGACCACGGATCAGTAGATGCGGGGTTCAAATCCTGGGCTCGCCCATCACTGACATCTCTTTTGAGTGAGGAAACTGATGTTAACCTTAGCTTGACCAGCTTTTATTTCTACGTTGATATCTATTTAGTTGTACTTTTTTGTTATGTTTATTGAGACTTAGTCTGCTGTATGTTTATTTAGAGTGAGTACACAGCGCAGTACAGCCTAGGCACAGCTAAACTGGAGGATTTCTTCAGCGGACCCGCACCAACTTTTGAGGTGTCTGAAGCTAAGAGAAAGCCGGCTCCAGCGTCTAACCATAAGCCGGCAGCCGCCTCAGTACCAGGCTGTATAGATCTCACGGACGAAGAGCCAGGAATGAAGCCAAGTGGCTCTAAACAGAAGTCGATGGCTGCAAACGAGAGTAAGGGTAAAGAGAAGAAACAACCGGGTGAGTTTAGTCAAAGCTTAATTGATTGATTAATGTGTACTATTGTGTGATTGCTTAATTTACTAATTATTGATATATTTATAGGTTAGGATAATTTTATATTTAATTATAGTTAGTTATAGTTTAAGATTATGTTTATCTATGGAAGAAGACCAGAAGAATTAACACGTTGCCAGTGTTGACTTAGTGATTCAGTACTAGATTGACTAATTGGTCGATTTATTGATTGATTCTTATATTTATTGATCTACTGACTGATCAACAGATTGATTCATTGATTAATTGATCAATTGACCTACCTGCAGGTGAAGGTGGCAGTACTCCTAAAGGAAGCCGCCCTGCTCAGATGACGGCTGAGGAGAAAGCGGCTCTGGCGGCTGAGCAACGGCGCCAGCAGGAGGAGTTCCTGAGGATCCGACAGGAGATCACGGAGCGGCAGGCTCAGCGGGAGCAGGAGCGGCTGAGCAAGCTCGAGCAGAAAGAAGAGCTGAGGAAGAAAGCCGAGGAGCAGCGGCTCAAGAAGATAGCCGAGCGCAAGGAGGTGTGGCTTTATCCTGTGCAGTGAATAACTTATTAAAATCATTAATTTTAATTACTATTTAATTTAAATATTATGTAATTAAGTTATTATAAATTTTATTTGTTAAATATTGTTTAATTCTCATTGAGTTAGTTGTCTATTTGCACTTTAAATTGGCTGCTGCTAAATGGTTCTATCTCATTGATGTCATTCCGCAGCATTCATGCTATGGAGTAAAGTTTCTGTAACGTTCTTCAACAACTAAGTCGACATTTCTACGATTTTGCTGGATTTTAAATCTGTTGCATCCTGCGTACTAGGCAAGTATGTAAACAACCAGATTATAATTGCAAGGTTTTTATGGCTTCTCATAAATTAATACATCCTGCATTAGATAAGAAATCTAGGTAATGTTAAGCTAGTGGATTGTCTGATTGATTGATTGTTTGTTTGATGTGTAGGAGAAAGCTAAGCAGAGGGAAGAGAAGCGGCAACAAGAAGAGCTGCAGAAAGTCTGGAGTCGACCCAGAGAGGATCTCGAGTGTGATGATCTCAAGGTAAACGACTCACTTGTCTAAATAATAATAACAGTTCTAAAAAATAACTGTTCATTGATGGTTTGGTGACGGCTGTGTCATGACTTTTATGTTGTCAGCTATTTAAGTAGCGGTAACTTCTTAGTTATTTCATGGCTTTATGTTGTCAGCTATTTTATTGGCTCCGATCTGTCGATTGTTTCTCAAGATTTATTTTGTCCGCTATTTAATTTTGTTGTGTACTGATTGTCGGCTATTTCATGGCATTTACATTTTTATCTATATTAGCCACGTATAATTAATTGTACTTGATGTTAATTTCTGACACAGAAAGTTATTTCGTTATCAGCCTGACAGATTGTAGCTTATCATTTCTTTGATAGCTTACTATATCAATCATAGCCAATCATTTCATTGATAGTTTACCATTTCATTGATAGCTTATCATTTCATTGATAGCTTATCATTTCATTGATAGCTTATCATTTCATTGATAGCTTATCATTTCATTGACAGCTTATTTCATTGATAGCTTATCATTTGATTGATAGCTTATCATTTCATTGATAGCTTATTTCATTGACTGCTTATCATTGCATTGATCGCTTATTTCATTGATTGCTTATTTCATTGATCACTTATTTCATTGACAGCAAGGTACTAACTATTGACTTTCACAGAATGAATGCAACACCCGTCTCTCTTGTTTGCCTCCATCAAGTGCATTTCTTGATGTATGAACGTTCAGGACATTCCAGTGCCTCATGCTTGATAAATGTGTATGAACCGAACACTCGTGTCTGTTGTTTGTATCAAATACATTGCGTGATGAATGCGTATGAACAGGACATTCCTGTGCCTCATCCGGTGGACAGTGTCGTACCTCAGCAGTTGTTTGGTGACGCTGTGGCGGTGCTGGAGTTCATCCACTGCTTCAAACCTCTCTTCAACCTAGAGCTGCCCGATGAAATAACGCTCGGCAAGTGCCAATCTTCTAGTGCCTCTCTTCTAGTGCCTCTCTTCTAGTGCCTCTCTCCTAGTGCCTCTTTTCTAGTGCCTCTCTTCTAGTGCCTCTCTTCTAATGCTCTCTTCCAGTGCCTCTCGTCTAGTGCCTCTCTTCCAGTGCCTCTCGTCTAGTGTCTCTCTTCTATTGCTCCTTTGCTTTGACGGTATAGTTGAGACTGTTTAACTAAAGCCATTGTTATTTAACAAGGAGGAAGTTTGAATGTTTCTTGTCGTGTTTATTCTCTCCAGTGTTGAATCATTTTCATGAGAATGTAGCCAAATTAATAAATAAGAATAAATAAATAAGAAATAGCTAAATCCTCTTCGTGTTTACTGCATTAAACTTAACGTCACCTTAAGACTGTACAATAAGGCAAAGTTAGGGCTGTGTACAATATTTGTGCTATTTAAAGTGCTATATTAAATAAGTCTACAATTACTAGAAATATATTACTATGGTCGCTCGATTGACTAATTCTAAGGTCCCTGTTTTCTTCTGGAAGCTATAGTTTGAATTAATACTGGTTGCTATTGATTGATTACAGCAACATTATTGAAGGCACTGGCAAGCTATGAGGTGAATGAAGTGCTCGTTGAACTCACACGACAGCTGCTGGCCGCCATCTTTAGTCTTCAAGATCAGCAGACGAAAGAGGAAATGAGTGATAATATAGGTACGAAATAATTATACACTGTAGTGTAAATACAATGCAGCTACAATTATAAATGTATTAGAGATTGGCATTAAAGTATATGAATAAAGGAATAAAAAGAATACAGAAAGTTATAATTATGATTATTATAATGGTTTACTGTTTTTATGAAGTCTTTTTATGTGTGCTTGATTAAATTCTTCAGCGTTTTAGTTAAGAATTTACTAAAGCGCTGTAGTGAAATGATAATTCTTAGACTGGGCCTCGTGTCTATATAAACTGTGAACTCAGCAGCATGGTTTTATTCTTTGATTTAGTATGTCCTCAAGATTTACGCTGTTGTTGTTGTTGTTGTGTAGGAGCTGTGGAGGTAGCTAAGGAGGAGTACAAGGATCAGTCAGTGAAGAAGTTGGTAAAAGCTGCCACGGCTGCCGCGCAGTATCCTCTACTTGTATATGGTTTGTACCGGGTCTTCTAGTACCATCAGTAGTTTCACTTTCTTCAATTTATTTAACAAAAATTTGATGTCTGTTTCTGAAGAAAACTTTGTGAAATTTAATACCATTTCCACAGAATGCTAAATTGTAATTATGGATTGAAAATTGTTAAAGTTTGAGTAATCAGGTTAAAGTTTGATAGATAATAATTTAATAATGGACTGATTGATTAATTGATCCTTCAGTTGATTGATTGATTGATTGATTTAGGCACGCCGCTGCAGCAGCTGGAGTTGAACGAGTACACATTGACGGAGGTGCTCAGACTTCACTTGCTCTCGTCTGGCTCGTACAACAGAGCTAGCATCAAGTTTGACTATCAGCAGCGTGGTGGATACACTCCACCCGATGACCCGGGGCTGGAGTTCCACCTCCACCACAAGTCACTTATACAACGACTAGCAGATAAAAGCTTCTTCACGCTGCTGCCCGGTGAGTTGTTCCATCTGACGCTGACTGCGATTAATTACCAGTTACCTTTAATTGCTAAAGCTGATAAAGCTAAGGTTAGTGTCAGTGATGGACGAGTCCAGGATTTGTACCCCCCACATACTGATCCGCAGTCGAGTATCTTGTCGACTTCGCCACAGGCTCCAGCCATAAATAAATTAATAACCAACCATTAATGACATTGAGTTTAGAATTTGTTAGGCCTTTGTCTCTCGCTGCAGGTTTAGTGTTTTTATTGATGACAGCCTTGAGACAAATGTTTCACAGTGTGCTTTCATGTTGATTTATGTGGTCTTAAAATATTTTATCAATAAGCTATTATTTTATCACCCAGCTTATAGTAATTTTATGACGTGTTATCCATAAGCTTTCACTCTATCACCTCTCTTATACAAATCTTACACTATGCTACTCTATCACCTCTCTTATGCTAATCTTATGCTGTGTTATCACTAAGCTATCACTGTGCTATCACTAAGCTATCACTATGTTATCATTATGCTATCACTCTATTTCTGTTGTAGAGGAAAAGTTGAGGATACTGAACGTTCTCGTGCAGCAGCTGTTAACTTACGCCACCTGTAGAGATTTCATAGAGGACAACTTTGACAGACTGCGACAGATACAGAAAGATCTGCGCCAGCATCAGACGAACGTACAGAAGAGAGAGAGAGATGAGACCTTCTATTGGTGCGTTGTTGTTGCTTTTCCTCTGATTTATTCTTACCTATTCTTATTATCTCTCTTTATTTGCATTATTCGTTGATTTAGCACATGCTGCGAGTTATTTAGATGCTGGGTTGAAATTAGGGCTCTACCATTGCTGACGTTGCTATAAGCCTGCTAATCTGACGTAAGTAGAATAAGCCTTTGTTAGCGGTCCCTTGATATTTATATATCTGTCGTATAATATCATTATAGAAATGCTTCAGTATTTAGAGGTTGTAGTAGTGTTTCAGCGTTGTATTAGAATGTGATAGTGAGATTGTACTCCGTACGTATGAGGCTGATGTGTTTATGGTGTAGGTTAAAGAAGAGGATGGAATTAGGCAGAGACGTAACTCCAGCATATTTGAATGGGTAAGAAAATGTCGTATACTAGCTCCCATTCTACTAGCCCACATTCTACTAGCTCCCATTCTACTAGCTCCCATTCTACTAGCTCACATTCTACTAGCTCCCATTCTACTAGCTCACATGCCTTCTATACCTCTGTTTTGTACCTCTATTTTATACATCTTGTTTATTCCTATATTTTGTATCTTTTTAAGCCTCAATTTTATACCTCTAGTTTATACCTCTGTTTTGGACCTCTATTTTATATCTCTACTTTGTACCTCTAATTTTTACCTGTATTTTTTATTTCTATTCTCTTAACCGTTGGTGACGGAGAGAACTAATCCAACAAATACTGGTAAAACTTCTCCATCCTCTTCATTTAATTAATCTAAAAATCGACTGCTGCTTGCTCAGGTGTAACGGAGGAGAGCACAGAGATGAGGAGGTCACAGCGTCGGGCGGGAAGCAGAAGAGCAAGAGGAAGAAAGGAGAACCTACAGACAAGGACTACGAGCAGATGCCGACGGAGAACCTGGACTGGGAGAAGATCAGCGCAGAGGAGAGGGGTAGGATAAAGGAGTGGGAGGCTAGGAGAGAGCGGGAGCTGAGCCAGCTCATGGCTGAGCTACACCACAGCAGTGCGCTCTATCCTATAGGACGGGACCGAGCGTTCAGACGCTACTGGGTGTTCCGCAGTGTGCCCGGGCTGTTTGTGGAGAACGATGAGGAGTTTCTCCCTGATGATTACTTTAGAGAGGTGCTGGGAGGTAGCGTGGCAAGCGGTAACGGTGAAGATAATCCATCGTGCGGTGTCGTGCGTGAAAGTAATAAGATGGGATTAGTTGCTAAAGACAATGGTCGAGTAAGTGGTGCTACGGGTGAAAGTATTGCCACTAATGGTGCGGTAAGCGCGGATAATAAAGAGGCAGCTAATGCGGATGAGGACGTTTTAAAGAGTGAAGTGGGGGAGAAGGGTGGTAGTCTAATATTAGAAAATGATGGAAGTCGAGATAAGAGCAACACTTCAATGGACAGTAATAAGGAAAACGTCGAGGATATGAAATCAAATCCACTGAGTCATTCGCGAGGACTGAACGCTGGCGACAGAGAACTGATGAAGAATCGACACTGCGTCCAGTGGTTCTACTTCTCTCAACCCTCAGACCTCGATGCTCTCATTGCCTCCTTGAACACTCGGGGCCTGAGAGAGGGACCTCTCCGAGCTTTCCTCACCGAGCAGAAGAAGAGCCTCTCTGATTGGATGGCGCTGTGCGACACGAGTGCTCTCTCTAGCACGCTGTTGGCGGAGCAGAAGACGGAGCAGAAGACGGAGCAGCGGAAGAGCTCGAAGGGGAGCAAGGCTCAGCTGAGCAAGAGTTTACCGGCTGAGGAGAGTCTGGAGTTGACACTGAGAGAGCTGATCCTGGATTTAGAGGAGAGGATTTACACCGGCAGTCTGGGATACTTCAAAGTATGCCGCATTATGTTTATTCCCCCACGTTATTTACTCCACGTTATTTACTCTTTATTCCCTCACGTTATTTACTCCACGTTATTTAATCTTTATTCCCCCACGTCACGTTATTTACTCCACGTTATTTAATCTTTATTCCCCCACGTTATTTACTCCACGTTATTTACTCTTTATTCCCCCATTTTATTTACTCCACGTTATTTAATCTTTATTCCCCCACGTTATTTACTCCACGTTATTTACTCTTTATTCCCCCATTTTATTTACTCCACGTTATTTAATCTTTATTCCCCCACGTTATTTACTCCACGTTATTTACTCTTTATTCCCCCATTTTATTTACTCCACGTTATTTAATCTTTATTCCCCCACGTTATTTACTCCACGTTATTTACTCTTTATTCCCCCACTTTATTTTACGGTAAAAATAAATAATGTATTAAAACCGTTATTTAGCTTTTTCTTTTATTTTGATTTATTATTTTAACCGTTATTATCGGTTTTTTAAATTAAAATTTTAATTTATTGTTAGTTATTACTAATTCTGTGAATTTTTAAAGGTACTGAATTCCCATAAATTTGTGCGGCTTAGTGGCGGCTTGAGAGGCATCCTGAAGTGTGCAGTTGCTTAGGGAATAAAATAAGAAAAATGTAAAAAATGTTATGATTAACAATATGCTAATATATTTTTGAATATAGTTTTTTGGTTAGTTTTGTATTATCCAGAGTTAGTATTTTGCTTTTTCTATAATATAAATTATATAAATGTTTTTCACTTTGTGTTTGAGATTTAAAAAATAGAAACAATTGCTTTTCTTTGATGATTGAAATAATTGTATGACCAGATTATGCAATGAATTATAAGTAGCCATGTTTGACAGATTGATTGATAGATTGATTGATCGACTGATTAATAGATAGATTGATTAATCGACTGCTTTAATAATGCCGATAGATACGGAGAAATAAGAACAGGCTATAGAGAAAGTGTGTATGGCAGGATGGCTGAATGAATAATTGATAGATCTCTATGATTGATTTATTGATTGATTGATAGATCTCTATGATTGATTGATTGATTGATCTCTATGATTGATTGATTGATCTCTATGATTGATTGATAGTTCTCTATGATTGATTGATCGCAGACAATAGACAGAGAGAAATGGCGGCAGGCTATAGAGGAAGGCCTATACGACAGTGAGCTGTTGGGCTGTCAGGACTCGGGTGATATAAAGCCTGACACTGCTGCACCGTGCACGACCAGCCCTGCTGTGAGAGGTCTAGCGCGCGCTCTAACGCAGGTGGAGGGAATGATGGAGGTGCGGTATAGAGGACCTCCGCTGAGCGAACAGAGCGGAGCAAAGCAGGGCAAGCAGAGAGGAGCTCAGAGGAGTGACGTGAGCCAGGAGAGCAAATCACAGGCGTCCAGCGACGATGAGAGCGGTAGATACGTTACAAGTGTTCTAGTGTAACTTTTAGTAATAATACTAGCGTGTGTATATCCATTCGTTTAAGTTTTGTGGCAATTACTGGAGCCTAGGCGCTCACCAACTGAATGGATAAAAAAGTCTATTCGTATTCCGACCCTGGTTAAACTGTGATTTAAGGTAAGATAATGATGATGATGACTATCGTGTGTATGTATATATATATATATATATATATATGTATGCATGTATGTATGTATATATATAATAGTAGTGATAAATGTGCTACTAGTGTTTATAGCGTAACTCATATTAGTAGAATTCTGCTATGCTTCTATAGTAAACAATTAAGACAGAGAAGATCCTTCCCAAAATGTAAACAAAAGATCTGCAATTGTTCTCATTGAAATTTTTTTAAATTCAGTAGTAATTAAATTTTAAATAGAATATCTGATTTAGAGTTTATTTTTAACATGTGTAACTAAACCATTAATTAGGCTCGATGTTGTTTTACGACAGATTCGGACGGAGAGAAGGAGAAGGCTGTGTCTAGACAGAAGCGCTCAACTCTGGAGAGATGGCGTGACTCATTGTTGTCTGCGTCGAGTATCTCGGAGATTTTCTTGCATCTCTCGGTGCTCGACTCGAGCATCACGTGGTCCAAGTCGGCTCTGTACGCTCGCTGTCGTATCTGTCGCAGGAAGGGCGACGGAGAGAGAATGCTGCTGTGTGACGGGTGTGACAGAGGGCACCACATGTACTGTCTCAAACCTCCTGTCAAGGTCTGCGGCGCCCTCTGTTGTGTGATAAAATTGTAATCGATAGATGATAACATGTAATTTAAAAAATTTAAAAAGTAAACACGCATTATAGTGAAATGATCAACTATGTTGGTATCTATCTTTTTCAATACCACATGTTTAAACCGTTAGGCATAAAAATTAAATGCAAATTAAATTAAAGAGTTACGCATGTTAGACCATTTTTCGTATAATCAGTCCAGTGATTGTCCGAGATTTTACTCTCAGATCAGTGCGGCTGGGATTCAAAAAAACCTACCCACGAGGATTCAATTCATCTCAGGATCTGTCATTTAAAAGTTCATGACGTTACCGGAAATCAGGCATAATATAGTCAGTCATGTCGTCGGAGATGAGGTTGAGAGTATTGCCAGAAAGGTTTTTTTAGAGGTATCTTGGGCTAAGCGTCTCTGACTGGTATAGACTGTTATCATAGTTCTAGATATAATTATGGATGATTTTATTAAAGAGATAACCCGGAACTTACTTGTAAATGACTAGCTTTGTCCGATTTCCCAAGTCAGTCAATCCAACCAGTGTGCTCTAGTTATTCTGTATGTAGCACTTGTTTATCCTGTCAAGTGACGGTGCATGCTGGAACGTACTATGATTTATGAGGACGTGGGAGAATTGGCTTGAAGCAGTGGCGATGTCGGTAAGATACTCGACCACGGATCAATATGTGCGAGGTTCAAATCCTCGACTCGCCCGTTACTGACATCGCTTTCAAGTGAGGAAACTGACGTTAATATTAGCTTTACTTTTTTCAGGCGCTACATTGCTTATCACTGGCTAGCATTTCTGTATTGACAGCTACTCAGCTAGCTGGTGATGATCTTTTTAACGTCGCTGTTGATTGGAGTGCTTGGTATCATCATGGATAATTGCTGTTGTTTAGGAAGTACCGCAAGGGGACTGGTTCTGTGCGGACTGTAAACCCAAGGAGGTTGCTTACACACCGCGTAAACAACGTAAGTCTTTCTGCATCAGCGACAACGAATCAGAGTCGAGCGACGGTGAAGAAGCTGATGAGTCACAGGAATCACAAGTAGAGAGCGAGGAGTAAGAACTCTGAGTTAATTATAGAATATCAGAATTGTGATTTATGTTGTAATTTATTACTTTAAAATGAGAGATTTATAAGGTTCCTATTAATTCATTTTAAGTTCACTAATTGGATCTAACATTGTAGGAGGCCACTGCTGTCTGTAGAACTTACAATCAGAGTTGTGTGAATTTGTTAAAGTTTTAACGTTTAAAATGTTAAAAATACAGCGTTATCATTTAAGAGATTTCTTCTGAAAGTCTTTGTTATGAAACCTTTAACTGAAAACTGTCTCCTTAAATGCCTTGTGGTATTTAAGGAGGCAGTGACGTATTCTACTGATGATTTTACATAAGGATGTGGCTGCTTTTCAAATAATTTAAAAAGCCGCAATTTAAAAATAACTTTTCTTACTGGCATGCAACTACCACATCCCTTTGCGTTTGTACGTAATGTTATTTTTTTGTATACCATTCTCGTTATCGATCAATGAAGAATCCCTTTCAACTAACGATGTCAAGGTGGTTTACAAATTTATATATAAATTTATTTAAAAGTCACATTTAATTTATATACTGTGTGATGATAGCGAAGCAGCCGGAGACGACACGTTGACTCAGAACACGTCGCAGTCTGACAGTGAGATGGAGGTGGCCGATGAGTCAGAAGATGAAGATGAGGAGAAGCCGCAGCCGGCTAAGATCAAGTTTCAGAGCGGTGAGAAAAGATTCTTCGCTTACAGAACAATGAATGACTGCATTTTTAGAGCTCAGCTGTGTGATAGAGCCTAAAGCCTTCAGATTTCTTCTAACTTCAGATTTCTAACTTTAAAGCATGTGGGGCAAGCACTGGATTTGAACCCTTCACCAGCTGTTCTGCAGTCAGCGATCCTATCGGCATAATTATAATAATCTTCGTTTATTTACAGACAATCTTACAACTGCCGATAGATAACATATGAAATGGAACTTATAGCTGGAATTTAATTAAAATACATACATGAAAATGATAGCATTGTAATGCAAGTACAAATAATGTTGTTTAAACATAGTTTAAAATGTATTCAGTTCAGTACCGTCACTAAACGAGGAAAACCTAGAAGTACTTGGCTAATTACGATCAACAAGGATTTGAGAGCGTTAAACATTTCATGGGAAGATGCTGTGAAGATTGCTGATGATAGAAACTAATGGAGGAATGTTGCCGCCCTATGTTCTGTACAGAACTCAAGGAACTGATGATGATGACCGTCACTTTTTTCTTCAGTTTAGTACTGTCACTAGTACCCTGCAAGTTATAAAGTTAAGACATGCTAAAGGCTCAGCACAGTAAAATGCATTTTCCATAAAAGTATTAAACGCAGCTTAAACATATTTCGCAGATTGCAATTTTTATTAAACATAATTATTTATGCTATTATATTTTTACTATATCTATATTATATAGTAGTAGTATTATTATATAGTCTATTCGTATCCCGACCCTGGTTAAACTGGGATTTAAGGGAAGATGATGATGATGAAATCTGTATTATATTTAATAATTTTTACATTTTACAGGTTACTTGTTCTTATTCACTTGGTGGCTTTGTAATTTTGTCTTTTACACTCGTCTACCATTAAATTGGTGAAATAAAATTATAATACTATTGCAGCTAAGCAAAGAAACAAGTCTGCGACGGCTGCAGCAGCATCTTCTAAACCCAGAGAAACGTCTGAAGTGAAGTCAAGTAGGAGCACGCTGGTGGATCGTAAGACGACTCGAGGCAGCGGCCTCATCGACAGCCGCCGCGGCTCTCCGGTCGTTGAGCTACTGCGCTACAAGGACCGTCCTTCATGTGACAGTTCACGTGACAACAGTCCTGCCGTTACCTCGCAGTCGAGGAGAGGCAGCAAGCGCAAGCTGTCGAGCGAAGAGGAGAGTGAGACGGGCTCTGAGGAGAGAGGGGAGGGAAGTTCTAACGGTAGGGGTGGGGCTAAACAGGGGAGGTGGAGTCTTGAGTCGTCGAGACCTACGATTGACAGTGGTAATCCAAGCGGTACGGATTGTCTTTTGTGTTATATGGGCAGATGAAATTTCAATCAAATGAAATTAAAATTTTACTAAATTTAAGAATAAGTTTAAGTATTTTAATACTAGCAAATTAAAGAATTGTAAATAGTTAAGACATCAGCTAATACTAAAATGATTGAACTATAAGGCATGTGCTTCAATGATCATCTTTAGTAATATAGTGAAATGAATCTCTATTTAATATTAGTTTTTTTATGCTGTGAAGTCAGATGAGATTGTAAATTGATTATATTAATAGTTATAGTAAAAGTCTATTCCTACTTTAGAATCAGTTTTTACCTGAAAAAGAACTTGGGCCGTTAAATGAAATTTCTGCTAGTGTGTTAAATTATAATTAATTCAAAAAATTAAATTTGACTAGTTACGAAGTTTTTAAATTATCTAAATGGCTCTTATGTATCAAATAGCATTTTGTACAGCAAGCAATGCTGCTAACGTGTCTGACTTGTACAATTATAAATAATTAGCAACTGTTTAGACTGAATTTTTCATGATAATCCCTGAATGGCTTGTGATATATATGTGCAATTGTTGCGATTGATTGATGATTTGTCTTGATATTGGGATTCATTGATAGATAGATTTATATTGCTATTTTTAATTGATCGCTATGTAGGCTCAGCGTCTAAGAGTAGATCACGTAACGGTGACAGCGGCTTGTTGAAGGTTTGCGAGGATCTCGTGCTGGAGCTAATGCAGCGTGACGAGGCCTGGCCGTTCCTCAAACCTGTTCTCAAGAAAGACGTTAGTCGTCTTCTCTGTCTGCTGTAAACTTTTTTTATACGTTGTACTATAGTTGTATATACGTCATTTATTCGAGCCATTATGCAGAAATGCTGCACAATATTCTGTTTGTAATTTACTTTTTTGTTTGCAATTTCTAATCTATGTAATTCTATACTATTTATTATCATGTAGTTTTAATCTGTTTAGTATCATGTAATTCTAATCTATTTAGTATCATGTAATTTAGTCATTCAGACCAGCAAATATATTTATTGTAAAAATAAAATTTGTTGTCGATGCATTAAAGAGAAATTAGCTGCTAGCAGCTGTTACAGCAGCAGCTGGGTGTTTGTCTGCAAGCAACCTGCTGATCACTTTGGTTGATTACGTAAACTACGCCTCCTTGAAAACATCTGTCAGAAGATGTAACAAAGTCCATTCAGTGACGGCTTCTTATTTAGCATTATCAAATTCATCCAACGCTCATAGTGCTCTCATAGACAGTGTGAAATAACTAATATACACATCTAGTTAAAATAAATTGCTCATATTGTTGTGCCATACTAGTATTACTTTATTGTAGGCACTGGACCATTCACGACAGCGTAGTTAAGCCGATATTACTTATGTCATACTAATACTTTTTTACTGTCGCCACACTGTTTTACATTCAGCAGACGGTTGAGGTTAATATTACAAGTAAGCCGCTATAATGTACTATTGCAATATAATATGCTATTACCATATAATGTACTATTTCGCTATAATGTACTAATACGTTATACTATTGCGTTGTTGCAGGCTCCAGACTATTACGACATCATAGCTAAGCCAATGGATTTTTCAGTGATCAGGAACAAGATCAGACACTACGAGTACTCTGAACCTGGCGCAATGCTGGACGACATTCGACTCATATTCCATAACTACAAACAGTACAACATGCCCACCGCACCAGCGTACGCCGCCGGAAAGAAACTGGAAAGCTATTTCGACAAGAGAACACGAGAACTGAAACTTAATTCCAAATCTCTGACAGGCAGTGGTGCGTCAAAAGATGGCTCAGTTAAAAACAATCGCAAGAGAACTTTGTAGATATTTTAGCTTTTTTTGCGGGATGCTCTTGTGTAAAGTTATGTACTGATTCGGTTGGGTTTTTTTCCTATTGTGAGTTGTATGGTACCTACTGTTTGTTATAAACCACTCGTCGGTGGCTCAGCTTGATCTCGAGCTATGGCGTCTTGCAGACGATGACCTCATCACATGATCGAGGACGGTGAAGCTGATTGTCCCGCCGTCGATTAGTGACAATCTCTCGGTGATTGTTGGACATGTAGATATGCCAGTTCAATGGGCATCTGAGCGAGAGATCAGTGTTATATGTGATGATATATTTAATATATTTTTAGTGATATATTTAATATACTTAATGATATATTTAATATATTTAATGATATATTTAATATATTTGATGATATATTTAATATATTTAATGATATATTTAATATATTTGATGATATATTTAATATATTTAATGATATATTTAATATATTTGATGATATATTTAATATATTTAATGATATATTTAATATATTTGATGATATATTTAATATATTTGATGATATATTTAATATATTTGATGATATATTTAATATATTTGATGATATATTTAATATATTTGATGATATATTTAATATATTTGATGATGTATTTAATATATTTGATTGATTTTGTAAGACGTGTTACTGTGTAAGGTCGGGGAACCGCTGTTCAGAAGTAAACAGTCATTTACTGTAATAACTACAGTAACATTTTCACGTGCGAGACAACTGGGGTTCTAATCTCAGCAATCTTACTGATCAGTCAAGTCTATTAACATCTCAGCCATCCTACCAGTACAACGGGCAAATTCTAGATAACATCAAATCTTAGTTATTTAAAACTGCTTACTGCTATAGGGATTTATTTTCAACTGTTTTGATGGCAGAGTGGATAAAACATTTGCTTAATGATCAAGTCACTGATTCAGAGTTCAGCCAGACTATCTCAACACATGTGGCCTACTATTGTAGTATTGTCTAGGTATTATAATAACAACAAGACAGGTTGATGCTCTAAACAATACGCGGGTCAGTGGTTGGCAGGTAGCAACCTTCAGCAAGCTGATTGTTGCATATATATCAGTCGACTCCTGCTAATCAAGCCAGTTTTGAAGACTGCACTGTTTAGCAGTACTAGAGTCTATCATTAAATTAGTTTAATCATTGAATGGACCTATTTGTTCTTGCGAATTGCATACGGCTATTTATAAGCTGCTCAAATTTCTCTCATGTTTAGTGTCGGCAAGTAACGCTTATTTTACGAAGTGATCCATTGCCTTATATTGTACTTTTTTCAGCGATTGTATTGTAATGTAGCTTTTGTCAGAGAGAAATTTTTTGATTTCCGCGAAGGAAGTTTTGCTAGTAGTTTTGTGCAGCTGAACGTAAGTTCTTCGATATAGCTTGTCTAGGCAATTATACGCTGCTTTTTAATCAATTATAGAAAGGTCTTCGAGATAGTAAATTATCTTTGTAACTCTACCAAACATTTAGCGTGGTGTGACAATGATTCTGAGGTGGTTTTTCGGTGTCCTGATCTAAGAGACTTCAATTGAGGGTTTTCTTCTGTAACATAGAACATCAGTAAAGTCAGTTTTCCTAATTAAAGCTTCTACGGATAAAATCATAGAACCTATAATGAACTTGTGATATATTAACAGGATCAAAAATTCTGGTAGACTTTATAGCTATTTAAATTTATATTTATGACTATTTAATATTAATAAATAGCAATCGCTACTTTAATCTACTTAAATTAATTTGTCCATCGATTCAAGTTAAATTGGAACGTTGTTAGTGCTAGATATTGTCATTGATAATCTTCGCAATGTACATTAGACTGTAACGTCTAGATAAAGTTATGTATAATAAACTTCTATATAATAGAGAATGTGTAATCTGTTCCATTCCTAGTGTGTCTTTCGAAAAAAAAAATTTATAATTCTCTGTTAAGTATATTTTGCTATTTCTGCACAGTGTGTACATCAAGATATTCAAGTACGTGACTGAACGGGTAGCATAGTTGCTTCAAAGCAATGGGCTTGTGTTCAATTCTGTGTCGTACCGGTCTCACGCTGTACAAAAATGCATATTTTGTGCTATCTACGTGTGCCACTTAACGGCAGGTCCGTGGCACAAAATTGCTCAAAGACCTTTCTGTTCAGTTCTGAATTCGAATGTTCTATCAACCGTCCAAGAACATCTACTAATGCTTTTAGCACTGATCCATTCCTAGAATTGTCTCTTCAGTTTTTATAGCAGTGTATTTAATAATAATTATAGTGGTTTAACGTCCGTTTCATCATACAAGGATGATGTCAGGGACGTTCCCCCATCACATGTCACTACAAAACGATTCATCCCAAACGATCTTAAAAAAAACATGTGCTGAAGGGAAAGAAAAATATCCTAAATGGTGTCGGTCCGGTGATCAAAGAAACTTTCAGGCAACATGAAAAAATCTATGGTGTAAAGAGATGTGTTTTCAACCTACAACAGAAATTGGAAGTAGCAGAACACGAGCGAAGATCAGGAGGCAGAGAGTTCCAAACAGTAGGAACTGAGTAAGAAAATGAACAAACAATGAAGAAATGAACCTAATAATGTGAGTGATATCAATCAATTCAACGGAATAGTATGTTATATAGAACCAGAGCAGTGGAGGACACGGACGTTAAATTCTTACTGGCAGATTGATTCAGAACTACTAAACCAGTTCTATTGAATTTAAACTATTCTAATACTTTACAAAAACAAAGTTCGTTTAATAGAAAACGTGACTACCAGATATATGTATAATGCCTATGGCAAATAAAACGGTTTATAAATGAAGCATTGCATGTACTGTACAAGAAAATATCAACTGAGAAAACACCAGCGACAAGATAATACACGATAATACACGAGAATATTCAAGTTAATTCACTCGCGAGTTGGTCCTCTAATTCAAATAGTAAATGTCTGTAACACCCAACCTACCTATAAACTTACATATCCACTTTTAGTTTCATCAACAATATATACTACTTAAAAGTCTGTATTAAATAGTATAGAATGTAATAATACGTTTAATAACATATAATGAATGTGTACTATATTACAGTGATACGAGTATACACCCATTATAATATGTAGTGGTAGCTCTGCTCACATAATAAACAAAGCTTAGATGGGAAGTGGTTGGAGAATGGGGAGGGGTGTGCGCTTATATTAACGGCTGGCAATGCTCAATATATTCACATATTTATTATGTATTCCTTCATTTTTTAACAGGATGGTATTTTATAAATAAAAAATATATTTCAATTACATATCAAATGATTATAAACATATGTCTCAACTTACATTTCATATATTTCTAGATAGACTATCTACTGGGGATATGTTGCATTTTTAGGATATGTTACACTGCAGTTGCCTTCCGCAAAACAACCAAGTTTATGATTGCACGGTGGCGCCTCCCAAGAATGAAAAATATAAAGGATGATTTTCAAAGTAAACACCTTTTACATAGGCCTATAATATGTTATATGTCATTATTAATATTAACGACATTACTACAGTACGTAAGGTATATATCTACTCAACCGGTTACATAAGAAAGCTAATGTTAACGTCAGTTTCCTCACTCGAAAGCGATGTCAGTGACGGCGAGACTAGGATTTGAACCCCGCTCATACTGATCCGCAGTCGAATATCTTACCGACATCGCCACTGACTCCAGCCATTGTATAGCTGAGCCGCTAGCGTGTGTACCTTTATAAGCCGTCGAACCCCACCTGAACCATCTCCGGCATACATAGCCTACGTAGTTCAGAAACAGACGTTAAACTTGATTAATACAATTACTTATTTATTTATAAGCTTATAAATACTAATGCAACATTCTTTATGAACAAGCACTTGAACGAATCCAGAATCGAGAGACATATTGTGTATACTGTATATAAGAGGTTAAAAGACCTCATAGACCTTATAACAAACATCCACGATGATCTTGAAGTCATGGAGATCTAATCCAGGCCAATTACAATATAAATCTCAACCAATGTAGACTGGTAAAGTGGATAATTTTACACAGAAAGTTGTTTAAATATCTACTAGCAGCTTCAAGCCTCGTTATTTAATCGCATGATTGATAAACCACGTTCTAGGTCAAGTTATCCGCTTTACCGTTCAGGATAGGCTGAGATTTATACTCTAATTCACTTGCTCTGGATTTGATCCTGGTCACCTCTGAATCAATTGTAAATAATAATTTTCTCGCCAACCTCTTAGCAGCTCAACTATCTATAAATGATGTCGTATTTAGTCCAATAGAAAGTTAACTCTGACTAGCACATGATACCTGTACCCGCTGTGCAATATTCAAAGTAAACTGGAAGACCTTCCTCAGGGATAAACCACAAGTGTAAATGTAAAACTTTAGCCATATTCTCTCATTTACCATAAACCACAACGTGTAATTGTAAAACTCTAGCCACTTTCTTCAATCTACCATAAACCACAAGTGTAATTGTAAAACTTTAGCCACTTTCTTCAAGCTACCATAAACCACAAGTGTAATTGTAAAACTTTAGCCACTTTCTTCAAGCTACCATAAACCACAAGTGTAATTGTAAAACTCTAGCCACTTTCTTCAATCTACCATAAACCACAAGTATAATTGTAAAACTTTAGCCACTTTCTTCAAGCTACCATAAACCACAAGTGTAATTGTAAAACTTTAGCCACTCTCTTCAATCTACCAGTTACAATAGATTAGCCACAAGCAAATCGCATTGACAATTGTACGTTACAAAATTCATTAACAGGTTAAAAATATACACTTGACACAACAAGTTCTTTAAAAACAGAACAAAACAACAAATGTAGAGCAATTAGATTCACAAGTGCATTGAGGGGTTCATACGAATCCCATCAACAGCATGTGATGAATTCACCAGAGTGCGCTCTAAAATATTCAAAACAAGAAGACTCTTTGCCCCATGTTAAGTATTTGTTTTACTGTAGCGGTCCATTAGAAATCATATCATGTGGAAATGTTATATGATATTGGCGATGTCATTACATTAACTTACTACTATGTTACTATTCTAATCATCATTATAGACCTGCACACTGATATGTCCTATATTTTGCGTGATATAACTCAATACAATACAAGAACACTGTATATTAGAAGCGATAAATAAATGCTAAAATCTACTACATATTTATTACTCGCCGTATCATATCAGCAATTTGAGCGCTACTGTCGTCCATGACAACATCGAGCTTATATACTGAAATGATAAACCTCAGCCTGGAGAAAGATTCACATAGCGTATTAGCCCATATGACCACAAGACATTACAAGCAGTTCACGATTCTCTATAAATGCACTCATAGAACTGACAAACGTTTAGTCCTATTTTATCCTCAAAGCAGAATAATGTATGTGATTCATTCATATTATTCATTTATTCCCATTATTATTGAATAAATTGCAGAGGTTCATAAATAAAGCATGCAGTCGACTGACTATATACTTCTGTTGTCCAGAGAAACGAGATAGACTCCAAATGAAAGATTAAATCATTCTACCAACACTAAAAGAAACAGTGGCGTCTATGCTGCAATGTAATCACTAATTAGCGCTAAGCTATACATCAGTTCAAGATAAATAACAGTTACGTATTATGTGCATACACATCGTTCAAAAAAATGTTTCAAAATATATACATCATTAAAAACGTTGACAATGTGGATACAAAATCATTTAGAAAGAATTTATGCACAATGGATAACATTTCTCCTCGTTCTCCAGAACGATTCATAAATATTTCCAAAGCTCTAAGAGTTTACAATCGAATCAAACGTTCGTTGATAAACAAATTTAACTTTACACTACTAGACGAAGAAATGACTTCAAACATGTCTCATGTATCCTAAGTCTCGACATTGTTACTACTGCGACTCCATCATACTTGCATCGGCGGTGGTTAGAAGTGCTAAATATCATCATAGATAACGAGCAATGTCGCAGTACCTAGCGCCTCGTGTACAGCGTTGTCTCACCGGTGGTTAGAGGTGCCAGATATCATCATGGATGACGAGCAATGTAGCAGTACCTAGCGCCTCGTGTACAGCTGACCGGTATCGCTAAGCTGAAGTGTGGGATCAGCGTAGGACCAAGGGGACGTAGAGAAATGAGAGGCGTTCAGTAGTCGAGCGTCAGAATAACTTCTGCCAACGCCGCTCCAGGTCGGTAGAGATGGCGCTGGTGTGCCGTGGTGCTGGAACAGATCAGGTGTGGAACGACTAAATCCCATCTTCTGTCCCTCATTCCATGCATCCAGCGTCCATTTCATCGCAGTCAAGGGAGTGGCTAGTATTTGATTGACGGGAGGAGGAGTTAGTATTTGATTGACAGGAGTTGCTACGCCGTACAGATTTTTATTAGACTCAGTAGAAAAGTTGCATCCACTGGGACGACTATCAAAGTTCGACGCGACTGCTCTACAACCTACACGAGAACTCTGCGAGTCACCGGTAAACCTCCAGCCGCCCGGCTGATTCCTCGCGTCGATCAAACCGCTGAGGTCAGAACGAGAGTTCACCGGGTCAACGTGGAAGATGGGACTTCCGGGATCAACGAAACTGCTGCGTCCAGTCAAATGATTCCTAGTGTAAGATCTGAATGCGGAATGCTCTCTATTGCCTGTCACATGCTGTGAGGATGAGGAGAGGAGTGAGGCAGCTCCTGTTAGAACACTCTCTGACGTCGACCACTGGCTGTTGACAGGGAATGTCATCAGCAGTTGTCCTACACTATCGTAGACAGGCTGTCGATGACATACCTCAAACTGGGCTGCAGCCGCAGGAGGAAAAGAAAGTAAACCTCTGGATTGATGACCACCGGTTAATGCATTTCTATTATAACACTGAGGTGGTTTACCAGTATCATCACTCATTGAAACAGACGTCATCATTGAGTATTTCAGGCAGCCGTTATCTATCTGACTGTTTACACACTTATCCATGCCTGAACATGAGATGTATGAGGAGCTGGAAACAGCAGAATTATGAGTCACAGATATTACACGATCGTCAGCATTAACTACAGCATCAGCTCTATTCATTCTTCCCTCTGCAGCCACATTATAATCGCCAGCAGGCAGCTTTTGAATATTATGTGTTATATAACGTCCAGTAGCTCTCCACACATTTTCATGCACTACTTTATCAGGATCATATAATTCAGTGTATACCCCAGTAGAACCGGATTCATCGGCACTGACAGACATCGTGCAGTTTTCTAGAGAAAGCCCTGCCTGATTTTCATCAGTTATTTCACGCCCACCTGTTCCGCAGCGCTCTCTCTCCACCACTACCCGAGCGCTACAGTGAGCTGCACGAAATTTCGACGAGTTTTCCACAGAGCCGAGCGAAACTTTGTCATTGTCGTCGCTGCCTAACCCACGTGACCTCTCCACAAGTCTCTCCACAGATCTACTCAGATTCTCTCTGAATGCTGACAGCCGATACTCTACATCTTCAACCCTAACCAGCCCACACCCGTCTCTCGCAACCAGCTCAAACCTCTGACATTCCAATCTCTCAAATTCCTCTGAATCTCTTTCTACTTCTTCCTTATGTTCACAGTCAGTGGTAGATAGGGGCAAGTAGTCTGAGGAAACAGGCTTTTCCGGTCGATTCTCCAGCCCAAAGCTAATCATATCTTCCGCCTCATCTTCTGAATTATCGCAAGCTATCCTACGAGCAACCTGAACGGTTCTTATAGGCAGTCTCTCCTCTGAATCCTCTCCAACCTCTCTGCTATAACTGCTTAAAACTGTTAAAGCAGAAAAAACTAATTCATTTGTCTCCGTGGAATGCAGAACCGCTTCATCTTGCATAGGAGATGTCAGAGCGACTGTAGCCCTAGTAGACTGCGGCGAATCTCTAACGGGACTGCTAACGCTAGAGGCTGAGAGAGATTTGTCATATCTCATAGTTGCTAATGCTATGCATCCAGTCGTTGACTCTTCTAGGTCAGTCACAGTCTTGCTGACTACCGCAGTCAACGACCCAGCCCGAGAACAGCAGCCCTGATCAACCATAGGGGGCGTGGTTAACCCTGTAGCTGTCTCGCCATGAGAGGTTTCCTCACCCAAGTGTGTGAAACCATCGTTGGAGGAAGCCCTAGACTCAAGGTCATATAAGGTCAGCATCTCTGCATCGCTACATACCGATGGTGATGATTCACAGTGAGGAAGTCTGTGATTTAGAATACGTAATTTGAGCCTTGACTCGTCATTGAGAGGTTGCTCATGAAGTGATCGGCATGAATCAATGTCAACTGATTTATGAACGACCAGATTATCTGCGTCACGGCAATCTATGTCAGTCTGACCTGATTGTGTCGTCTGACATAAATCTATGTCAGTCTGACCAGATTGTCTAGTCTCACATAAATCCTTGTCGTTTACATTGTCAATGCCATCTTCTGCACATTCCATTAAAATACTAACTGTTTCTGGTTCATTTATATCAATTTCACCAGTCAATATGCTCACATCACCTTTCGTTGGTTCATTTCTGCCACTTTCTCGTGCCGGTTCGTTTACACCACTTTCTCCTGTCAGTTCGTTTACACCACTTTTTCTTCTCAGCTCGCTTACATCATGTTCAGCCATGAATTCGTTTAAGTGACCTTCTTCAATATATTCATTTCCATTATTTTCTCTGCCACGTTTCTGTACACGACTTTCTGATTCTGAATCATTTATAACTTCAAAGGGTTCCTTTGCAGGACTTTCTCTTGTAGATTCATTGACAATGCTTTCTTCTGTAGATTCACTCATGCCACTTTCTCCTGCAGATTCATTTACAACACAATCTCTAGTAGTTTCATTTACAACACTTTCTCCAGTAGTTTCATTAACAACACTTGCTCCCGTAGATTCATTTGCAACACTTTCTCCTGAAGATTCATTTACAACACTTTCTCCTGCAGATTCATTTACAACATTTTCTCCAGTAGTTTCAACTATTTTCTCATCGGCTGTACGCTGACTCCTAGATTGCATGCTCCTGTGACTCAGTCTACATTCACCGTCACTCGTGACATTGGTCATGCCAGTGTTCACCAGTGTGTCGTTCTCGCACTCACCCGAGGAAATAAGTTCAACCGCACGCCTGTCCTCCAGTGCTTCACATGGCACCTGCTCTTCCAGGTCAGCATGCCTGGAGAAAAGGAGTTCCACAGCACCACCGCACTGAGACAGTCGAGCAGCTGATGTGAGAGGTATTCCTCTACGTCTGCGTCTTATCACTTCCGCTAATCGCTTATTTACGACGATCTGTTTCAAGTGTGAGTACAATCCATTTCGTTTACATAGACCTCTGAAGTTTCTAAGAGGATGTATCGATAATGAAGCTCTATTCGACAGACTGCAGCGCTTGACAACCTTGCCCTCATTACAATGCATCCCGTTCTTATTTATGACATCCAGACGGAGCTCTCTATCCCTCCCCACCTCACTCTGCCCTCTATCCCGGCTCACCTGACGATCTCTGCTCTGAACGTCAGTACTGACAGTGTCAGGGTTCTCATCACCTGTGACATCACGTTGAGAGTCAGTACTGACAGTGTCAGGGTTCTCATCACCCGTCACATCACGTTGAAAGTCAGTACTGACAGTGTCAGGGTTCTCATCACCCGTGACATCACGCTGAGTGTCAGTACTGACAGTGTCAGGGTTCTCATCACCTATCACATCACGTTGAGAGTCAGCACTGACAGTGTCAGGGTTCTCATCACCCGTCACATCACCTTGGCTTTCACTAACAGAATGCTGCAAACATGATTCTTCAAGTTCACTTCTTACGACGTCATCAACTCTAAGGTATTTAGAATTCTCTGAATCCTGCTCAGAACAGCCAGCGATGAGTCTACCCGGAGAATGTTGCGAGGAAGCAGAACTCTCGTGTAATACGCTAGAAGCATTGATGGCTGTACTACTGTGACAAGGCAGAGCTGAAGCGTGGGGCCAGTAGGGGCAGGATCTAAGAGTAGTGATAGCATAAGGTACATCGGATCTATCTACACCTAGTCTGCATAGACGCACTGAACAGCGACGTAACTGCGGCACGGCTGCCACATCACACCCGAATGCTGCCGGATCGGTTCCAAGCAATCCACTGAAACCAGATTGAACCGGCCTGCCATGAGCTAAAGCTGTACTCTTACCAAGCAGCATGGTTCTAGCCGCAGCACTAACAACAAACTGTTCTCCTCTACCACATCGTACACCGCTATCAGGCTCCACATCATCATCCTCTATCTCATACTCCTGAGTCAACTGTGACGAGTCACTGAGACAATCCTCTTCTCCATTAGCCGTATCTCTCTGCTGCGACTGATCCCCCCTCCTGCATTTACCCAATTTTCTCTGATGATCGTTCGCTAACATGACGCAATTAGAATGAAGTGTATTATCTTGAACCAGGAAATGAGAGCTAAAGATCTGCAGAGGATGTGATACATCAGCTGACTGCCTCAACACCTCATCACCTGACAGTCTCAACACCTCATCACCTGACTGTCTCATCACCTCATCACCTGACTGTCTCAACACCTCATCACCTGACTGACTCAACACCTCATCACCTGACTGTCTCAACACCTCATCACCTGACTGACTCAACACCTCATCACCTGACTGTCTCAACACCTCATCACCTGACTGTCTCAACACCTCATCACCTGACTGTCTCATCACCTCATCACCTGACTGTCTCAACACCTCATCACCTGACCTGTGCTGTCTTCCACTGTAGCCACTCTGTAAACATACAACAAAAACTTGAATCGTTTATTACTTTAATAATTGTTATTAAAGTAATTCACGAAACAACAGTTGTTTTTATTAATTAAGAAACTAACAAAAGTAAAATATTTATTAAAAGGATGGAATTAAACTAAATAAAAGGATTAACAATTAAATTATTATTATTTAATTTTATTAAAAGGATTAACTATTAACTTAACAAGGATCGACTTTACAAATACGTCGTGCTTCCAAGGTAAAAACAATTCAAAGGAGCTTCCAAATTAGATCAGATGGGGTAGCTAACAAAGTCAAGCTATAACTTTTATGTCTACACGTGTAAAGTCTTCTTCAGTACTGCGAGTGCACAGTTAAGGAAATAGAATGTTTCGCAGGATAAGCTCTTATTACATCAGTGACATAGGAAAGCCTTACAACACAGTGGTAAAACGCACGCCTCTAGAACGAGAGGTCGCAAGTTCGAGACAACATCGTGACATGGGTTCTTCCTTTTCGGAGAGGCGCAGAAAAATCCAGTTATATACACTTGGCAGTGTCAGACAGATGGATAGTCGACCTTTTTTAGAGATTTCCTTTCCTATCTAAAGCTTAAATACATAGACACTGCCACTGGCTCCAGCCAAAGACGATGTCTATCTCGCCATCTATGACCTCTCTGCACCGATCCAGTAAAATGGGACATACTGGCCCGTTGATAGAAAGTTCACATTAGTGCTGAAGAGAGTTTATGCTTATTTCAGAATCACACGCCACTACAATATTACATACAAGTTATAAAAAGTCCAAAATAATATACAGCATGAATTCATAACAGAATAAATATTTCAGTCAAAATCACAATCATCACATAATAAAATAATGTGTCTATTCTATCAGTGGGCCAACTAGCAATTAAATATATTTGATCTGAATTATAGGCAACCAAAACAGCGAGTAGCACCATCTAGTAGGAAATTATCACTGGCAGAAAAGTGTACGGAAGACATTGATACTACACTCAGTCTGATTAACTACGGAACCATAAGTCCAATCGTCAAAGTCTGATTAATTAAATAGTGTCTTAAATAGCTGTAGAGAGTTTAGAGAGCTAATCGAATCAGACTAATTATAAATTAAGTCTGAGTATTTAGCTAGTTAAGGAAGGATAGGACACATTCTAAGGGGGAAAGTGAATTAAAAGAGGTCATAGAAGGTAGAATGGAAGGAAAAAGAGGCAGAGGCAGGCCAAGATTAGGAATGTTAGATGATTTTAAGGTCCTCTTTAATGTGAAAATGAAGAGGAAAGCAGAAGACAGAGAAGATTGGAGGCATTATATACCATGGACCTGCCAGTAGGCAGTGCACTAAGAGAGAGAGAGAGAGAGTTAATTAGAGTCTCCATGGATTAATAGAACAACACTAACCTGACCACCTCCACCTCCGCCGTTACTTTCCCTCCCCCTCCCCTCTCTGCCCGCCTGATTCCTGGTGGAGCCGTTATAGAGCGGCGCGTGAGACCTGAATCCTCTGTGATGTTTGTCAGGTCTCTCGTCCCCACAGCGTGGTGGCGACCAGTCCTTACACGAGCCTCTCCTCCTATCTATCCTCCTCCTCCTGCCTGCACCATCCTTCATCAACGCTCCAGTCTCTCCTCTCAGTCTAGCCACTGAACTAGACACAGAAAACTTTGTATCATCGTCATCATCATCATCCGCTTCGTCGTCATCGTCACTGCTGCTGATCAACGTCAAGTCCACATCATTACATCGAGCACCGATAGAGGGCTTGGTTTTACCCGGACGTTGTGCGTCGGGCGACTTGAAGCGCATGGATCGTCTAGAGGCAGATGTTAGTCGAGTGGAAGAGCTGCAGGGAGGCGAGAGAGCTGATGCTCTCACTAGTCTTCCTCTCGTCGTGCTGGTATCAGCGTCGGATTCACTCTCTATCTCTGCAACGCAACGTTCAATCACTCATCAATCAATGAGTATTTTTATTCATTAGCTAACAGCTATATTCAAGTTACTCGTGATGTATCTGGTTTGCTGAAAAATACACCAACTGTTGGCAGCACGTGCCACAAAAGATGACAAAGACTAAGATCCAAACCAATGTTAGAAAGGTCATTCGGCTGGTGGACGACTAGGCTTCAGAAATTTTGCTACATAATTTTCTAACACCCAACCATAGGTAAACTGAGATTCAGGGAAAGAAGATGATGATGATTAGCTAAATTCAAACAATAGCCCATAAACACATACAAACAAACAAAGAAGCAAAATGAACTACAACTAAAACAGACCAACTGATCTAATAGGTTAAGTGTATTCAATCAATCAATAAGAATTTAATGTTCCGGTTCCTTGCCACAAGGCAATGTCAGAGACATTAAAATTAATAAATTTATTTATTTATTTATTTATCATACATACATGTTATCACATTGGCATACACAATAGACAGTTAGAGCACATTAACGGAAATAAAGGCCCTCAAGTGGAACTTACATATTCCGAATTTAAATAAAATAAAAATAAAAAATACAAATATTTCCATTAATTATTAATTAGGTTCATTAATCTTCACATACAATATTATAAAAACGGTAAAGCACTAGAATACTTACTACAGTTAAGAGTTAGATTCTTTGATAGAAAAAAGAAGATACAGAAGATAAAAGAATGATATAAAGCAATTACCTTAACTCTTAGATCAATCAGTTATTATGGCATCATCGATTCAATTAATACCGTCATTATTTATCTGATGTTAAGCAAGCGTCGACAGCACTTCAGTATATAAAAATTCAGCACGTCAGAGGTATAAAAATTACAACAGATTTGCGGAGTAACTGCGTCTAACTCAATGGATACTGTCACTAACTATTTATCTGATGCTATGTAAGTGACGGCAGCACTTCAGTCATGCTAGATGTATAAAAATTACAACAGATTTGTGGAGTAACTGCGTAGACCTAACTCACCGGAGATTCCGTTGGAGTCGAGTTTAGCCGCTACCAGTTTCATCAGCCCGCTGCTACGTCTCACAGTCCCTTCTCTTCCACCTCTCTCATTTCCCAGCGACTTCAACTTGTTCCTCACATCACCCGCAGGTTTCCCTACGTTCCCAGTACTACTGATAGTATCATCTTCACTAACAGACAGTCTTCGTCTTCCTCCCTTTCCAACTGCCTCTCTCGTCTTACCTCCTCTATCAATCTCCGCTGCATTCCACATCCTAGATTCTCTCGCGTCGTCATTCTGAGACTTTCCAGTTTTCCCTGCTCGAATTCCTCTGGGTTTTCCATCAGTATCACTACTTCCCGATTCCTCCGCAGTCCTTCCGCCTCTAGATCGCTCTGTCATGCCTGTTCTTGATTCCACTGATCTTCCACATCGAGTCTGACCTGGTTCCTTGTTTGTCTTCACCTCAGACTCTTCCTCTCTCAATGCGGTCATGTGACCACCAGATGGAGAGGGCTTCCCGTTACTGGCAGGCGAGAACTTCCTTCCACTCAACTGTCTTCCGCCAGCTTGTCTAGAATTCTTTCCACCTCTTCCTAGCGGCATGCCAGGAGATGTAGACAGGACGGTTGAGTTACAAGACCTGGCTTCCAGGGTGGTGGGTGATTTGAGGGTGGAGGACCTGGCTTCCAGGGTGCTGGGTGATTTGACGGTGGAGGACCTGGCTTCCAGGGTGGTGGGTGATTTGAGGGTGGAGGACCTGGCTTCCAGGGTGGTGGGTGATTTGAGGGTGGAGGACCTGGCCTCTAGGGTGGTGGGTGATTTGAGGGTGGAGGAGGTTGATCGATAGGGGTGCTCAGATTGAGAGCTGAGGTTTGCTCCAGGACTTGACTTCTGTAGAGATTAAAGAGCACAGTGTTATATCAAACACAGTATAATATGTGGATCTACTGTACATCAAACTAGTTATCTACTGTACATCAAACTAGTTATCTACTGTACATCAAACTAGTGATCAACTGTACATCAAACTAGTGCTAAATACTCAGCAACACACGGCTTAATAGTAATAATAATATAGATTTAATTATAAAGGTTTAATGTCCGTTCCTCATACAAGGACTATGTTAGGGACATACCCCATCACATGTCACTACAAATCAATTCACCCCAAACGATCTAAAAAAACATGTGCTGAAGAGAAAGAAAAAGATCCTAAACGGTGCCGGTCCGGTGATCAGAAAAACAGTCAGGCAGGATGAAAAAAGTCTATGGTGGGAAGAGATGTTTACCATATGTATAGAGCAACGAATTAGTATAATATAAAATACAGCAGTTTTAACAGAAATTTTATTAAATCTGATACGGAATAAAAACAATTTCAATTGACTAGCTAATTAGGCCTCCAGACCGCTAAGAATCGTAATTCTATAAGTAGCTATTAAAGCTAAGAAAGGCATCCTAGTGTAGAACTGTCAAAGAAAAGCAAGGATACTAATAAAGACAGTCTTACATAGATTTTAACCTTGTGGTCTCTGGCATACACAACACATCTGCTCATAAGTTTAAAAAAACTAATGTTAACGCCAGTTTACTCACTCGAAAGCGATGTCAGTGACGGGCGAGCCCAGGATTTGAATCCTACACATACTAATCCGCGGTCGAGCATCTTACCGACATCGCCACTGGCTCCAGCCAGTAAATTCAGCCATAATCTGTACAGACTTGCAGAGAGAAAGAGAGAGACAAATAGAAACATAGATAAAGAGACAGAGAGAGAGGGAGAGAGAGAGGACAAAGGAAAGGCACCTCAGATGGAGAGAGCATGTGATCGAGGGTGTTAGCTGTTATATAGGGAGTCCAGTGCAGCCTGTCTCTATCAAGTCCTAGCACTGGTATCACCTCTGAGCTATCTGTCTTACCAACACGTCGTGCTGCAGCTGCTGCTGCTGCTGCTTGCTCGTCCAGCTGTCTCTTTTTCACTACCACCCCACAGCTGCTGCATCAACAACAACAACAACAACAACAACACATGATACAGCTGTCTCTATCTCACTACCACCCCACAGCTGCTGCGTCAACAACAACAACAACAACAACACGTGATACAGCTGTCTCTGTCTCACTACCACCCCACAGCTGCTGCGTCAACAACAACAACATGTGATACTACAAATAATACACGTGCTTGTGTCACAGCCGGTCGGTAGAGAGGAGAAAGCTCAGCAACAAAATGTACAAAACTCTAATCATATGAGTAAGATAGTATGTTTCTTTCTGCTCTTCATGTACGTTTTACAAATTCGGTTATTTTTGTGCGTGAGTCATATGTCTTTGTTACCCAAGTGGCGTAATAAAAAATATATATACATATATAAGCCAGTGCATCAGTTTTTACGTGTCAGCTCCGAGTAGCAATCGATGTGAATATCAATGCACGGATTCTCCAGTGACATTCTTCAAAAAACAACATCTAAACCTGGTCCCAAAATTAGACTTAGCAGACAAATTGAGGTCATCCGAAGGTTTGGTGGTGTGCCTCGTGGAATTAGTGTCATAAGATATCCATCACTGGCAACACCTGTGACTGAATGAGAAAACTCTGATTACACTAACACAACCACCAGTATTCACACATCTATCTAGACTTGCGCTGGGCCAGTAGAATACTGTCAACTGACTGCAGATCAGTACATGCAGGGATCAAATCCCAAGTCTTCCCATTACTGACTGGCATTTTGGACTGAAAATTGATGCTAAACTTAAACTAAGTTTGAATAATAAAGAAGAAACTGATATCAGACCTTGAGCCGGAAACTTTCAGCATATCCATTGTTAGCAGAGTGTAGACAATATCACCCGACGTCATTCCTGTCTCATCACTTATCTCTGCACAGTTATATCAATATCAGTCATTTCATAATATCATTCCCTTATCATAACTTATCTCTAAACAGTTATATCAGCAACAGTCAGTGCAGATAATTTTTAAAATGCAAACAATAAGCAACGACAGCTACTCAAACAACTATAAAAGTAATAAAAATACAGCAGCACAAACGTAAATCACAATAATGGCCACTCGGCAAAAATGTAATAAAAATGTAATTTTAAAAAGGTTATCAAAATGAAACCCTTAATCAGTTGTAAAGAAGTACTCTTACGCTGAAGCGACTGGTTTCGCATGATTTGAACAGACGTAAAATAAATAGCGAGACAATAGCCTGTTTTTAACTTATAAAACACGGGACATTTTTTTTGGATGGCCACTGATGTCGGTAAGATATTCGACCGCGGATCAGTATGTGCGCGGTTCAAATCCTGGGCTCGCCCGTCACTGACATCGCTTTCGAGTGAGCAAACTGACGTTAACATTAGCTATACCAGCTTTTTTCATTGATAAATGAGTAGAAAGGTGGCAAGCCTACCCTGCACTGTGACACCAGTGGAGCAGGCTCTGTGCCTGTGTGCCTGCAGGTAGCCTATGATGACAGTCTTCCAGTAGGACTGGTAGGTCACTCTACCCAGGTCTGATAGAGGCTTCTCTGGTGACCCTGTCTGACCCTCCACACGTGACAGCAGATAACCTGTGTGGTACAATACAGTACAGTACAGTACAATTCAGTACAGCAAAGTATAATACAGTACAATACAGTACAATCTCTCTCTCTCTCTCTCTCTCTCTCTCTCTCTATTAGTGCACTGCCCACTGGCAGGGCCATGGTATATAACGCCTCCACTCTTCTTTGTCTTCCGCTTTCCTCTTCATGTCCACAAATGAGTGAATCTTTAAATTACCCATCATTCCTAGTCTTGGTCTGCCTCTGCCTCTATTTCCTTCCATTCTACCTTCTATGACCACTGTTAATAGATTTTCGCCCCTTAGAATGTGTCCTATCCAACTCTTCTTCCTATTTCTTGGGAGATAACCGTTGGTAGCCATACAAATGAATATTTTTAAATTAGGAAATGGCCACATACTGGCAAGAAAAAAAACTTACTGAAATCTATGAGGAATCGCCCGTAGCCCTTGCGCTGATACTGCGGCAGAGTCATTATACAGGAGAGATTGTATCTCTGCTGACAGTATTTCTCCTGCAGACAGGAAATAAAACACAAATAAACAATGTGTATTTGTAGTTTGTTTTTGTCCTTCTACCTGAACGGTGAAATAAAGCTCTATATTAAACTGAACTTAAAGAACATTAACAAGTTTCATTTAGCTTTAGCAGGTTTTCTCATCATATCGTCTGCATAGAGCATTTTAAATGGCACAATGCAGCCATGCGATTTAGTTTTTAAACACTACATAACATTAAATTAGATAATATTAAAGAGTACATCCTTGATGTCATTCTCAGAAAATATGACAACAAATTTCAATAAATCTGAGTGGATTTCACTATGAAACACTCTGCAATTGTTAATTGTAATGACTGCATTTTTAGGAAGTATCCAATGATATACAATGATAGGCCTATACAATGATATTACAAAGATATGCAATGATATTACAAAGATATACAACGATATACAATGACATTGTAATGATATACAATGATATACAATGATATTACAATGATATACAGTTATATATGATATTGCAATGATATACAATGATATTACAATGGCATACACTGATATTACCGTGATATACAATGATATACAATGATGTTACAACGACATACAGACCTTAGAGAAGTAGCCAATGATATGAGAGCCGGCCTGATCTCTATGTGTAAGAACATAGAACAAGAAGGGCTCGACGTCATAGAAGAGAGTCTTCTGATCGAGGAAGAGCTTGGCGAGGAGACAGAGGTTCTGACAGTACGCTCTGCTCCGCTGTCCGTCCACCTCGTACACTGACAGGCCGCTGTCACACCTGTAGATCTCATCACCAGGGGGACAGCGGTGCCTACACTTGATCTACGCACACAAATCAATAGAGCACCACCATTAGACCACCAGCAATAGAGCACCATCATTAGACCACCAGCAATAGAGCACCACCATTAGACCACCAGCAGTAGAGCACCACCATTAGACCACCAGCAATAGAGCACCACCATTAGAGCACCAGTAATAGAGCACCATCATTAGAGCACTAGCATTAGATCACCATGAATGAAGCATCACTATTAGAGCACCATCAATAGAGCACTACCATTAGAGCATCACCAATATAGCACCAGCACTAGGGCACCACCATTATAGCACCACCAGTACAGCACCAGCAGTAGGGCACCGCCATTAGAGCACCACCACTATAGCACCACCAGTACAGCACCAGCAGTAGGGCACCGCCATTAGAGCACCACCATTATAGCACCACCAGTATAACACCAGCACTAGGGCACCACCACATAGCGTAACTACTGAGTTAAAATAAATCTAAGTGCACTACTAAATACCCTCTGAACACTGAACTAGTAAAATTAAAATCCATTCCAAGTCTTTAAAAGTCAAAATAGTCGAAGTAACAACCATTACAACAATAGTTAGCATAGACACGGCTATAAACAAGCAGGTAGCTATATAGCTCCATACAGAAACAATACACAATAAATTCATCATGAGATAAGGTAGTGCTCACTGACCGTGTGAGAGCGCAGAGCGTTGTAACTCTTCAGGTACTTCAAGCAGAACTCGCAGATGTAGAGCTTCGGCAACCTGTAACACACGCGCAGGCACACGTTGATCATTGCAATACTGTAACTACCATGCTGAGGTTCCTAACATTACATTTCATACAAGAGGGAGAGAAAGCTGGCGTCTGTCAAGACCCAGCCTATATTGCTCTAAGATGTTTATAACAGATTGATTAAATGATTGATGGAATGATTAAGTAATAATAATTAAATAATATTAATGATTTGGAGAGACAGAGAGAGAGATTCATTGAGAGACAAAGAGGTAGACAGAGAGAGAGAGACAGAGAGAGAGGAGACTGAGAGAGACAGAGTGAGGGAGAAAAAGAGAGAGACAGACAGACAGACAGAGAGAGAGAGAGAGAGAGAGAGAGACTGCAGACCCAGCATAGTCGGGGGGGTAGGGAGAGGAGTACCAGGCTGCCACCTCATGTCTGCCTATCTCAATCCACCCAGGACTGATCTTACTCGGCTCCTGTCCCGCTGTTGTATTGAGGTCAGTTAGCAGCGCCTACAACGAACCAACAAAAGATAATAATGATGCAAACAGAAAGACAACAACAATGCAACAGAAAGATAGCAACGATGCAACAGAAAGACAACAATAATGCAACAGAAAGATAGCAACGATGCAACAGAAAGACAACAATAATGCAACAGAAAGACAATGAGGCAAAAAAAGCAAATGGTACTAATGTATGTAATATTTACTGTATAATACATAAGTTATTCTTGGCCACATACACAGTTTAACACAAAATTATCATGTACAAATTCATATCTAGTCAAAGCCAATTACTGCTCGCCAGTGCAGTCAACATCAACAGAGTTCTATAGAAATCTTCTGGAGTTAACTTCTCATATATATCAACAACGATTAAATATCCAAGATAGCAAAGCAGCTCGGACAAATTACGAGGAATTTAAACAAACAATAATATTAATAATAATAAAAGGTGTAACGTTCGTTTCCTCAAACAAGGATGGTGTCAGGGATGTCCCTCCATCACACGTCACCACAAATCGATTCACCCCAAACGATCTGAAAAAAACATGAGCTGAAGAGAAAGAAAAAGGTCCTAAACGGTGCTGGTCCAGTGATAAAAAAAACAGGCAAGATGAAAAATGCATAGCTTTTCACCATAAAAATGGAAGCATTGCTTGAAATACAAAATGTTAAGAATGAGGTTTTAGACAATAGACAATGAAACAGAGCAAGAGGGACAGTGGTAAACAGAGATCAGCGACATCGCACGCCTCAGAAAACATTGCATACATCAACATAAAAAAGCTGGTAAAGCTAAGGTTAACATCAGTTTCATCACTCGAAAGCGATGTCAGTGCCGCGAGAGCCCAGGATATGCGGACCCCGCACATATTGATCCGCGATCGAGTACCTTACCGACATCGCCACTGGATCCAACCATAAGTTAAACAACATTATGCCACACTTGCTATTTACAAACAGTAAAACCGGTACAAACCAGTTCAGCTTCAGAATGCGCCCTGTTGAAGAGATCGACGTCGGACTCTAGTAATTCACCACCGTGCAGTAGACGCACCATCTGCTCCTCCGTGCTTTCTGCATCTGAATACATTCATCATTCAATTGCCAATCAATCAATCAATCATACAATCAATCGATTAGAGTTCTGCTAAAATTGTAAAACTCTTATTGTTGATGTCTAGAAAGATTTATGTAAAAATTGTTTAGCAAACTTACCAATTTTAAATAAAAAATAAACATGTTTCAAGCTATCGATATAATAAAATTTATGATACAATATTTAATAAAATATGCAACTGAAAAATAGAAGCAGCTATAACATAACCACAGATGATCAAGTGTATTGAAAAAACAGCAAAACACCGTAAAATCTATTTCTATATAATATCACTAAAATTCTATTGAGATCTATAGCAGAGATACAGTTCAAATGGAATATCCATTCTATAGATTTATCTAGCGTGAACGTGAAGCTAGTTAAACTAGATCTAGTTAGACTATAGCTAGTTAGACTAGAGCTAGTTATATAACTAGTGTTAGTTAATTAGTTAACTCACATTTCTTACTAGATTCACACTTGTTGCTCTTCAACTGCTGCGACGTTCCACCAACTTTCACTTCATTTCGTTGTGCGTACTTCCTCTTAACTTTCTGAGCAACGACTGCCACGGACCCTGTGTTATATCGGCCAGAAGAGGACCCCCTAGATCCTTTCAATGCATTACTTCTCCCACCCTTTCTCACCCCAATATCCTCCCTCTTCAGTCGTGGCATAGGCGCTTCCAGACGACTCATTTTGCTCGACAGACTGTAGAAGTTAACGCTCTTACGTTTTCTTGCGCCTTGAGGTGTGTAGAGATGAGAGAGACCGTCGAATAGCCCTCGATCGCGAGATGTAAAGCGATACTTCTGACTCTCCACCTGCCTACTGGTGGACGCTACACTGTTAGACATTGAAGCTAAACCTGAATCTAAATTCATTCTACCTTTAACAGAATTAGCTAGACCGGTTTTAGCGTTTGAAGTACCGACTAAACCAGACTGATTCTTAGTAGAACTGGCTTCAAGGGCTGGATCAGTAGATAAACTGGAGGATCTCTGAGTTGAGTGGCCCAGTGTCACCGGTGCCTCAGACAGACTGGTTCTATGATGAGACGATAGTCTAGATGCTGCTGCTGCGTGTGTCGCAGTGCCACCACCAGGACGCCTGTCGACGCTCCTCAGAAGCTCCTGCTGAGCACTCAATGACCTTGCGTAAGATGACTCGTCCTGGTTCCTCGACAGAATCGGCTGTCTCATACTCGACGGTCGCCGACCTTCAGATTTCACGCTGAAGAAGGCGGTAAGTCCGTCGACAAGACCGCCAACAGGTCCTCGAGGCTTGTCTAGACCACGAGAGATCCCTGCTGTTAGGTCGTGAATGACACTGCCGGAGAAACGCCGAGCCTGTAGGGGTTTAGGCTGAGAACTGTAGCGAGGATGAGTAGAACTGAGGTAGTTGTCCTGTGCTGCAGCGCAGCAGTGTTCCACCCCGCTCACACTGGCATTGCGAGGTTTACTAGCATCACTTCCAGAAGCTTCTCTCACCCTGTCGATGGACTCACTGCTGCTGGAAGCAGACAGACGTCGATAGAGAGACACCCGTTTGCCACGAGCAGTGAAGAATCCGGTCAACCCGTCAACGAGTGAGTCCACAGTGTCCACACGTCTGCTCTTCTTCTCTACGCTGTGCTTCCTGTTCAAGCTTCCCTCTATCGCTATGTCGTTGTTGTTAGTCACAACTTTACCGTTGGACTTTGAAAATGACTTCTTCTCTTCTTGTTTAATAATGTCAGTTATATCGTGCTTTAATAGGTCTTCGTTAGACGATTTAACCTTCTCGCTCTTTAAAGAAGTGTATCTCGAGTGAAACGGAAACATGCTGTACGTGGGAGATCTAAGAGCGGACGATCTCTTACCCTCAGCGTTAAACAAGTGAGACAGGCCGTCGTGTAGGCCTTTCAGCTGACCTTTCACCTCGTTAACCTTTGACCCTTCCTGCTCCTCCACGCCCACTTTACCCTTCACTTCCTGCTTCACTACGATCGACGCGGACGTTCTCTCCACGGAAGAGTTGTTTCCAAACAGTTGTTTCCAGCGCTGGAAGTGATCAGAGTGGGATTTTTTAACGAGTCGCCTGGCAACGCTCTGACTAGAGCTCAGCGGAGATCTCTTTAGAGGACTGCTGCGATCAGTGCTAGCGTCGCTTCTACGCACAGTCTTGCGCTTCTCCGACGGAGTAAAGAACTGTGACAAGCCGTCGATGAGGCCGAGACGTTTGCACGTCGTTAAGACCGCTGGATCTATCGACGACTCTGCTTTCTCTGAGGTGTCCGTTGAACTCGCGACTTCCACCGCTACATCTTCAGTGACGCTAAAGATTAAGCATAACACGCAGCAATGTATAAGGTTTGATCGTACTGTATGAGATCGAGATCAAATAAAACATACAGTAATACAAGAATAAATATATTTAGATCTAGTTTAACAAAAAACTAAACAGAACTGTTAGACGATTGAGAATTTGCTAATGATATACAATACAATAGTATAAATACAACATTTATTACAATGTAATATTTATTAGATTTACATCCCCGTGTTGTGTCCAGGTTGTTTAAAGAATAGAACAAACAGTGACTGTATGTGTCGAAGAAGGTGACTAAAGCACTAAGATCCAAAAATTGCTCTAGAAATTGCTAAATGATTTAAAAAGCCACAGAAGAGAGTATAGGGGATTGACTAATGATATTGTATGCGATAGAGAAGAGTGGCGAAGGTCTATTTGTATCCCGACTCTGGTTAAACTGGGATTTAAGGGAGGATGATGACGATGATGATGATTAATCTCTATTAAGCATAGTTTAATTACTTCATCTCTGTACACTTATATCTTGAATGTAGTACTAAAAATGTGTCTGACCTTTTAGAGAGATTCTTCAGTCCATTATAAGGCACTTTTCGACTCTGTCGACTGACTGATAGAGAACTTGAAGAACACTTTGAGAGTTTGACAGACTGCGGCGTATGTGTGTGACCCGTGGCCGAGCGAGACTCCACCTCACATATATAACACAGCCAATCACCTGACGAGCAAACAAATCAACAAATCAGCTTCACACGACGTCCATGACTCCGCCTCACATATATAACACAGCCAATCACCTGACGAGCAAACAAATCAACAGATCAACTTCACACGACGTCCATAACTCCGCCTCACATATATAACACTGCCAATCACCTGACGAGCAAACAAATCAACAAATCAGCTTCACACGACGTCCATGACTCCGCCTCACATATATAACACTGCCAATCACCTGACGAGTAAACAAATCAACAAATCAACTTCACCTGACAGCAGTAGAGAGTATCAAGATTCACATCGTCCAATACAAACAAAATTCTCCCATCATTTCACATCAATCCATGCTAATTCTATAGCTTATATTCTATTCTAAAACTAAAATAATTAATTCTGATTATATAACTACTGAAGCATTGTAGACACAATTTTGTTGACTTGAAAAACCTTCACAGATCATAGAGTGTATATACTGATTCAATATTATGAATCATTATACTTATCGACGTCCCTGACATTGCCTGACGTCCCTGACATTGCCTGACGTCCGTGACATTGCCTTATGGCAAGGAACCGGATATAACATCTTATTGATTGATTGATTGATTGGTTATTTAGCTGACGAATAGCTAATTGAAAATAATTTTCACTTTAATAAATTTAGCGTAGAAGAGAGAGCGGAACCTTCAGGAGGTTGAGACAGCGGGGGGTCGCAGCACTGGAGATGTTCACCTCGGTCGCAAGAGTCACAGAACAACAGATTGTCCTACGCAGTAGAACCAATTTTTCATCCATGATGACATCTATCACTTTAAATACCATGAGATTACATTGTTAGGCAGGCGACAGTCAATTGCCCACTTTACCAGTTGCGAAATGTACGTAATGTTACTTTCCAGTTGGCTTGGCCAGGAATTGATCCGACGATTCCAAGAAACAACTAAAACTTTGTGATCTTACACACTGAGCCATTTATACATTCTATCACAAAACATTATCATTTGACAAATCATGACCATTTTAAAAATTGATCATTCTATTGGACAATAATGGAACTACAAGCCACCAGTCTAAAACAATCAGTCACTCTTAGAAAACAATTGTGAAAATAGCATCTGACACCCTAGCACTATTAGTATTATTGCATTCTAGGATTATTTGTAAAACAAGCAACTTAAACTTTGCTGCAATATATTAAATGAGTCTTAATATCACTCGTCAAAACCATTAATGGTTTAATTTGAATAAACTTGGTCTACTTAGTTCCTAAAGGAAAACCTAATAGACATTAGCTATCAATTAAACAACTTTTACACGATTAAATTAAAAAGCATATTAATTATCAGATATTCAAGCAAAAAAACCTGATAGAGATAATATGTAAGTTGAGTTACTAGTTAATCCTAAACCCTTAATATTTAATCCACAAATTACTTAATCCTAAACCCTTAATATTTAATCCCTAAATTATTTTAATCCTAAACCCTTAATATTTAATCCACAAATTACTTAATCCTAAGCCCTTAATATTTAATCCATAAATTACTTAATCCTAAACCCATAATATTTCATTTCTAAATTACTTAATCCTAAGCCCTTCATATTTAATCCATAAATTACTTTATCCTAAACCCATAATATTTAATTTCTAAATTACTTAATCCTAAACCCTTAATATTTAATCCATAAATTACTTAATCCTAAACCCTTAATATTTAATCCATAAATTACTTAATCCTAAATCCTTAATATTTAATCCCTAAATTACTTATCCAAACCCTTAATATTTAATTCCTAAATTACTTAATCCTAAACCCTTGATATTTAATCAATAAATTATCAAAATAAGCATAAAACAGTTTCTTGCATGCAGGAACCAGAATATTTATATTTACAATTACTTGTAAATATAAATCACTGTCTTTGCGTAACCCTACCTCTTTACCGAGACCACCGCACACAGAGCAAGTCTTGCAATCCAGGCACTGCCACCTCGTTGTCCGTACCTTCGCTGTCAACGCCGCAGTAAATTTTAGACAAGACGGATGACCTACAACCAAAATCAGCCGATAGCATTGGTAGTTACTAAATTAATAATTGATTATTAATTTAAAAATTATAATCAATTATATTACAAATTACAATTATTAATAATTAATCAATTTAGATCGCCATATTCATTAAATTCGTTAGACATTAATAAATTTAATTCTACATATTTCACTCACTTAGAAAATATGTCAGCTATTATCAACTAACATATCAATTGAATTCATTAGATATTAAGAAATTTTATTCTACATATTTCACTAACCTAGAAAATATGTCGTCTATTATTAACTAACAATTACATCGTAATTAAGGTTATGTGAAATGTGTTTTATGTGTTAATGCATAGATGTTACAAACCACTATTTCCGCAGTCTGCGCAGGATATAAGTTCCTCCCTATTACCAAGACGATTACACAGCGACTGACCCAAACAAAAGCTGCATAGCGGAATAGGCTTGGCTATTTTTGTCTGCATAAATAAACAGATTGAACGAATGTACTGAGCACGCACGGAGAGATTAGCAGCAAAAGATTAACTTCAACAAATAAAATTGATATCTTAGAAGAATAACACAAAACAACAACAAAAATTGGGATTTCAGTTTTGTCATTCTTTGTTCAGTTATGACGTACGAAAAAGAGAACATATCATGAAATCACAGTGATTATGGGCGAATGATAAACGAATGAGCAAGATGGACAAATGAGCTTTGACATGACATCATTTCAGGGCATATATTACTATCTCTTTTTTCATAGACAGGGTAGATTGATTTTCAAAATTGTCAGGGTAGATTGATTATGTCTCTGGTGGGAAAAGGTAAGTCTTAAGCTTGCTAGAGAATGATGAAAGAGAAAAACAAGAGCGAAGATTAGCAGGTAAAGAGTTCCAGATTGTGGGTGCTGCGTAAGAAAACGAATGTCTGCCCAATGGTGTGAGAATATTTGGAACAGTGAGAAGATTGGCATCAGTGTGAGGGACGATTGGGAAGAAGAGTTTCAGATAAGAAGGCTTGCCAAATCTCAGAGTTTTGAAAGTTAACAGAGCTATTTTATGCATTGATTTACAGGGAGCCAGTGAAGACTGCTAAGTAGAGAAAGCGAGAGAGATTTAAGTCAAGCGGACTTGCCAACGACACATGCGAGAGAATTTTGGACGTGCTTTAAACGTTTGAGATGGCAACCCATACAATAATCCAGCTTAAAATGAAGTTGAACTTTACTTGAGTTTGAAAGAACTGTGGCTGAGTTTCTAGTAAGGGATGAACATATTTGCCTACTCCGAAGCGTGAAAGAAGGAAGAGCCATTGAATCGGAAATCAAGGTTTCCATCAAATATGACTCCAAAGATTTTGGTGCATCGAGGTGAAAAAACAAAATATTTAAAATACAGGGAGTTATTATTGAAGAACTTAGGTATTGAACAATGTTGTTAATTAGCACTTACATAACAATTAACTCTATAACAATTTTAACACGGCATAAATTATCAAAGACATAACGTGATCAGTGTAGAAAAATTATACATTATAAATATACATTATATCAAAATTTTAGCAAAAGTCATTGAACACCAATCAGAGGCTTTCAATTTGCTAAACTTTCGTTCACTGGAGCAAATTCATAAATTCACATATAGGCTTGCCCTAAAGTTGGGGCTTTAAAGTTTAGATATATGGTTATGGTTTGATGTACGATTACCATTAGGGTTTGAGCTGAGAGATGTTTCAGGTTTTTGAATATTATTGTTGTTGTCAAATAGGATCAGTATCTAATGGCTAGTACATCAACGGTACAGACTATTTTGAAACCTACTTATTTCCATCTGTAATTGTATAAACTGCTGTTTTGCAGAAAAGTATATATTAACAATTCCAACATGAATTACTGTGACCTTATTTAAGACAATTTTACTTTGTCGATTCTATTTATATATGTCCACAGTACTCGATGTCACTTTCATCAAAACTGATCTACTAAATTTATTGCTCTAATTATATACATAGAAATTTCTCTTTATCAAAAAACTGTTGTTGCTTAAATCTAAAGTGCAATTATGGTATGCATCAGTAGATAATAATACAAACTTTCATGCTTTCCGAAACATTCCGCTTCTTGTTTTCAGACATAATTTCTGATTTTAAAAATATTAAATTCAATTGAAAATAATTTAAACATTAATTTACAAAAACAAACAAAATGGCGCTTATGTTTGTACATTTGCTTCCGGTTGGCATGGAGTCCATAGATAAGTAATTTATAGCCGCACTTTTCTATAACAAAATTATTTTCAAAGAGAGTAAAATTCTACACAAAAAAGCTGAAGATTAATAGTGAAATACGCAATATATTGCATAAAATGATCTTCCATAATTATATCTGACACTCTTCATATCACATATATAAACCGCTATGTATTGTATCTTAAGCTATCTTAGAAATTGCTCTTAATGTTAATGTTAATGTCTTAGATATTTCTCTTAATACATTCCTAATCTCGCTTTTCTTATGCATCTATTTCCTTCCTATCTGCTTTTTACGCACCTTAGTGTACGGCCTACTGGCAGGTCTATGGCATCCATAAATCTTTGATGGCAAATAAATTTAACGCCTCACTCTTCGCTATCTTCCATTTTCCTCGTCACGTCCACATATGAGTGGATCTTTAAATTATCTAATACATTCCTAATCTCGCTTTTCTTATGCATCTATTACCTTCCGATCTACTTTTTACACACCTATATAATATTATGCATGTAGACCCCCCTCAGATTTCGAATTTTGAATGTCTCAGAAGCGTAGGGGTAACGTCGTGAAGTTTTAAATGACAGACCCTGAGGTGAATTGAACTCTTGTGTGTTCGATTCCCAGCCGCTCTGACCTGAGAGTAAAATATCGGACATTCACTGGACTGCACGGAATATGGACAAAATTGCTGAACGATTTTAACATGCACGTGTATTAAAAAGTGCTAGATATCAACATAGTTGAGCATTTCACTATAATGCGTATTTTACTTTACTTTTTACTTAGTTTTGTAGTCTGTACTGTTTCATGGAAAGGCACTCGTTACATTTGTTAAACTGCCTTATTGATGAATAGAGATCGTCATTAATCATCACCATCTTCTTCCCTTGAATCCCAGTTTAACTAGGGTCGGAATACGAATAGGCTGTCTCAAATCTTCTCTGTCCTACATCATAACATCAGTCAATCCTCTATTTGAGACTTTTCCATTCGTTTACATTTTTGTAGCAATTTCTGGAGCCAAGGCGCTCACCAACCGAATGCCCTTTCTGACGTTGAAGAATCGTCATTAATTTTTGTTAATAACACTTGATTTATTTCTATATTATTAAAATTTAATTTAATATCTAACAATTGTACCTATGGTAATACTAAGCGCATTTAAAATGAATAAGATGACCATGGGGCAAGTGGGTGCAGATGCACACATCAAAGATAAAGCGTCTATAGGAGTTTGTCAGTGACGTAGTTTTACTGTTTGAATATCACCTTGTAGTCTGCAGTTTTGTTTAGTAGTGCATGATGTTGTTCTAGAAGACAGTAACACTCTAATCGTGTTGTGGTTGTTGGTTAAGGCACAATTTTGTTAGTCTTAGTGGTAAAGGCTCATTTCTTCTAAATAATTAAAAAGAAATTATTTTGCTGCTTTCTCTAGACTATTTCTATATGTGAAAATATTGCAAGCAGATATACCTCTGCATAGAATATCTAGATAAAAAAGCCGAGATACCAAATATATTTATATTTTATATATATATATATATATATATATATATATATATATATATATATATATATTTTATTTAAATTATATTTTACATATCAATTCTAACTTTTGCTAACAGGATATTGCGATTTCATAACATTTTAGTGCACATTTCAACTTGCATTAACCATGTTGAAACATAATTATAATTATTTGACATAAATCATAATGTCTAGAAGGCCACAATAAATCTCTATTTAAGAAAAATTCATAAAATAAAGCCTGGAATGTTCACAAAGCAGCTTAAAGGTCTTAAATAAACAAAGTTCTCTGTCTCTCTCTCTCTCTTTCTCTCTCTACTTCACATGATATATAATCTAATTATATTTTTACATTTAAACAATTTCCTATGCAGACTCATCGTAATCCTTAAAACTAATATGACCAGGACTAATATAGAATCCATCAGATCCTTTCTCCGGCTTCATTTCACACAAATATATTCCGTCTATATTCTGTTTGCCAAAGTAGACATCTTTAAATTCTTGGTACATCCAGCTAGGCACAGTGTTAGCACCGGTCTGTCGTGCCACCGGTCGAGTTACCTTCATGATGGTCATGTGCGGCACGAAGTCATGTCCGTCCCTTATATCCAGCCCAGCCTCCCGCACTAGAGCTCTCACGTGATCTACGTACTCCGAAAAATCCTTCCCGTACGATATCTTACCGTAAACAACGCGACCAAAGAAGGTATCGACCCCTGAGCATTCTATGCTGATTCCGTCTCGCAGCATTTCCTTGAGCTCCTCTTGGGACCGGTGAAGCAGCTTGACGGCATCTTGGATGAGTTGAGGCGTGTCAAGCCCCAATGTGCAGAGTGTGACGTGTAGAGCCACTGGGGGCACAACGCACGTGTCGTACCCAGAGCTTCTCTCTAGAATCAAGTCCTGCATGTGCGCCACGGATTCTAGGATTTCTGGATTTGTCATTCGTTGGCAGAGAAAGTAGTTCGGCCGCATCTTGTTCTGCCAAGGAAGACTTTTCCGAATGTCTTGTTCGTCGTCTTGATTACTTGGCTGATACATATGTGGAGTTCCCAGGGTAATGGTAACACCGTCATCATCGTCACTTGAATCGTCATCATCATCATCGCCACTATCGTCATTTACTGTCAATGCAAATGTTCCAGAAAATTTTGTCGAATCAAGGGTTTCTGCACCAGCACCCGACTGTGCTGAAGACGAGGCGACAGGGTGACTTTCAGCATAACTCTGAATAACGTCAGTGATCGTTAATCCGCTACCTGTTGAACCAAATACATTATCCAGTCTCTCGTTTTTGTCCCAAACTTTTACGGATTTGTATTTGAAGTACTGAATACGATGTTTAGGTATTGCGAGGACTGTGTAATCCACAGATGCCAGATCTTCCCATGAGAAATGTATAAATCCCTTCTCCACTACGCCAATAAATCGATCAAGATATCCGATGGTGAATTCATCTGATTGAAGATTTGTGTCCCATAGGATTCGCTTTACTACATCCTCTGCCGTCTTCATTGACAATTTCTTCGCCACAGCTTCTGTCTCTACTTCACTTTGAACTTTTTTATTTTTATTTTTCTTCTTGTAATTGTTCTTTGGAGATTCGCACAGTGCCGAGTCAGCCAGGACGCCATGTTTTCCCAGCCAAGTGTTAGCCATATAGACAAGCTCACTCACTGATTTCGGTCGCAGGAAGGAGCGTAGGTAGACTTGTAGATCAGCCGCTATCGTTTCCTCATTTCCATTTACTACAACCTCAGGTCGCTCATCGGGGTAGGTATCTATGGAACAATAATATTTAGGTCTATTAAATTCATGAATTGTAAATCTAAGACTAATCAATATTACTTTTACTTATGTTTATATGTGCATTTCTAAAGCTTTAGCGGACGTTGCACAGAAAATATAAAAATTTCGCACACAATACAGGTATTTTCTGTACTTAAGGTTGACATATCTCTGAATGAAACATGTTAATTTCCAAATGAGAGAATTCACATTTTGAGCATCAAAAAAGCTCTTCTCATCATAGCTACAAATAAAAATTATGTTAATTAGTTTAACTAAATAAAGTATTTAATTAAACGAATCAGTAAAGACCGACTGCATCAGCTAAACGCAGATAGAATCCATTCAGGCATCTTTTAATTCATGGCTATTGACGGTAATAGCAAATCCTTATATAATATCTTCACTAGCCATTATATCTTCGTACTTACATCTCTCCCATAATCTAACCCTGCTTTAAGGAAACTAGTGCATACTTATATATTCATAAGCTTGAGACAAGGAATTAATAATTAAATGATAATTATAAAGCAAGAACTTGTATTTTATACAGCCACTTTATCATATTTTATTTGTATTTTAAATTTTTGTATTTTGTTTGGTCACAGATGAAATTATCTGGACAACATTAATAAAATAAAAGAATAAATTGATCACTTGACTGATAAATCAAATCAGTTGATCAATGATTAGCAAGTAGACTGATCATCTTGCATAAAATTTTGACACGCTTACTTGTAAGCTGAAACTTTACATTACAGCCCCACTGCTTGAATGTAATCTTGACGACGTAGGCAAAATCTCCGATATTTTTTATAACTCGACAATCGTCTCCATATTTCTCCTTCAGCGCACTGATCTCCGTCTCAGTTGTAGAGATTGTCTCTGCAGAGGATCCTGCCATAGCTCTGCTGCAAACGTCAAATACAATAATAAAATGTTTAAATACAAACTAAAATGAAATGGTCTTCCAATATGCCATCGATTACTCCTAATACAATATGTGTTAGTTTCTCAATTAATTAACAATAACATGGGTAACCAAGCATGAGTTAGAGTTCAATTAAATTATTTTTTAATTTTTAAACAGGATTTCTACATAAGCCCTAAACTGCCAAATTTAACGGAAATTTACAGAAACAGAAGCCTGTAATGTAGTAGAGTCCAATATTACGGTAACAACGCTCTTGATTAATAAAAGGAAACTGGAAACTGATGCTTAGAAAGACTGGTCATTAACCAACGGCATAAATCTTCAGTAATTTTTAAGGATTTTAAACACTTAAAAACCTAATTATATATCCGCAACACATGACATATAAAAGATTCTAATATTTAAACTAAAAACGTAAACGTCCAATTTTGCATGAAATATTTTACGACCCACAATAATATGGAAATGCAATTTATAAACTTCTTAAAGTTAAATAATAAAAATAATTCTTACGGAAATTAGATTAGCAATTTTGCCAAACTCAAAGTTTAATTTTACATTTACTGTCGAGAAATAAAATTGACAGAATAAAATATATCTAACCGGTTACTGAAACGATGTCTTTAAAAGATAAAAATATAAAATTATTCTTGACGGAGTTGCTTCTATGCCGTAAATGTTTACACTTTATAGTCTCTTTTCCAGGACAACATGACCTAGAAAATCATTGATGCCTGACGTATCCACCAATAGTAGTTGATGAAACATATTGAACAGTTGTATACGATCACACGATTGGTTGGTATATTTACTGATTTTGGAATTCTAACAGGTTAGCTAATTGTTATGAAATGTTTGTTTTGTTCTAAAGGCCTACCTTGAGGATTATTGGAGATTGCGTAACCTTTAAGCAAGATCTAAAATTGATACGTCAAATATGGCTAAGTAGAACAAAACATCATTCCATAGAATAAAGAAAAACCATAGAAGTGTCAAAGGCAATCTCAACCATTGTAAACATTGAGTTCAAGAATTGCACAGATGCCATCAACTAATTTTGCTGGCCGGAGGTAAACAATATCAGCTGATCGTTATTTAAAGGCATAAATAATGTAGTTTTTGAACATTTGTAAAGCTTTTGAATGATAATGAAACACATTATGAGCACATTTATCGTCAAATCTATCCAACGTATCGCCATGACAACAAATTATTTGAAACGAATTCCTATTAATTGGATGTAATCTGGATGTATATTTTTATAATACAAAATGCTAACAAATTTTATATAAAATCTCTTCAAGGATATTCCCCATTACTTAGTTTCCGGATTTCTGGAATTTGTATGCCCAAATGCGCAACAATACATCATCCTAAAACCGTTCAGAGACCGAATATCATGAAATATATCTGAAATTACAGAAATTACTATTAAATACACATATGTCAAAGGAGCTTTGTTTTGCGGTGGCTCGCAACTGCCATAAATTTTTTTTTGAAACAAAAAATCAAAAAAACAAAACAACAAAAAACAAACAAATCTTTGTTACTATAAATAGCCACTTTGTTACTATAAATAGCTCACTAGCAGTATCTATATCACACATAGTCGATGACAACATCCAGCACTCGATCTTGAATCAAAGGCCAGTCTATGTGCAAAAAATAAAGTTTATTGTCAATGACAACATCGAGCACTCGATCTCGAGCCAAATCCAAACCGATGAGCACAAAATTAGGTCAAAAACGGTGCAAATTCCAAAATGCAGAAAATCAGTCCAAAGACTGATGGCTCGCAGTTGCGAGCCACCGTATTGTTTAACCTCGCGATTAAATGAATCATGCTGGAAATCAAGGTGCTTGTTACAAAACTGGCATCGCTGAAACAACAGTCATGCCATATCTACCTATTTTAAATATCTTTGCATCATTCATATTAATCAATCCGAATTTAATTAAGATATATATGCATATCAAACGAACATCTGCTACTGTAGTCCATGACAACATTGAATACTATGATACCAAATCCGATCCGATGAGCAAAGTGTAGGGTTCAAAAACGGTGCAAGCTTGAACACTATGATACCAAATCCAATCCGATGAGCAGAGTGTGGGGTTCAAAAACGGTGCAAGCCAAAATCCGGGAAGTCAGTCCGAGGAAGGGTACTAGGCCTATATAGTGGAATAAAATTTTGGAGGTTTATGTGTTGGTTTTAGAATGTCTCAATAGCGCAATGGTTAAGGGTGTAGATAACGTCATGAAGTTTTAAATGACAGACCCAGAGATGAATCGAACTCTCGTGGGTTCGATTCCCAGCCGCGCTTATCTGAGAGTAAAATCTCGGACATTCACTGGACTGGATATACGGAAAATGGACTAAATTGCCTAAAGGATATAACATGTGGTATTAAAAGTGATAGATATCAACATAGTTGATCATATCACTATAATGTGTGTAATTATTATTATTATTATTATTATTATTATTATTATTTTAGTTCCTGTGCAATGGTTGAATAATATAGATCAAAGAGAAAAGCCCTCAACCGTAGGCTACTTGAAACTGTTAGTACAGAAGGAAAGGATGATTAGGAGAAGATGAGTGGAAGGAAAATAATTCCAGATCTGAGTAGCAGTGGGTTGGAAGGAGCGCTTGGAGAGCCGACTGTGAGAAGAAATGCTAGAGGTGGCTCTAGAGTAATTAGAAGACCTATAGTAGATGACAGCCTAGCGAAAGGCTGTCTCACTTGTAATAAGTACAGCAACCTTTGCCCGGGGTAATGATAGACTTGTATGTCAGAGAAACTATTGAGACATATCCAAGCCAGTGAGGAAAAATATATGGTACAAAACGGTGCAAATTTCAAAGTCTATAGGACCAGCCCAAAGATAAAAATAATTGAAGAAAAGGAGGTTTGCGTACTATTTAATATGCATGAATGCTAAATAGAGCTGCTTAAATTTAAAACGAAATATTATATGTACAGTAATACAAGTATTGCATCTGTGTCTTTTACTGAAGTTTAAATTTTAGTTCTAGTTCAAAAAGCATTATTGAAGTTTTTATTCTAAAAATAATTAGAATTTTGTCCCAACATATACAAGTATGGTAACGTCTAAGAACTTGTAAGTAGAATATTTGTTTACTGTTTTTAAGTGGCATGTGTGGTACAAATCGGTATATAAAGATAATATCAGTATAAAAATCAGTATAAAGATAAAGATAATAAAGAAAATAAAGAAAAGGAGGTTTGTGTGCTGGTCGCAGCTTATGGACACTGGATGGAAAGAGAGATGGAAAATTATTGTTTTAATAGTCAAAGCCTTACTTGGTTATGTACTTATTTTGGCCTAATCATTTAACTATAATGTGTTATTATTATTATCACGTATTGATAACGGGTATTATGAAATTTAAATAAAATGTAAATTTAAATTACAGAAATGATTAAAAACTTGTCATATTGTAACAGAAACGAAGAGTGGAGGCGTTATATACCAAATGCATGCCAAGAGGCAGTGCACTAAGAAAGAGAGAGAGATTATAACAAGTACATAAACACTTTCAGGATATAAATTAGTAAACCCATATTATCTTTATTTTTTAACATTTACATTTAACAGACATTAACATTAACATTTTACAGTCCTATACTTGTTCCTATCTGATTATTATAGTTTTCCTAGAGGTTAGGTGAACAACACTCGCTGAAATATATTCAATATTCCTGAAAATGGAATGTGATAAGGAACATCACCGAGTGCTAAAGACATAGATTTGTTAAATAGTATAAAAAATGTACAGATTGCTTTGTTTAAAAATGTCACAGTTGAAATTGTATAATTAGAATTATGATAATTACATTTAGACAATACTATTTTTATTCAGTAGAATGGCAACAGTAGGAAGCAATGTGCTACCAGGAGACGTAATAGCGATAGACGCAGAAGACGTAGAAGTAGATGTTCCTCGTAAGAGAGTTCTAGGACCTGGATTACTCGAGGACGGGGATATGGTCATAGCGGTGAAGCCTGGCGTGTTGAGAAAACGTCAGCCCGCGGTCTACTGGGTCGAATCGCAACAGAGACGGGTTGGCTATTCTTATTTTTATTTTATTTTATATTATTATTTTATGGCTAGAGCCAGTGGCGAAGCTGGTAAGATATTCGACCGCGGATCAGTATGTGTGGGGTTCTAATCCTGGGCTCGCCCGTCACTGATATCGTTTTCGAGAGAGGAAACTGACGATAACCTTAGCTTTTTAGCTCTACTCGTTTCTCTTTCTAGCGTTCTAGCAAGTGGCAGTTCCAATATACATATTTCTACTACCTCAGCTGTAATACTCTGTAAAATGCCAGCCATCCATCAACAAATTGATGCATTCACAAAACTCACAAAAGGTTATGACTTATCTGCACTCTATTGTAGCATATAGTTTGGGAAGATATGGTTTCTGAGTTGGTTTCTCTTTGCCTTCATGAGATCTTGCTTTATTGCCTCTTAACACACATGCAGTTGATGTTTGGTTTATTCTTAAGTGTCAAGGACAAAAAATGTTGTAAAGTCACTTTTGTACACAGATTTCTAATTTTGTAATTCAGGGTTAGCAAGTTTAGTAAGACTTGGGTTTAAACCTTCTTGCCCACAACTGGTTTTGGACAGTGTTGGACATAGTTTAGAAGACAAGCCAAAAATCTAAAAATAAATTTAAAATTAGATATGGAATATGCATTTGATGGGCTATTGAGTGTAATTTAATATTGATAGATTGTCTTTGAACTTTTTAAATTTAAAGAACTCCTGGAAACTTGTATTTGTTAAAAAGTTTATTAAATAATTATTTATTATATTATTGTAGAACTAGTTATTTAAAGCCTACTGGGACTGTCTCGTGTGATACAGAAAAGACGGTAAACTTTATAACTTTTTAAATATAAAATAGTTTGTTCGCTCTTGTTCTTCTCTTTCAACTTTCTGCATAAGCTCAATACTTACCTTTTCCCACCTTAGATTTAATCGATTTACCTTTACCATTTGTGGTCATGGGACCGGCTTTCGTTTAGGACCTTACTTCTCCTCAGCACATTTCTTTTGCAGATTGATATGGGTAAATTGATCTGTGTGCTGTGGGGACGTCCCTGACATCATCCTTTATTATTATTATTATTATTATATATGTATATATATATATATATATATATATATATATTATATACATACATATTACATATATATAATATATATATATATATATATATATATATATATATATATATATATATATATATATATATATACATATATACATATACATGTGTATTAAATGAGTGATTGAACATTGTGTTTGAATTGTTTGCAGTATGTGGCCGCTATGGGCGACAGCGTGATAGGAGTTGTGACGAATGCGTCGGGCGACATGTTTCGTGTTGACATAGGCACCAGCGAGCAAGCCGCTCTCTCCTATCTCGCCTTCGAGGGCTCGACGAAGAGAAACAGACCAAATGTGAAGGTAAATAGGCAATTTTTGCTTTTTTCCTCATTAATTTTTCAAATTAAGATAGTTCTTAGTTGAAAACCATCAGATCAGCTAGCCACCAAATGTCCCTGGCATGCAACCGTTCCTAGCTAATAAAGCTTCATAGTACTTGATGTTTTCAGGGATGATGTTGTTGTTGTTTGTTATAGATAGGAGACTTGGTCTATGCTAGGTTACTGGTGGCTAATAAAGCTTCATAGTACTTGAGGTTATCATGGATGATGTTGTTGTTTGCTCGTTATAGATAGGGGACCTAGTGTACGCTTGGATACTAGTGGCTAATAAAGCTTCATAATGTTCAATGTTATCATGGCTGATGATGTTGTTGTTGTTGGTTATAGATAGGAGATCTGGTATACGCTAGATTGCTGGTGGCTAATAAAGGAGTTGAGCCAGAGCTCGTGTGTATTGATAGCAAGGGACGAAGCAGCGGATTTGGCGTCTTACCAGATGGCGGGTTTCTTATTCACACGTCATTCACTCTTGCACGACGGTAATTTTAGTCTACTTCTCTACCAGTTTCTCTCTTAGTGCTCTGCCTACTGGCAGGTCCATGGTATATAATGCCTCCACTCTTCTCTGTCTTCCCCTTTCTTCTTCATGTCCGCAAGTGAGTGGGTCTTTAAATCATCTAACATACCTAATCTCGCCACTCAACACACGACACTAGTAAGCACTACCATCATTCATAACAATACCTAATCTAAATGAATCTACATATCATTATTAATATATCAGTGCCGCTGAATCAGTATGTGTGGGTGGGTTCAGATTCCGAGATCAGGTGTCAGTAGTGTTAGTTCAAGAGATGGAACTGATTTTGTACTATATCCTCAAATAGAGAGGCCTGATTAATCTAATATGCAGATTAAGTATTCTGTGCTTTGTCTTTTTAATGAATTTCATCTGTGCTTAGATTTAGCAAATATACGAAAGTAGACGATCTTAAAATGTACGGTTAAAATGCTGTAATTTAGCACTGTAAGGCCGTTAAAGTATTTTCCCAGTAGACTGTTGATGTGTTTTTCAGCGACGCTTTCCGAATGAGTTCACAGTTCAGTGAGAAAATTTAGCCGCATCTACGTTGTTATAATTTAGCTTTTCTTTTATTAAAATATTAAGATATCTTAAAACTTTACTACATTTCAGTGCTTTGTGTTGCACTGTTTTTAATTTTTTTTTACTTTGGACTGATTTTCTGGATTTTGAAATTTGCACCGTTTTTGGACTTTCCTATTGCTCGCCGGCTTGATTTTGTCTCAATAATGCTTGTTGTTGTCATTGATGACTGTAGCACTTTAATTGTTGTTATTATTATTATTATTATATGGTTTACTGATTGACTCTGTTAGTGGTTGAAAGGTTTCATTAATGGATGAAGATTGATGGTTGTATCTTCTAAAGGTTGAAAGGTTTCATTATTGGATGAAGATTGATTGTTGTATCTTCTAAAGGTTGAAAGGTTTCATTAATGGATGAAGATTGATTGTTGTATCTTATTAATGGTTGAAAGGTTGAGTGACATTAATGGCTGAAGATTGATTGTTGTCTCGTAGATTGCTGGAACCTCAGAATAAGATCCTTAAGTCTATGGGTAACTCCGCCCCCTATGAGGTAGCGATTGGGCTGAACGGCAGGATTTGGGTGAAAGGTCGCTCAGTGAAGGAAACCCTGGACTTGTCAAACATCCTGAGTCAAGCTGAGCACCAAACTACAGCTCAGCTCAAAACTCTCATAAAAACACTGAATGGAGTTTGTAGCTAATAGATAGACGATTATTCAGACAGTGTCATTTTGCATAACTGTATAACAGTGTCAATGGGGGATTGACTGATGATATGGTGTGGGGCAGAGAGGACTGGAGAAAGTCTATTTGTATCCTGACCCTGGTGAAACTGGGATATATGGGAAGATGACAGGGGCGGATCCAGGAATTTTTTAAGGGGGGGCCCGAAAATTTTTTTTGGAGCGTGTACACATTTTTGCCTTCTTTGGCACATGTGACGCAACCAGAAAAATGCAGTGTGGGGGGGCTCAAATTTTTTCGGTATACTACGCTCGGCTCAGAGTGAGTATATCCCCGTATCTTACCTCCCCCCCCCTCATACCCGTACTAAAGTGAGAGGAAAACCTAAAATGCCTAAAACCCTACATTTGTTGAGGAAAAAAGTAGGTTAACTTTTTTCACCTCTGAAGAAACTCAGCGGATCTGTACCAATTACAAAAATGACCTATTTTTGGCGGAAGGTGAGGGGGCTTAAGCCCCTCGATCCCAGCCAAGGCTGTTTGCACCACTGCTCCGGGAGAGGGTTCACATTTTTTACTTACGCCCTTTTTTCTCTTATGCAAGTGGCTCAAGTTAGAGCTAGTGAAACAGTCAACATTTTTCGGGTCCCTTCCATTATATTGGCCCCTAGTGGGGCTCATATTTGAAAATTCCAGGTAGTCGGACTATTCGAGTTCCCTCTCACACCTCCCCCCATCTCGTACCACCTAACCCCCCTAACGCCCTTAAAACATAGTTACACCTAGAAATTGCCATAGAAACAATAAAAATATAGTTTACAAATTTTTTATCGTCGGGCCTAAAGGGGTGCCCGGGCCCCCCCCCCTGGATCCGCCACTGGAAGATGATGATGATGTATAGCAGTGTTAATGAATGCCTTGTGACGCAGTGGGTAGACAGCTCGCCTCTTGAAGGAGAGGCCGATCTGGATTTTTCTCTTCAGAGGGGATAATAAAAACCTAGTCGTGTACACTTGGTGGTGTCAGGCCGATGGATAACCTTAATGTTCCATTTCCTATCTAGTCCCCTCAGTGTCGACCCCGAATGAACATGAATAATAGCTAATTAATAAACATGATAAATAGCTAATAGTTAATGAACATGATTAATAGCTAATTAATAAACATGATAAATAGCTAATAGTTAGTGAACATGATTAATAGCTAATTAATAAACATGATAAATAGCTAATAGTTAGTGAACATGATTAATAGCTAATTAATAAACATGATAAATAGCTAATAGTTAATGAACATGATTAATAGCTAATTAATAAATATGAGAAATAGCTAATAGGTAATGCACATGATTAATAGCTAATTAATAAATATGAGAAATAGCTAATAGGTAATGCACATGATTAATAGCTAATTAATAAATATGATAAATAGCTAATAGGTAATGCACATGATTAATAGCTAATTAATAAATATGATAAATAGCTAATAGGTAATGAATATGATAAATAACTAATAGTTTATAAACGTGATAAATAGCTAATTGTTAATAAATGTGATGAATAGCTAAAAGTTAATAATCATGATAGATAACTAATTGTTATAAATGTGATAAATTGATGCGTGCAGAATTTATACAGTTTTGCATTCCTCTCAATGTCGTTGTGTATGTATTAGACCATAGACTTGTTTAATTAAAACTTGTTCATTTTAGCGAAATAGCGCTACTGAGTAAAAAAAACTGGATTTAGTTTTAGAATTACATTAATCTAATTGTATATAACATCTTTTCTTCTTCAGTGCACTGCCAAATGGCAGGTTCAAGGTGTATATTCATACTCAAAGTCTGTTTTCTCGCTCCATAAGAGCACTCCTTAGATCAACAAGTTAAACCCTACACAAAGTCTATGCCTTATCGGTACCTTATGTAGCCTATAGCTTGGGAAAAGTATGGCTTCTGAGGTGGTTTCCCGTTGCCTTCCTCAGTTAGAAGGAAAAATTACCATTTAATCCTGGGGGAGATAATTCATAGTGAGGTGGGTCCCCTCTAGTCATCCTCAGCTCCTGCCCTGGTCACCTCTTACGTACACGCAGCAGATTGTTTGCAATTGCCCTATTCTGCAGTGGTCCAACCACATCCGAGCACAACACGGGGATAATATACCTTATTATTATTTTATTATTTCGTATAAAAACTTCTCAATTGTTTACACGCAAAAGCACAAGAGGTCTAGGTCTGCTGCAAAGTAGGCGTGTCTTGTTTAGACCACAGAATCTGCGGGTATACAACTGTTACAATAAAACTGAGATATCAACCTTACGTTTAACCTGGATAACAGTTGGTTTAAACAATAAACACATGATACAGTGAAACGATCATCTCTGATTTTCTTTATCCCTTTAACACCATCGATATACAACAATAACAATTATTACGATTAGAAAGCTAGTATTGTAAATGACAACACTGAGCATTAAAGAACCAAATCGAAACCGGTGAGCAGCATAGAGGTGGTCAATAAACGGTGCAAATAAAAAGCGGGTGGTCAGTCCAAGGAAGGGTACTAGCAACAACAACAACAATACGATTAGAGTGCTACTGTTGTCCATGACAACATTGAGCACTGTGAAACCAAATCAAAGCCGCTGAGCAGAGTGAGGGGTCCATAAACGGTGCGAGCCAAACTCCGGGTGGTCAGTCCAAGGAAGGGTACTAGCGGAATGGAGGTTTACGTGTTGGTCTCAGTTCGTGGACGTTTAGTGGATATGTGTCGCGAAACGCTCGGCTTGTACGTGCCCACTTCCCATATCTTTGGGGTCATAGCTTGGTCTTTGACGCCGGTATTGCTCAGCTCCCTCCAACATTAAATGTTTTTGTTGGTTAGGGCCTCCCCATCCACCCACTGAGCTGATGGGGACCACCGGCGTGCTGTGGTAGTATGGCCTTCGGATATTTGGGTCAGTGGCTTGTGGGTTCCTTGTTATTGAAAGGCCTAGGAACTCGGCCATTTGTGAATGTCCGCTTTCTACTACTGCGCCGAGATCGTCACGATTAAAGGTGGGAATGCTTCTGTCTCCCGCCTGTGCTAGGGCTATGGCCTCTGCCCTAGTTGTGGGTTCGTGGGTATTCAGGTCTCGTGCCAGGTCGTCACGGCCCGAATCGGGGATAAGTCCCGCGTTCGACATCGAGGAGGTTCGGGACACCGGCCTACTATCCATGTTCAGGTCGGCCATCTCCCCTTAATCTGTAATCTGTTGTAAAGTGTAAAGACGTAGAATTTATTTGATTGGTTTGATTAGTAATGATTGGGAATTGAATATGGTGATTGGAATTTGTCAAACGAAAAATACACGTCTAACCTAACCCTACTGTTAATGAGTGTGGAGCGTGGTCTGAGACCACACTTGTAAAGGCTAATAATAAGTAAATAGAAGTCCTACCTATTTGTTTCCTATCTTTTGTATTTAATGTGTTTCTGTTCACCTTAATAGCGAGACAAAACCCGCCAGCAACTCTTTGAATCCTAATTCAAACAAGACTCACCTGCCTCTGTTGGGATCCTAGGTCATCCAATATCGGGACCAAAACCCGCCTATTGGGCAATTATGTACTTTTCTTTCTCCCTATTCTAACTCTTAATTTGAGAAATGTACCGCTAGCTCTAAATTATACGCCCGCTATAACTACATACATATATATCTCTATGACTACCTATATATATAACTCTATGAGGGTTGCTTTTTGATGTCCCACCCAGCCAAATTCCACAGCTAAATGCTGTTGTGCCTGTATAGTGCTCAGATTGGCGCAATCTTCCTATCGGCAACTGCTAGCAAGTCACCGTCCAGAAGTTGGCCGCTCGTCACGAAAATACGACACCCCTACTATTAGTGCTGGGGCGCCCTATCCACTGGGTTCCCCAGCACCACCCCCCTTCTGTAACACTGCCTGTTTTAAAACACAGGTCTTTACACAATGGGACCCTTCCCGTTTTACAACTTCTCGGCACAATCAATGCGACTGTGTTTTAAAGTCGTAAGGCTGCCGAACCCTTCTCTACACTCTTAATCGTGTTTTAAAGCTTTATAACAACTACTCTACTTCTCCACACAACGAATTGTGCTTTAAAGCTTTATAGTAGCTACTCTACTTCTCCACACAACGAATTGTGCTTTAAAGTGGTCAGTTAATAATATTCAATCACATCAACTGCGTCTGAACATTATTTCTTCGTGATAAGTGGCTCCAATCACAATCAACTGCGTCTGGACCACGGTTACCGCGAAGTAACCCATGCGATTTTGCATGGAGAAACACGGCCTTTTATACTAAATTTTAACATGGGATGACTACGAGGCCAATCACGTAACGCCTTACTAAACCCTCGATTTGTATCCCCCCCCCTTCCATTGGTTGAAGGTATGGCCTAAATTACGTTATATTTAATCTGTGTTACCATCCTGGGTATTTTCTTATTCCACCACCTAGTTTGTGCTCTTTTCTAATTAAACCTATTGTACGATCTAGCGCGAAAATATACCGCAGTGATAACGTCGTTCTCTCACTTAAATTCTAGCGACCAATCATCTTTATTTCCTATCGATTCTGAAAACCTTATCGAAATAAACACAAATCTAGATAAAACCGTCTATAACCTCCTATAGCGCTTAACTGACATTTCCTCACATTTTATATAACGCGTTTCTACTACAATGTAAGCCAACTACGTACATTATAGCATTTACAACCAATGCTATCTAATTTTACAAGAATCGCCAACGAATTAGGATTTTCCTTTAATTACTAACCTAACCTAATCTCTAATATTAATATCTATGTTTATTTTTATATTTTGGAAAAATCCTTAGACTGGCGCTACGTTTAATCTATACTGGTTTGCGGAAGCGTACGAATTTATACTGGTTTAATGCAACAAGCGTAATCAAAGCGAAAGTCCAATTTCGCTACAATATGAAAAGTCAAAGAGAAAAGATTTCAATCGCCTATGAAACTTTTCATAAAGGCAGAAAGGCTGATTAGGAGAAGATGAGACGGTAAGCTCAGCATGGAAGGAAGAGAATTCCAGATCTGTGGGGCGGCATGCTGGAAGGAGCGCCTAGACATCTTGCTGCGAGAAGGGTTGCTTGGTCTCTCTAGAGAAAAAGCTAGTAAAGCTAAGGTTAACGTCAGTTTCTTCACTTGATAGCGATGTCAGTGACGGGCGAGCCCAGGACTTTAACTCCGCACATATCGATCAGCGGTCGAGTATCTTACCGACTTCTAACTGAAGTTTACTTGTATGTCCATCCAGTTGAGAGTTACATGTATGTCTATCCAGTTTGTGATACAATTAGTGGAACATATAATTAGCGAGATAGTAAATTTATATATATATATATATATATATATAAATATAAATGCAGTATATATATATATATATATATATATATATATATATATATAATATACATAAACTCTATGTTTGAATCTACGCCTTGACACAGATTTATAGCGCACGCTCTTGACCAGAACGCTTCCGTCCTATGACAGCATATGACGAGATATGTCATAATTTCACTTCTCAAACTTTGGGCCTCTATCAACTCAGATATAAATAACTTCATTGATCGGCTGCACTCGTAAGAGGATTGGCGAACTTGAGTTTTGAACATACACGCGCCGGTTTCGTTCGCGCTTTCGCCAACTGTTGTTTTTCTCACAGAGCCCAAGGTTCGAGTGTCCGCTAGGCTCAGCCAATGCAGATAAGAGAGAGTTGTAAGTTCTGCAGCCTACTGGCCGTCTTTAAACACGAGACAATGATGATATCGATTCTTCAAAAAAGAGGTCGTTACTTAATTACAGGGCACTACTGTACATTCTAGTGCCAGATATTTTAAGTGCCTGATTGATAGATATTTTGATCCGAAACTAAAGTGGAAATGTTCGCAAATTACAAGAGCCCTACGTGTCTGACCGATATATTTTAACTTAAGAGCATCCGGGATGGTTTTAGTAGAAAAATTAAGTGTCTGCGACAAATTATGCATTTATTAAAGTGGCCTACAAAATTATAATTATTTAGTATTTTAAAGCTGGTAAAGCTAATGTTAACGTCAGTTTCCTCACTCGAAAGCAATGTCAGTGACGAGCGAGCCCAGGATTTTAGAATAAATTTATTTAGTAATTGAGATATTTCTGTACAATATTAACTTAAATGTAGGCTCTGCCGATCGTTGCTGTGATAGCTCCATTCAATAGCAACGTAAAACTAAATTAGAATAATCAAAAGAGAATAGAATTGGAAAACACTCGAAGTTGAAACATTTAATAAATGATGTTAACTGAAATATGAGAAGAGTGGAAGTTATTTGGAAATTTATTTCCTGTCGAGTTACGGAAGACTTCAGTAATAATTGATGGAAAATGTAGGATCGAGATAAAGCAAAGAAGCTGGTAAAACTAATGTTAACGTCATTTTCCCCATTCGAAAGCGTTGTCAGTGACGGGTGAGCCCAGGATTTGAATTAGAGATGGGGAATCGAACCGAACCCGAACCGAACCCTAAAATCTAGAATTTTGACCGAACCGAACCGAACTCGAACCCAGACTCTGACCGAACCCGAACCGAACCCGAACCCAGACTCTGGCCGAACCCGAACCGAACCCAGACTTCGTCCAACCGAACTGAACCAAACTCTTGGAGTTCCTTTCTTCTTCACCAGCCTGACATTAAATAAAGATAGTAAGAACAATACAAACATATATTAGTTTTTGAATCTACATATCTTACAGTATCTAACAGCATATATTCTGGTAAGGCTGGTTCTGACACAAATTTTTAAATGGTAGCGACAAAGGAATGGTAGCGGGATGCGAGACGGGCCTACAGAAGATAATGGATAGTCTGAATGATACGGCATTGAAATATGGAATGAAGATTAACATCAAAGAGACAAAAGTGATAAGAGCATTCTATATGTGCGTTCTATATTCTATATCTGGAGTAAATAATTTTGCACCATGGCACTGCAACAATTTCATAACTATTTTCGTAATTTCATAATTGAGCTGAGAGTTTCAAATTTGAAACCCTAAGGCAAATTATGAAGCTTATTACTGGTCAGTTGATAGCAAACGGTGTATATTATGATCATTTTTCTATGGAAGGACACGTGTTTACTAAGTCATCTTTATTTTACATTTTTATGTTAGTAAATTGAACTTTGTCTCTGAAATATTGGATCAAATTTTAGCCAAGACATTTCCACTTAATTATAACCGTATCTAATATATAGGCCTATAGTGACAATAAAAATTTAAAAGTTGACGAAGCATTCTATTTGCTCGTTATAATCGAGGAAAATATTTCAGATACAATAAAAAAGCAAATTATCTACAGTATATTATGAACATTTGTTGGTAAACTAACAATATTTTAAGAAATGTACAGGAATAAATACCACTTCTCTCCTTTTTTCATTGTCATATTTTTACCCAGGTGAAAAAATGTGGCAGCTATTATGACTTGATGAATTTTTAAGCATATTTACCATAAACCATTTAATCATGTTTGTCATAACCATGATTATTATAAGTAAAGTTAAACAATTGCAACATTATCCAAACCAAACCATTTCGAACTCGAATCGAACTCTTGCGAGTTGGAAAGCAAGCCGAACCCGAACCGAACCCGAACTCTTGTTTGAACCGAACCCGAACCGAACCGAACTTTCATTTTCAACGAACCGAACCGAACCGAACTCTCAAATTGTCAACTGCTAACCGAACCCGAACCGAACCGAACTTCCATTTTCAACGAACCGAACCGAACCTCTGGAAATTCATAAAATTCCCATCTGTAATTTGAATCCCGCACATACTGATCCACGGTCGAATATCTTACCGACATCGCCACTGATTCCAGCCAGATAGGACCTCGGACTATATACCTATTACCTCGAGGTTAATGCCGTTCGCTATTTACCTAAAGACTTCATTACTAGTAGCCAACACTTGCGTATGTAGAGACTTTCCAACTCTCAATTGCATGTTCATATTTTATTAGCATATTTCTGGAATAAAAACATTTCCATCATCTGCGCGGGCAGAACCGGACGATAATTAGAATGTTTGGTACTCAGGTCTACATATAACAGCGCCAATATCTTGTATTTAGTTCAAGATTTTTCCTAGTTATTTCTCTGATAGACATTGAAACTTTTTAGATCAGCACGCACATTACTCGACCTTTGACTTATTGTTTCCAGTCTGAACCACTAAAGCGAAAGCGGTCAAGCTTCTTTTTAATTCAACAAAGGTCTATCGTTTTATTCCACGTACAAACCTTTGTAGAGCTAAAGGACTGACAATAAAAAGCCTGCGCTTTTATGTTCTGTTAGAATTCAACGAGAATCGCGTTATCTAGAGTTACATGTAAGTAGTTCCAAGTTCACAAGAAAACGTTTGGGCGGTACTGACACCTCGGCATGAAGAAGAAAAAAGGTCGAGGTCTGGTTTGCACAGTGCGCCGTTCATCCAGTGATCCAACCGCGGATCACTATGAGCAGGTTTTAAATCTTGGGCTCGCCTGTCACTGATATCGCTTTCATGAAAAGATGAGATGAAACTGACGTTAACGTCGGCTTTACAATTTTTTATATTACACGTTGGCATAAACGATACGAATGGTGAATATACCTCGATATTTTAATAAAATTTTAATAAACATTCATCGCAGAGTATCACAGCATTCGCCAATATTTGTCAAATTTATTCTCTCTCTCTCTCTCTCTCTCTCTCTCTCTCTCGCAGGCTACGCGTGTGTTGACCTACATCTGCAGGTTCTAACTAAGAACACTCTGACTATCACGTAGAAGACAATGACCTGCCTTATCTCTTCCTACAACACTAGTGAGCCAAGTGTGCTAAAACGAAACACATGGTTATAGCCAACGCATTAACTCTTATCGTATTGCACATTCGCTGCAGTTACCTGATATTACAATGTACGTTAGAGCCTGCAAGAGAAAAAAAGGTCCGTCTGATGTAGGTCGCGATGTAAGCTGCCAATTTGTGCTGAAAGCCGATTGTTGTTAATAGAAGTTTCAGTAAACCAATTGGATTAATTAAAATTAATTGGATTAATTGGATTTGTGAAGCAGAAGGGAAGACATTCAAAATATAAGCAGTAGTAGGTTAAAAAGTTGTTCAATTGTACCGACTGCATAACTGAATATGGCGCAATCATTAGCTGATTTGAACACTGAACAGGGGTTAACCATTTCGAATTGGATCCTGCTTCAATGGCAATTTTTATATTAAATAAATATTTATTAAAAATTCATTAGACATTCATAAAGTCACATTTCAATTGTTTACTTTTTAATTGAACATACATTAGATATAGGCCTATTATGCTACCGGTTGAATTGTTTAGTTCGTAGTTTGCTCAGCCTCCCCTGTAAACAATTCGCCATCGGTTCGAATCTTAATCAGATCATCTATGACAGTATCACTTGTGGCAGAGAAATTGACGTTAAACTAAGCTTAATAATTGGGATAAATTTATATATCCTGTTTAGTTCTGTTTTCAGAAAATACTTTACTGATCTAATACAACTGGGTTATATTGACTTTACCGTGGGTGCTATAGTCAGCGTTGCCACTGCAGTACAAAATACACCAGTTCTATTGCGTTTACTCAATTATTGTCTAATGAATAGTGCAATTTTTACAACTACAATAATAATCACAACAACAATTTTTAGAGTGCTTCAGTCGTACATGACAACATCGAGCACTATAGAGACAATTTCAAGCCGGTGAGAAAAAAGGTCCATATCGATGCAATTCGAAAAACAGTAAGCCAGTTCAAAATGTGAAGTATGACATGTTGTAGTCTTCATCTAAGGAATTACGGGATTTTAAATTGATATTTCTTTGGACCCTCTCATATGTGGATATGAAGAGGAAAGCGGAAGACAGAGAAGAGTAGATGCGTTATATACCATGGAGCTGCCAGTAGGCAGTGTAAAGAACTAATGCAACTTCAGTTTCCTCACTCGAAAGCTATGTCAGTGACGGGCGAGCCCAGGATTTGAACCCCGCACATACTGATCCGCGGTCGAATATCTTACAGACATCGCTACTGTCTCCAGCCAGTGCACTAAGAGTGAGAGAGAGAGAGAGAGAGAGAGAGAGATTTCTTTACAAGTTAATAACGAAAGGGCCTGGGATTCTTCACAAGCAAGAGTCATCAGTGGAACACCTTCCTCTCTCCCATGGACGACCCAATAAATGATTCATCCATAATTCTGTTTCAAAGACGGAGAAAAGCAAATTAACCTGCTCAGAAGAAATATTTTCTCTCTTTTAACATGTAAAGTAGACACGCATTGTAGTGAAGTGATCAACTATGTTGATATCTATCACTTTTAATACCACATGTTTAAACCATTAAGCAATTTATAACCGTTTTCCATATAACCAGTCCAGTGAATGTCCGAGATTTTATTATCAGATCAGCGCGGCCGGGATTCGAACCTACGAGGGTTCAATTCACCTCAGGATCTGTCATAAAATTTATCAAGACATTCAACGCACTGTTGTGTTGTTAAGATGTGAACAATGGCAGCACTGTATTTCGAGTGCTCTAGTTATGAGAAGGTCAATGCCCAGAGAGTTTTCTGCGCTCTGAGCTCTTACGTAGCTGATCAAACAAAAAACAAAACGAGAAAAATAGAGCAATAAAATCGACCGAAAGATTTATTGCAGCAATGGCAGCAGTCTGGATGAAATTGCAGAAGCCTTAACGTCAAGGCCTGGTTTCTGGTAGAGCCGGTTATCACGTGTCATAGGTGGATCTTCATAAAATAGTTGTTCACTATTCGATTCGAATAGTTTATGCGCTCATGCTGATTATTTGCGTCTAAACCTCCTTTTCTTTAATTCCATTTACTTTGGACTGCTTCTCTGGATTTTGGAATTTACACCGTTTTTGGATCTTATTTTTGCTCGCCGGCTTGATTTTGTCTCAATAGTGCTCCGGAATTCGGTTAACACGACCGAATGGGCTTTCAACAAGCGAATAAAACTGAAGTATCGGTAGGCCTAAATTCTAAGTCAGTATCACTATTAAGATGTCTCGAAAACGTACAGTACAGTGTACACTAGTTAGAAATATAATATCTTCATACATCTGTCTTACATCCAGATATATCGCTATAGATCTGCCCAGGCTCCAACCATGCCCCCCTCCCCCCTACTCCTACAGGCAAAGAAGTCATTTCCATAGTAACCTTTAGTCTAATTTGCTGCATTCTTTAGAGAAATGTTCATAGTTTAATATGATCTTTAAAAGTTTCATTTTCAATTAAAAGTCTAAATTAAACAAAATTTTTCAATTAGTTAGTAGTTTCACATTTCTCAGAGATCCTCTGTGCATTTAATCAATTTCAGAATGCTTTAAAAAGTTCACAATGTTGAGTCAAGAAAGGCTGGCTATTTTCAAAGATAGCGAATAAAACTTATTTAATGAATAAATTAATAAAATAAAATAAATTTAATACCGAGAGCTTCTCTAACGTATTAGAATTGAGGACGAATTAGAGAATTAAGAATGATCGCAGTGTGCTCAATGGATTCAAATGTTAATGATCAGTTTTCAAAAAAGAAGATTATCGACTATGACTATAGGAATCTTGATTTAAAAGAGTCAGCCAATGATGTATAAGTGATGTACAATTGATGATATATATAAGTGATGTATAAGTGATGATATACAAGTGATGATGTGTAAGTGATGTATAATTGATGATGTAAAGTCCTTCAAACATGCAATAGTATGCTGTATGTTCGAAAACAGTGAAATTTTAGTTAAATATTGGGTTTACTTTTACATAATTCCAGCGTAAAGTGAGCATGCAATGGGTCCACTAGTTGACAGTTGTACGGTATTGTACGGTATTGAACGGTATTGTACTGTATTGTACGACATTGTACGGTATAGTACGATATTGTACGGTATTGTACGGTATCTTGAGTAAGGTTACTCAAGTGGAATGCGTGAAATGTCGGTAAGTCAGTCGTCAGTCAGCCAGTCAATCAGTCAGTCAGTCATTCAGTCAGTCAGTCAATCAGTCAATCAATCAATCAATCACTCAATCAATCAGTAAGTCAGTCAGTCAGTCAGACAGTCAGTCAGTCAGACAGTCAGTCAGTCAGTCCATCAATCCATCTATACATGTATAATGATTGATAAAAATATCGATAAATCGATCGTTCATCCACGACTAATATCGCCATGAGATACGAAATGACAGTTAAACACGATTTAACCTCACTCATCTTTCTGACAGATTTATTACGGCAAATCTAAACGCAGACCACCCATTGAAAAATCGTAACACCAAGCTGTACTTAGTAGGCTTTTGTTTCACGCGTACCTAATCAGACAAAGACACAGCGAGAGGCATACAAGCACGAGTAGCTCGAGAAGGCTTAGGATCTAGTGTACCAACGGGACTGTGTAAACTTTGTCTTCTGACGCAGCACAGCTCTATTAGAACACAGGAGCTCCTGAATGATTCACTAAAACACACAGCAGCTGCCAGCTAATGTCTCGAGGAGAAGCATCGAAAACAGGATCAGTCGAAATGTCAGTGCAGTTACCAAGATGTGATGAGTGCAGTGAGGTCACGCCATGACAACATAGAGCATACGAGTCTCTGAGGTAGGTTGTACAGAGAGGTTAAGGTCAAGAAGAGAGCCTCTGAGATACGTTATATAGAGAGGTTAACAACAGTCAAGTTTAACGTCAGTTTCCTCTCAAGAACGAATGGCAGTTACTGGACAAGCTTTGGATTTGAACCAAGCAAAAGAGGGTCCAAAACGGTGCAAAATCTTAAATCCAGAAGTCCAGTGCAATACGGATCAGTAGACCTTAAGATTTGAACCATGCATTTTTACTGATCCGCATTGCACTGCCACTGCACTGGCTCTCTTGATTTCACATCTTGTTCCGTTTTCTTGCCTTCGTTTGATCGTCTGCTTGGATTTTATTCAATGGTGCTCGAAGTTGTCATTGGCAACATCGTACTTAATCAGACAAAGACACAGAGGAACGCGTATGAGAGACACAACTAGGAATAGTAGCAGTCGAATTGTTATTATTAATTTTTACTCTCTTGCTTGTTTTGTCACTCATTTATTCATTTATGACGTCCTTGACATCATCCTTGGATGAGGAAACAGATGTTAAATCTTTATTATTAATATTATTATTATTATTATTATTTACATTTATATTTTTTATATTTACCCCGGTGTAAAGAACCTGGGGTTTGATAAAAACTCCAGGTTATTATTATTATTATTATTATTATTATTATTATTATTATTATTATTATTATTATTCATTCGAATGCATTAATGAAAGGATCTAGACATACACCTATACTATGGTCTCTCTGTAGCTTCCAAAATATACTTTTTATTGCTTACATTAATTGATTTTTTCGGATTGATTTAGCCATTTACCATTAGTGATCAATGTGTATACTGTATGTGTATACATGTATATGTACATGTATACACATACTGACTGGAGCCAGTGGCGAAGTCGGTAAGATACTCGACCGCGGATCAGTATGTGCGGGGTTCAAATCCTGGGCTCTCCCGTCACTGACATCGCTTTCGAGTGAGGAAACTGACGTTAACCTTAGCTTCTTTTTATTACATGTGTATGTATGTGTATGTATATGTATGTATGTATGTTGCGTATATGTACATATGTACATATGTATGTATGTGTGTATGTGTGTATGTAGACTATAATTATATTCTATATTGGTAGCACTTTTTACTATTCACTTTTTACTATTCACTTTTTACTATTCACTTTTTACTATTCACTTTTTACTATTCACTTTTTACTATTCACTTTTTACTATTCATTTTTTACTATTCACTTTTTACTAGACACTTTTTACTATTCACTTTTTACTATTCACTTTTTACTATTCATTTTTTACTATTCACTTTTTACTAGACACTTTTTACTATTCACTTTTTACTATTCACTTTTTACTATTCACTTTTTACTATTCACTTTTTACTATTCACTTTTTACTATTGAATTATATTGAAATCTTACGTGTTACTTGTTCTTATTCACTTGATAGCTTTGTAATTTTGTCTTTCATATTTGTCTACCGTTGAATTGGTGAAATAAAATAAATTACTTAGAATAAGTGGGCACAGCCCCCATGCCTCTCTAATCGCCTTCATCAGAACGCATGCGGCACTGCTTCGAGGTTTTGTTTTATCTAGGCCTGTCTATTTTTGATGCCTGCAGTGTTGTAAATGGTCGGGTTTTCTACTAAAAGCCACTAGGATTTATAAAGAGCTTTCGGGAATTCCTCGCTTCGTTAGTTGTAGTCGTGTGTGATGTGTGTAAGACATCGGCAGTGTTTGTAGATAGAAACTCTTCTACTGTGCTATAGGACTAATCACGATCTGATAACTTAGTATATAACAGCGGTAATTAAAATGTGCAATGTATAATTTAATAGTTTTTATATACACGCAATATTTTTTGTATAGTTCGTATATAATAGTTCTTATATAGTAGTTTTATATAATATTGTTTATTGAAATATCAACTAACTTTTACGAGATCTCTTTCAAAACACGGGACGTTTTGATAATTTATACTATCGTCTAAAAAAATTGAGTAACCTAATATTATACTCATATATTGTAAAATATATATTGTAAATTAGAGACGATGTTTGATTTCATATTACTTACATCAGCTTGATAATATTTTATCAGGATAATTTCACTTATACTATACACTTGATCTTGTTGCAGGAAATGTTTTAAAGACACTTCATTGTATATGAAATGTCTGTTCGAAGACTTTGATAGGTGTCAAATCGTGAATAATATTGCAGTTTACTAGTACAGTAAGAACAGGAATAGTAGTCTGCTATAAATTGAGAAGCGATTGTCTGAAAGAGTTAATTAGCATCAACACTGTATAACAGTTAATCGAGTAGGCAGCTGAATGAGCAGTATGTTCTGAAGTAGTAGACACAAACACTAAATTTATCTCCGAATATTAAAGCAACACTTGCAATAAAACATATATCATGAAGACAAATTTTAATGACGACAACAACACAGAAATCCGTGACGTAATGAATAACTGTTTGCCGAACACCGGAATGACTAGCGTAATGAACAACTGTCTACCTAACAATGAAATCCGTGACGTAACTAACATAACCATGGCAAGTCGCAACCGATCGAATACATGGCCTACAGTACCTATGTACAACCAAAGCGATTCACCGTCCCTTACCGATCCCAACTGGTCCAACCACACCTCTCCCCAAAGCTCTCTCTCGCTGTCTCTCTCCCCGGATCAAGGCATAAATTCTCCCTTCACGGGTGTTCCCGCTTCAACGTGGACGGCAGAGACGAGGTACGCATCGAAGAGGAACGACTCGTCGACGTATGGAAAGCTTTCCTACGCTGAGCTGATCACGAGGGCACTAGAGAGCGCTCCGGGTGGGAGACTGACCCTAGCTCAGGTGTACGAGTGGATGATAGAGAACGTGCCTTACTTCAGAGACAAGGCTGATAGTTATAGTTCTGCTGGGTGGAAGGTAGGCTGTCTGATGCTAATCTCTCTCTATCTCTCACTCTCTCTCCCTCTTAGTGTGCTGCCTACTGGCAGGTCCATGGTGTACATGTCTCTCTCTCTTTTTCTCTCTCTCTTAGTGCACTGCCTTTCTTTGATAACTCAGTCTATTTGAGTTAGAATGAGTTTATAAGAGTTATAATGTGTTTCTCTCTCTCTCTCTCTCTCTGTATGTGTGTTTGTCTGTCTTTGACACTCTCTCTCCCTCTCTCTTCTGCCTCTGGTGTTTTACCAAATGGCAGGTCCTAAGTACATTCATTCATTCATTCATTCGTTTCATTTTCTTACTCGCTCTAAACTTACTATAGCCTGGTGATAGGTTCATGGCCTATAGCTGATCCACTTGTTTTTGTCCTATATTTCTTTGCTCATCCAATTACATTTGCATTATCTCTTTATCAGCATTTAAAATATGATGTGGCTACGTCGGATTTTTTGTCACTAGAAGCTAATGCTTGTTGTTCACAGTTAACAGTTTAAGAATTGCCTGTCGAAGTTCCAAGCTCTAACTGTCTAACAGATTGCTTTGTTGAATTATGGAATATTGTTGAAATGAAAGAACTTAAGTTATCGAGAGTAGAAGCGATGACTGATTGATAAATGAATTTACTAATTCATTTAATAATCGATACATATATTGATTGATCCTTTAGATATAGGTAGAGTAATGAATGCATTCTTTGGATTATACGACGGGATTATAGTGGCATGGTACAACGCTAGTGCGCAGTTTGTATTCATATGCCAGTGCGGCAGGCACGGTTTTGTTTGCCGTGCACTCAAAGCCTGCCTTAATAAAGCTCTGAAAATAGATCTTCCCCGACTCTAAGGTTAAACCCACGCGTGTCCCGACCGGCACAGTTTTCTTTTCTTCTCCCTATTCCTATTAGGTCTTTTAACCTAATAATAATAATAATAACACGCATTATAGTGAAATGATCAACTACGTTGATATCTATCACTTTTAATATCACATGTTAAATCCGTTAGGCAATTGGTCCATTTTCCGTGTAGTCAGTCCAGTGAATTCCCGAGATTTTACTCTCAGATCAGCGCGACCTGGAATGGAACCCACGAGAGTTTAATTCACCTCAGGATCTGTCATTTAAAACTTCATGTCTTTATCTACGCCTCTAAACATTGCGCTCTTGTAACATTCCTAGTAGGGAGCCCCCCCTGTTCCCTTTTTGTTAGTCACTGTTCCTCTTTACATGGTCAGATATTTTTAGAGTTTGGTATATTGAACATTATACCCCTGCTGTCCGCGTTGCTGAAGAAAAGACCAACCGTGGACCGAACGTATCGCAAAAGGCGACAAAACAGGAAGTTTCAAACTAGTTTCGGAAAAGGCATTCGGTTGGTGAACACCTAGACTCCGGAAAGGCTACACATCTTTCTAATCTTTACCTAGTTAAAGTGGTAGTCAAGAGAAGAGGATGATGATGATGATGATGGAACACTGTTGAACATTTTCATGAGGTATTTGAATGCAACGGTGCCATGTCCATTACGCGTACCGTGGTGAGCGTAATGGACATGGGCACTCATCATAGCTGACGCTTAATGCTGCAAGCACATTTTTGGAATGAATCGTGCGTCATCGTTACTTTTTTGAGACTCGAACCCTTAACACTCAAGATCTTCGGTGGCAGAGGCGAATATTCTGATAGGGCAGATATTCTGCTCTGACTGAATGGCCTGGGGTGTAACACGAATACCTGTAAAGCCGGTGTCCCTGGATTCAAATCGATCTCAAGCATTACTCATAGAATGGACATTTCCGATTACATGCTTTTCCATTGGAAAAATATCAATTCTGACTCTAACATCAATTAGAAGTTCTCTATGAATATATTGATCCAAAAAACTGTATATCTTAAGCTGCTGAAATACAGCTGCTTCTGCTAAGCTAGCGCAATACAGCTGGGCCCAGTCAGCTGCTGCAATACAACTGCGTACAGACAGCTGATGCTATGCAGCTGTACACACTCAGCTGCTGCAATACAGCTGCTGAAATACAGCTGCTGAAATACAGCTGGGCCTAGTCAGCTGCTGCAATGCAGCTGCGCAGTCAGCTGCTGCAATACGGCTGCTCCCAGGCATCTGTTGCAATACAGCTGCGCCCAGTCAGCTGCTGCAATATAGATGGGCCCAGTCAGCTGCTGCAATACAGCTGCTTACAGTCAGCTGTTTTTCTGAGGATTAAGCCGTTAGATCATCGACTCTTTCTTTGAACGAGAGCGTCGAGGTCATCGCCCTTGAATGAACTAGTTGTCTCTCTGCTCCGCTTTTTGGCTTTCAAGTCTTGATAAATATTAGAGACGACCGGCTGTATATCATGTTTTTACCGGCAGGCCAATGACACGCCGCAGTCTCGCCCTATAGTAAACCATTCTATGCCACTGATGTAATATTTTAAAACGTCTGAACTAGGTTGCGGTTAGCGAAATAGAATTTATGTAATATTTTTCTGCTAATCGATTGATTGATTGATTCCTGATGTATTTCTGTTGCTGATCTATTCCTGGTTATCTGTTTAAAGTTATTGTATACATGATTGACTATAGTTATTATACAGTTATTATAAAGTTATTATAAAGTTATTATATACATGATAGATAATTGATGGATGATTGATTGATGATTGATAATTGATTGCTTGATTGATTAGTTGATCGATTGACTGATTGATTTATTGCTTGATTGATTGCCAGCTTGCTTGCTTAATTGACTGAGTGATGATTGATTCATTGATTCATATTCATTCATTCATTCATTGACAGTTGATTAATTGTTTGATTAATTGACTGATTGACTGAGTGATGATTGATTCATTCATATTATTCATTGACTGATTGACTGAGTGATGATTGATTCATTCATATTATTCATTGACTGATTGACTGAGTGATGATTGATTCATTCATATTATTCATTGATTGATTGACAGAGTGATGATTTATTCATTGATTCATGCATATTATTCATTCATTCATTGATAGTTGATTTATTGTTTGATTGATTGATTGCTTCATTGATTGATTGCTTGCCTGCTTGTTTGCTTGCTTGATTGATTGATTGACTGAGTGATGATAGATTCATTGATTAATTCATTCATTGATTGATTAATCGACTGATTGCTTGACCGAGTGATGATTGAGTCAATGATTCATTCATATTATTCATTGATTCATTGATTGATAGATTGATTGATTGATTGACTGAGTGATGATTGATTCATTGATTCATTCGTATTACTCATTCATTCATTCATTCATGATAGTTGATTGATTGTTTGATTGATTCATTGATTCATTAATTTATATTATTCATTGATTGATTGATTACAGAATTCTATACGGCACAACCTATCGCTGCACAGTCGCTTCAAGCGGGTGCTGAACGAGACGGCAGGTCGCTCCTCCTGGTGGACCATCGACTACACGGCTCCTCCCGTCACCTCGGGGTCGTCCAGCCTCAGCAGGGGCACAGGCAGGGGCCGAGCCAACACCATCGACCCCAAGCTGCTCACGAGGCCCCGAGGCCGCACCAAGCGAAAGGTTTATCTAGAATCTATGCTCGTAGAGTTCTGTATATATGACGTCCCTGACATCATCCTTGACTGGTAGATCTTTGATCTACAAGATCAAATATAAGATCTGTCAGATAAATATAAGATCTCTATAGATCTTATATTTTCTATAGATCTATATAGATCCTTGATCTATATTGAGGAAGACCGAGACATGAGGTGCTGGATGATCTGATAACAAACTCATATATAGAGGTGAAAAGGAAGGCTGAGGATAGAATCGGTTGGAAGTGTTGTATACCACGGACCTGCCGTTAGGCAGTGCACTAGAAGAAAGGTCTATAAATAAATAAATAAATAAAGGTTTAACGTTCGTTTCTTCATACAAGGATGATGTCAGGGATCCTTTCCACAACCGTTCCTAGCCAAGACGCTAGAATCGATTTTATTAACATCAGTTTCATTACTCGAAGTAACATCAGCGACGAGACCGTCTAGGCTTCTAATTCCGTAATCTGAAATTATACCGATCATTTCATAACCTCAGGCATATATCTCATTATATCTTTTCACCCTCACTTACTCTTCACATTTTTCCGAGAAACAAGGCTTCAAATTAATTAACCTAGTTAATTTACGTTTAAGTCATTTATCGCTTTAATTTTAGCTTTACTTGTCGAAACAACGCAATGCAATGACAACTTTATCACTACCCACTCAATCTTCAGTGTCGAAGTATAATCGATTAGCTCTACTAATCGTTAACTTATATTGATGGCTAACCGATATTAGTCACTAGCGTATAGTAATCGATAACCTATTTCTTATTGATTGGGATTGACGCATTATTGGGACTAGGTACAGATAATAGAGGATTGTATAGAAAGCTTATAAAGCTTTATGATGATAGAACTTTATGATTTCAAACTTCCGGGAAGTGAGTTAACCACTGAGCTAACTATGCAATCAACTGTCTCACCTGTACTCTCTTTCTCTCTCTCGTTCTCTCTCTCTCTCTCTCTCTCTCTCTATCGCTATCTCTCTCTCTTTTTCTCTCTCTCCCGTTCACTCCTTGTATCTATCACTATATATCTGGCTGGAGCCAGTGGCGAAGTCGGTAAGATACTCGACCGCGGATCAGTATGTGCGGGGTTCAAATCCAGGGCTCGCCCGTCACTGACATCGCTTTCGAGTGAGGAAACAGACGTTAACCTTAGCTTTAACTTTTAGCTTTTTTATAACTATCTGTTGTTCTGAGTACAGATTCCACCTCAGTTTTTATTTCAGTAATCTAATGAACGCTCCTTTGATCTACAGTTATCTCTTCTAAAAAGCTATACATTTATGAATATATTCTCTGAGGTGATTGATTATAATCTTCTTCGAAACATGAGTTTAATTATATACGGTATTTGACGTTAGCTTTAACTTTGCTGTACTCAAATATGAGAGGTAGACTATACCCTCTGTTTGATTCAAGTGTTTCAGTACTGAACGTTCAACAAGTATTTCATAAGATAAGGATTAATACAGAAATTGTTTGATATAGATCCGGGAAAACATAAGTTTTTCGTATAAGATTTCCTTCTGTAGTGTTAAAATCGTTCAGTGTCTGTTGAAAAATAAAATAAGCATTTTTACCAACTAATAATTCATATTACAATAATTGACGTAGATTCAGTTTGTGAGCACTGTATAATACAGTGAAGTGTCCGACAAAAAAGTAAAAGTGCAATTCGGTAGTTGTTAGAGAGATCGAGACCGAGATATCCTATTAAAATAGTGAGGTATATTATCATCATCATCATCATTATCTTTCCTTGTATTCCACTTTAACGGGGTCGGAATACCTATAGACTGTTTCAAATCCTCTCTCTCTCTCTCCTACACAATATCATCAGTCAATCCCCTATTTGAGACTTTTCCATTCGTTTAAATTTTTGTAGCAATTTCCGGAGCCTATTATCAATATATAAACAATATATATGAAATATATTATAAATTACAATAATATTTAATGTAGGCTTGGAGGCTTTAATCCTTATGTTTAGTCAAAGTGAAGAATTTTAACTTGAAGATAAAATTTAATTGAGTGAATGCTAACACATTAATTAAACAATATCAAAATTCCAATAGGACACTGTAAATTTCTTTTGTTTGAAACTAAGCCTATAATTTGTATGATAAATATTGAAATTAGGTCCAAAAATGTGCTGCTTGTGTTCTGTGTTGATGCTGTTTCCTGCACTTAGCGTAATGCTGTGACATTCTGTAGGTGAACTAAACACAATAACACGAGGAGTTTGTTTAGGTGATCTAACATAATAGAGACACATTGTTTAGTTGATATAGAACTGTATGCTTGTTCACAACACGATTCAACTGTGTATCAATACATGTTCCAATTATTGTTAAATTCTCAATAATCCTTCCATATTAAAGTTATGAGGCGGTTGTTTTCAGTGTCGGCTCGTTGTGTTTGAATGTCTAAAGACACTAAAAGTTACAGTTGTGAAGAAATGGCTTGATACCGCACGAGGCGTCAAAATTCTGTGGACATTTCGTAAATCCTTGTTTGAATTCAGGCGAATATTCGGCAAATGTTTGCGTATTTCTAAATTCATTATCACGTTCCAGCATCAACACTCAGCTTAGTCGTGAGGTCAGATATAGTTTAAATTCGTACCTAAGTGCGCTGTTTAATTTAACTGATCGATTTGCCGGCAAGTATATACCGCAAATTAATAAGAATCGAACTCTGGTCCTAATCGAATTGTAATTATTACTGCAATTATTGTCTTAGTAATACTTATTGCTAATTTTTCCATTTAAAGAAAAATTTATTGCTTTATAATTGATTAATTAATTTAATTATTTCATGCTTTATTTTTACAAGTAAACAAATTGCATTTTACTGTACTGTATTGTACAGTACTTTGCTGTATTGTACTGTACTATACTGTATTTCACTGTACTGTACACTGTAATATACTGTGCACTGTGCTGTACTGTATTGTACTGAATTGTGCTGTATTGTACTATATTGCATTGCAGTACAATACAGGGTACTCAAAGAGTGTACTCAGAGTACTCAATAGAGAATATTGAGTAGCTTAGAATATATGTACAATACACTTTACAAAAGTAAAAACGTATTATAGTGAATAATCAACTATGTTTTCTTCTATCACTTTTAAAACCACATGTTTAATCCGTTAGGCAATTTAGACCATTTTCCGTATAACCAGTCCAGTGAATGTCCGAGATTTTACTCTCAGATCAGCGCGGCCGGGATTCGAACCCACGAGGATTCAAATCACCTCAGGATTTGTCATTTAAAACTTCATGACGTTACCCCTACGCTATTGAGACATTTCAAATAGCGACATACTCCTTACTATACTCTTTGGCTACTGATGTGTCAAGAATTAACTAACTGTCTATTACTTGTGCTATAAAGTAGCGATTTGTAGTGACATGTGATGGGGGACGTCCCTGACATCATCATTGTATGAGGAAACAGACGTTAAAACTTTATTATTATTATTATTCTTATTTTTATGATTTATTACTATCGTGTATTTACTATTATACAATCTTTACACGTTTAACAAATAGCCCCAGTGCTGGTTGCTGTGTTTTTAGAATAAGTTTATTTACGTTTTCGTTAAACTTTTTGAATCAATTGAGAACATGTTTACGCGGTGTTGAAGCTTAACCCACTTTACCGAAGAACTATAGACCTATGAGACTGTACTGCTTGAATGATTTCTAGAAAAGATAAGCTGGGATTTGACGAAGCTTTGGAGGATAAACCGTCTGGCAATGGGTGTCTAAGATGACGAGGTGCTAAAGGTGGGATTAAAGTGGATAAAGTTCTAATTAAGATGTGATTTGAAAGGATAAAGTGCTAAATAATATAAGATTTTAAAGGATAAAGTGCTAAATAATATAAGATTTAAAGGGATAAAGTGCTAAATAAGATTTGAGGGAAAACTTAATCGGCCGTGATTCAGCGGATTAAGCGACAATTAGGTAGACAATTTTGGGCCAAAGTATAATTTTCCTACGTAAGCAACGGAGATGCGTCACCGATATTGCTATCATTGTCAAGGCCAACTTTATTTTAAATGGCTAAACAATAACTTTTTGCTTTATTCTTTTATTTTTTTGTGAATGCTATAATGATATTCCAGTATAAGTGTAATATTCACGTCGAGCAAGGCCGAGTTTATTGGTAGCATTAAAAGCAAAAGACAAGTTTTAAGCCAGTTTCCTGCTGGACTGCATGTCAATACGCGGAGGACACTGGATTTGAACCCTGCACCTGTTGATGCGCTGTCGAGCAATTTGCCAACAAGCCACTGGCTCAGCTAAGTTTTATGTTGACAAAATTATTGTTAAGTTAATTAAAATTTAAATTAATATTTAAACGTTAATTGTGTATTAAAATTAGATTATTAATGAAAATAAAATTGATCATATACAAGCGATATTATTACTCCCCGTGTTGGGTCCTGGTCGTTTTGAAGAATTTGTCCAACCGGTGACTGCACGTGTCGTAGAAGGCGACTAACGCACTAAGATCCATACCAACGTTAGAAAGGGCATTCGGTTGGTGAGCAACTAGGTTCCAGAATTGCCACAAAACTTAAGCGAATGGATAAAGCTAGAGAGAGGTAGACCACAATGGACTTGGGATGCGATAATTAAGAAGGACATGAAAAATAGAGGATTGACTGATGATATGGTGTGGGACAGGGAGGACTGGAGAAGGTCTATTCGTATCCCGACCCTGGTTAAATTGGGATTTAAGGGAAGATGATGATGATGATGATGACAAGCGATATTATATGTCTGAAATGAAAAAAAGCTTTAAATTAATAAATTTAAATTAATAAATTTTAAATTTGGATCGTTTGCGGCATGTTAAGCAAGTAAATCTGCAGTAATATCAGATTCTCTTTTTAAATTAACACTCTGTAATTGTTTCCATATATGTTTCGCTTAAATAGTATCGCAATATCTTCTAAGTATGAAACAAAATAAATACAATAATTAGTTATATAAGTAATAATTCGTAATGTGTACAATTAGCTTGGTGGAGTTTTGTGAAGAGATGAAAGCAAAGGAAAATTATTTGGATAAGGAGTTATATATATATATATATATATATATATATATATATATAAGGCGATATCAGTGATGGGTTAGCCTAAGATTTGAACCCCGCACATACTGATCCGCGGTCGAATATCTTACCGACATCGTCACTGCAATGACGACATCGCCAGTACAACTGGTGATGTGTCCAGTTGTATATATTGTGCAGGAGTTTTACGACAATTTATGTGACATAAACCTATAGATCATCCCTGATCAATGGTCTGCTTGATTTGTTTAACTTTCTTATTACATCTCAGCACGAGTGAATTATGAATAGAATTATCTTAACGTCACGATGTCAGGGATTCTTTATTTAACTGGTTGATTTCACTTGCACGTTCTGTAATAGTGTGATATTACCTCTGCTTTCTATACCTGATGATGAATAGAGACAGAAATTTCTTGAAATCACGACGTCTTGCATGCTCTATGAGCTAAAATACCGGTCCTGCTAGATGTCATCTAGCCTGACACTTTACTAACCTATTTGCCCAGTACACAAACGTTCTTGGAGACCTCATTTGTCACTATCTGAAGCATATCTAAGTTGAACGACTCCTTCGAGAGAGTACAGTTTCAGATCGATCAATGCATGATTAACTTTTAGTATATTATCGTGCTGCGGCAGAGACAGTGAAGAATAGCTCAGAAGTTCACTGCCCGTAATGTAGTAGGCGACTAGAAAAAAACGTAGGAAAGCTTCTAAACGTGACAATCAAATCAAATTTGTCGCAAAAATGTTACTCTGAAATTCAGCTTAGACTTTGTAATTACTCGTGAGACCAAACTTACCTTCACGTTCTAAGATATCTAATCAGTCTTTCCAGCATGCTGCACCGCAAATCTGGAATTCTCTTCCATACAATCTTCGAACGTCTTCGTTTGAATCACATCGGCCTTTGCTTTCCTACGAGCAGTTCCATAGGCAGTTAAAGACCTATCTTTTCCATCTCTCTGTTCCATCCATTGTGCGACCAGCACTTAAATCTCACCTGCTTTAATTTCCTTTACCTATGGACTGATTATCTGGATTTTAAAAGCTGCACTGTTTTTCTACGTTCTTGTTGCTCATCGGCCTGATTTTGTCTCAATAGTGCTCGATGTTGACATAGGTTAGTGTAGCACTGTAGTTGATGCTAGGTTATATAATTGTTGTTACGTTACGTAAGAGATGATTGATCTATGGAATGTTGTACTCCTGATAATAGGTTGAGAGTAGGGAAATAGGTAGCTAGTACAGTTAACTAGCTATCTATTGTATAAGAATGTTTCTCTGACCTGACATTTACGACTGTCGCAACAATAGAAAGAGATTATCTCTTAGATCGCAAGTGTTTTGATACCAACAATAGTATTAACAGGCCTAGAGCCCAACAATAGTATTAACAATTCCTGTTGCTGTCTGCCGTATATCATATTTCAAGAACTCTTACGTAACTCTTCAATGTACGAACTATCTATACTTTTACATGTCGAGTTCTAACTACAAAACACTTCAAGTACATGTCATTGACCGATGAGCCATCAATACCGTTGTTGTATTACTAGGCGTGCCAGTCTAACATCTAGATCCTATACGGCTCGTGTGTGGCCTGTATAAAACAAGTCGGTCTGCAGCATTAACTCCCTTTACATTAATACTCTGACATTTTTCAATAGGCCTACATCAAATCAAATCAAACTATTGTATTTCAAACACATATACAGGTTCATATAACAGAACAACAGAAATTAAAGTGATTCTGGATGAGCTAATAATCTTTACGGTTGTCACGTAATAATGTTGGTAACGTACGTAGAGTGTAAATAATATTGAGCACAAAATAGACGCCGTTGGCGATTTAGTTTAGTGGTATGTTTTACTGAAGTAGTATCAAGGTATAACTTGTATAAGCAGACCATATCCTAGGGTTTGGAATAGTTGTGGAGTTAAGGGTAAGAACCGTAGGTTAGGTTTGGATTGCCGTAGGTTTAGGATTAAAGGTACAATTATGGTTAGGAAGACGGTTAGAGATAAGAATATGGTTTTGGTTAGAGTCAGAAAGTACAAAAACAACAACAACAACATAATTAGAGTGCTACTGTCGTCCGTGATAACATTGAGCACTATGGTACCAAATCCAGTCCAATGAGCAGAGTGTGGAGTCCAAAAACGGTGCAAGCCAAAATCCGGGAAGTCAGTCCGAGAAAGGGAGTAGTTGTAATATGATCGATTAATGACAGAAAGTTTAACTTAGCCTCTACGCAGGTACCTTTACAAAGAGCTGATAAAGCTAAGGTTAACGTCAGTTTCCTCATTCGGAAGTGATGTCGTACATAGTCTACAAACCCATTTAAAGTTAAGTTACTCTCTATACTGTACGTATATCTAGTATATTGTCTCATCGATATAATATACCAGTTTATTTAACTGCACGCGCAGTGACCTAGTAGAACTTTGTTTATTGTTTTTGTATTGCTGATTACCCTGATAACTTAAGGATAATAATTATATCAGTATTAGGCCTGCTGGTGATAGAAATAATAATTTTGAAAATTATATTAATCGGAATAGTTATATGTAAATATATTTATATTCTTCATTCCTATTTCTATTATATTATATATTATATTATATTATATTATATTATATTATATTATATTATATTATATTATATTATATTATATTATATTATATTATATTATATTATATTATGTTATGTTATGTTATGTTATACTATATTATATTATATTATATTATATTATATTATATTATATATATATTATATTATATTACATTATATTATATTATATTATGTTATATTATATTATGTTATATTATATTATGTTATGTTATATTATGTTATATTATGTTATACTATATTATATTATATTATATATATTATTATATATTATTATATTATATTATATTATATTATATTATATTATTTTATATTATTTTATTTTATATTACATTATATTATATTAATTATATTATTATATACTATGTATATGTATTATATATATATATATATATATATATATATATATATATATACATAATATTTTTGTTGTAAAAAGTAAAAAGAATAAAGTTAATAAAATATTATTAATTACTATGGTAAGAATTCATTCCATCATTTTGCAGAAATACCAAGCCGGGTGCCTCTCTGTGGCTCTGTTATTCTTCTTCTTTTTCTTTTATTTATTCTTTCTTTTATTTACTTATTTTATATTTTATTTATTTATTCTCTATTTTTTATGAACTCGAGTAGTCGGGCGTTGACATTTACACGGTTTTTTTTTATTTACATCGAAGATCAAGATGCTACGTGCTTTAGAGCCAACGTTCAATTAAATCCTAGTATTTTACTTAAAAGCATTCATTTTGATGATTTTGTGGAATTGCTTAGAATTGAACTCGGCCCAAAAACTTCAAACCATATTTTCGACTAATCTTGAAATAAGTATTTCTTACTCTATCGAGTTAACAATAAACATCGAACAATTTTAGAGACGCGATTTAAATAGTTGAAAAGAATATGGCAGGCTTTGACAGCAGTGGTGGTAGACAAGATGGTTGCTAATTGGAATTTCTCTGAATTTAAACTTTACAAAGACTCAACATAACACTCAACTTTATCTACGTTTTCTGTACCAGTGACTTTTCTCACAATTGTGTTAATATTTGTTTTATTGTACCGGTTGAATAACCGAGTAGTGGATGTGTTATCCACTAAGCTATCCTGCTTGATTAATGAGCCAGAGATCTTTCATTTAAATTACCAGATCATCTCTGACAGCATCCTACACTACAGAAACAGACGTTAAACTTAGTTTATTTCTTTGTCATAATTCTGTCACTCTATCAGTATACCACTATGTCATTCTGTCTCTCCATCACTCTGTCACTCTGTCACTCTAACACTCTCTCACTCATTGTATCACTCTAACAATTCTATCACTCTGCTATTCTTTGGTTCTACAACTCTATCACTCTACTACTCTATCACTCTATCACTTTACTATTCTACTTTCTGTAACTCTATTACACTGCTACTGTACCACTCTATCACTAAAACAATCTATCACTATACCATTCTACCATTCTGCTATTCTACCATTCTACCACTTTATCACTATATCACTCTATCACTCTACTATTATACCACTCTACCACTCTATCACTGGTATTTTACTGATTGTATTTTCAGGTGGAGGAAGTAAAACATAATTCAGGCGGCCACATGACGTCACAAGGTCTGACGTCACAGAACATGATCTCACACGGAGTGACGTCATTCAACGCCACGTCATCACAGCAGAATGCAAATCTAGTGATGAGTCATCCAGCAGCTTATGCAGCCCAGAATGACTATGAAATTAATGGAGGTAATTTGCAGCCACATAATCGGTTCTACAATTTTAATCACCAGCAGTTCGTCTTGAACTCTCAGCCAATGTCTCAACAGTGCTCCAATAGACTACAAGATACTCCCGCTCCTCCGTATAGCGAATTACATAACACCATGACGCCTAACGGTCATTTCAACCACAATGGCGTGACGGAACTGCACGCGAGCGGCTTCAGCCAGTTTCACGAAGACGATATCTTCACAAATGTAATCGACTGTTGGGGTAAGAAGTTGTCAGATGATTCTACGACAGATCTATACCAGTTAAACCAATCAAACATCACAACTACTCAACCGCTGTCCCACTCTCACGTCACTCATCCGCCTTATTACCAACCGTCCGGAAATTGCGACCTTACTGGAACGAGTTCCACGGATGTGGAAGATTTTCTGATGAAGTCCTCAGATCCTGGTGACCTTCATTCTGTCAACGAAGCCTTAGCAACCATGCTGGTCGACAAGATGGCGGCAGACGGAACTCTGGAGATGTTTACTTCCAGTTTAACGAATTATCTGGGAGAAGATTCGATGGAATGTTCTACAAAGATGGAGGACTTCCAACAGGCTGTAGCTCCTGCGACAAACTACTTGATCCCCAGTGAAGTGGCAAAGAATGTTTCTATGGATAACATGATGACGGTAGGAAGTTGTAAGATAGAGCCTGGCATTTTCTTAGCTAATGTGGCTCAAAATGATACCGATTTGTCTCATGCTTTTGATAAATCAGTTTGCAGTGTCGATCAAAAGATGGCACCAAATATTTCAGTAGTAAGTATGGCTAATATTGCAGCGAATATTTCTTTAATTAAGATGGAAAATGAAATGAATGTGTCCTATTCCTTGGGTGAAATTCCAGCTGAATCGGGAGATGGAATAAGAGTTCGTATGTCTAATTCCACTTCCACTGATTGTTCCATAGGCGCAGAATCTGAGTACCCCACCAAACCCCGGAGATATTCTTATCCTAATTTCGGTAGTCATCCTTTCTTTCTTTCACTACCTCTTGGGAAAAGTCTTCCATCACAGTCCTATCTGGAAAAATTGTGCAAACAATCGCCATTTCACAACATTCTCGACGATAGCGATATAAATGCCTGTAGTCCCATTGCATCCATCAATCAATCCAATAGCTTTGGTGTTTGTGGGAGTAATGAAATTCGATCCATGGACAGTCAACTAGGCGGCACCGTAACGCAAGGTTTGAATTTTGACATAAATTGTAATTTTGGAATATCCCCAGTGACGTCTGGCAAGTTGACAGAGCCTATAAACTCGAGCTGCGTCAGTTTATCACAAGATCTGAAGACGAGTAACGTAGTGGAGGCAATACAAGTAAACTTCCCTAAATCTCTTCCCAGCTACAATGACGTCGCAAAATCTTATTCTATAAGCTCACAACAGGGTTGCCTTGAGGCCGAGCGATTGAGAAAATATAAAGAGGTTGTTGCTAATAAAGCAACACAGCAACAGCAGCTACGAAAGCAACAACAACAACTCAGGTTATTTCAACAACAGGTTTACCAGGCTCAACAGCGGATAGTCTCACAGCAACATGTTGTCCAAAACGAGCAAGCCGCTCAATTTCAGCAACAAAGCTTGATGCAACAAATACAACAACAACAACTGCCACAACAACAGAAGCCTCATCAACAACTGCAGCAACAACAACAACAACAAGGGCAGGATTCTGCAGGTATATTTGGTCAGACAGCTGATTGTGATATCAGTGACCTAACTGACCATGAGGACTGGTCGAGTCTGACTGGAACAGTAAACATGGACTTGTTGGATATGGAGAACTCTAACTTCGGCGTCTTCAACGATTTCTTCCTTCCATCAATGAAACTTATGAGTTAAAGCAGCGAACAGTGAGCCACAGATGACCATGTTACAGGTGACCTTATCACAGATAACCCTGTCGCAGATAATCTTGTCACAGATGACCTTGTCACAGATGGCCTTGTCACAGATAAACCTGTCACTGATTACCTTGTCACAGATGACCTTGTCAATATATGCTTGATAAAAATATTGATATCAATTTATTGTACAAATATTTTTAACTGTATGACTATAATCGTCTAGTACCACTTCTAATTTATATTTGAGAAGTTTCTATTTAAAAATGTTATGTATAAGATTGATATATAGCATGTTTTGTGCTTTTTAAAATATATAAGAGGTTAATGATTTTTTAAATTTAATTGATTTGATATCTGTACTGTAAACTTTTATAAAAAATTATACCCTAGAATCAGATGAGTCAAGGTATAGAATATGTTTAACTGATTTTATTTCTCTCTCTAGTGCTCTGCAAAGTGTCAGGTCCAAGGTACATATTCATACCAAGAGGCGGTTACAGGCTCCATATGGAGCACTCCACTGATCAACAAGTTAATCCATTTACTAAAGGCTGTGCTTTACTGATAACGTTAATGGCCTACAGCTTGGGAAAAATATGCTTCAGGGGTGGTTTCCCGTTGCCTTGCTAAGTTTTTACTTTGTTTCTCCTACTACACATTACCACTAACGGTTGGTCTATTCTTAGCGTTTCAGAAACAACCCGGAATTTTACACAGTTTATTAATTTGAAGCTATGATCAGGATATTTGGCTTATGTATTTTTCAATTTGAATACTTATACAGTATAAGTTATTGCATGCTAACATCAATGCGTACTTTATACTCTTGCATTCACATGCATAAGCAATTCACCTGTATACCTATTTTATTATATTATAAATTAGCTCGCTAGTAACAATTAATGCTCAAGTAACTATATAAGTAACTATATTAGTATAGTAACTGTATTAAGTATGCTTAATTAATGCGCAATTAATGCACATGTCTACGGCATGGACCTGCCTTTAGGTATTGCACTGAGAGAGAAAAGTGTGAGAGACTTTAGTTTCGTGTATCAACTGAAGTAGAATTTTATATCTACTAGAAGTTCTTGATATACTGCCATTCCTGTGTAAACTTGCTAACCTCTTTTATTGTTATTTTGGACATGCACAATTTAAACATGACATGGTATTTAGTACGGCAGAAAATGACTTTTTACTGGACGGAATCACAAGAGGCGAAGCCATTTATTCTAGATTTTAATCTTTATTTTATCTTATTTATCCAAGGTTGTTACGGACGTAGTGTTATTAAGCAGGGAACGTTGTAGACTTAGTGTGAAACATCTAAATTACATTAATGACTTGTTGCGCAACATCTAAATTACTACATCTATGTTCGTTATCTTATCTCTCGAACTACGATTTGGATCTGTTGTGTGTGTACGTGTGTGTGTGTGTGTGTGTCTGTTTGTATGTTTGTGCGTGTATGTTCGTGTGACATACTATATACTTGTGTGCATACTCCTGAACCTATGTTCAAGTTGAGTTGTTTTGATATCTCTCTGTATGTGCAGATGTTTGTGTACTTGTATTTGCCTGAGTGCTTTTGTTATATTTAATTCATGCAGAAACTGAAGCAAAATTTCTACTGAACTGCTGTTCTAAATCTATAAATTATTGTGCTAATTATATACAAAAGTTTTGTACAAAATTTCACTCCACTTCTTAACTGCGATAAGCTTTAATAATTAGCACTATGTAAAACGAAAGTTAAATATTTTAGCAATTAAATTTAACTGCACGTTGTTTTCTAACGCCTTCACTATGTAGCGAACGTTTCTCTATCCATTGTAGCGAACGTTTCTCATGAGCTCATGTTTCTTCAATATTTAACCAGTATAATGACTCAAAACTTACATATGATAGAAAAACGATTGAATTTATTTATTAATTGGTGTATTGTTCGTAGCACAAGTTGTCGAAGTTATTCCAAAAGAATTTTTATAAATTTATCATAACTAAATCATAATTACATCATAACTACATCATATCATTTAGAGTCAATTCTACGATGATAGATTCAATTCTTTCACTGCCCAAGGCAAGACGGAAAGTCTTCAGCACTAAGTTCAAGTCTTAATCCGTCAAGGATAAATATATTTAAGGTTGTAAGGCCTTGGACTTCTTCATACGCAGTTTCCTCAAAATGTATTCCGCAGTCTGTCGTTTGGAAATCTGATTTCCTGTTTCACACCTTCACCACATTGAATACTCTCCACTGGTCGAGTGCTGGTACGGTCTACTATATTAAAGTTTCTTCGTTGTGTAAGCGTTCAACAAACTTCCTGTTGTAGATCTACGAATGTAAAGCAATATTTCTCAACAGTCTTGTCTAATTTTCTATTAATAACCTCCATGTCTGTGATGACTCAGTTTTTAAAGTACTGCTTACTATGCAATCAACGGGCGCCTTGGTATTCAATATGATTAGAGTCGATATACGAGAGTTCATCCACAAAACATTTGTGGATGATCACTTCTGGTGTGTAGCCGTTAGCAGCCTAGTGTCTGCGGTATGTTGAAGTCTCGTGGGTTCGATTCCCGGTCGAGACGAGTAAAATATTTTACGCAAAAAGAATATAGAAAAATCAGTTTACTTGTAATGTTGTCCTTGTAATATTGTACATGTAATCAATTGTACTTGTAATATACAGTAATTGTAATATATAGTAATTGTAATATATAGTACTTGTCGATTTTTGACTAAGCATTCTGAGGGTTCAATAAGATGCTGTTGAATATGACAGATATCATCTATTCATCTTGTATAATTACTTCCCTGCGCATGTGCCACGTGGTATATTTTAGTTAAACTGTGGGCTGCAATTGAACATTAAGCTAAAAAGCTAAAAAGCTGTAAAGTTAATCAGAAGATAGGCTTTTAGTTTCACAATGGGCACTTATAGAAGTGGTGTTTAATATTTATAGAGTTTGATCAATCGTTGTTTTTGTTCATTTTTTATTTAGTTAGTCCTTCTGAATTTGTAAGTTTTGTAATGCATACTATAGAATGTACATATAGTAAAGTTTGAGGTTGCTTAAAGTTTGATGCGTGTGATAAATTGTTTTTGATGCCGGTTATTTCTAAAATCAAATTACAGCTAATTTTTCGAAATTGGATATACACTTATTGTTTACAAATTGATGTCTTTTTACATTAAAGGTCCGGTGCTTTTCTAGAGCTTTAGCAAAATTTTCCTCTACGTGGAAATTTCAAGGTTTTATATAAAATGTTTCAGTTTTTCTGATTCCTATTGAGTTTTCTGCGGTCACTTCACTGTTGATTTTTTGGTCATTTTCTTGAAAATATTTATAGCGAAGCGCTTTAGGCCTACCATTTCATCTACTGGTGGTCTTTTGCCTTCCATTTAAACATAATCTATTGATTGAACCTTGAAATTTGAAAAAACACAGAAACTACTGAAAGAAAAAACTATGCAGTTATAGAATTCATTGAAATGTGGTCAGAGTTCTTTGTCTGATTCGTTGTCTTGAATCAGTTCGTCTACCATTTTTATTTCCTTCAAAATTTTCTTTAAAATTGAGGCTAAAAATCTGGATGTAAGATAATCGTTGAGCACATGGGTTGACTTGAATGAACATGCTGCCAATATGAAGAATTATTGAGCATTTCCTGCATAGCTTTGTTATTTGCTGTTACAATTAGTTCGTTTGTTAGTATCGAGCTTCGACTGTATAGTTGTTATAATTAGGAGAGGCGTTTTGCTGATAGCCTTTTCTTGTGCTATTTGCTAGCCTACCAGGCACGTTAGCCTTAGACCTAATGTTAGGTTGTGCTTAAATAGAGCGAATTAGAGAGAGGCAAGTGCTTGGTTTATGCAGTGAACTTGCTAGTAACTAATATGCTAAGTGACGATAGAGTGAGAGAGAGAGAGAGAGAGTGAGGAAGAGAGATTGATAGAGTGTGTGTGAGAGAAAGAGAGAGAGAGAGGAGCTCTAGAAAGACATTATATTAAAAAAGCTAATGTTAACGTCAGTTTCCTCACTAGAAAGCGATGTCAGTGACGGGAGAGCCCAGGATTTGAACCCCGCACATACTGATCGGCGGTCGAGTATCTTACCAACATCGCCACAGGCTCCAGCCAGTATGTTTCATCGTAATTGGACAAACGAAGTTAAACCTTTTTGTATTGGCCAAATGTTGTGTACTGTAGCCACATTATTCAATCAACTATCGCTCTATATTGTTCATAATAACATATTATCATTATTAATCACGTGTATATATACATATGTATTTTTATTATGTTTGAGCTTCTATTCCCTTAACAGCTTTGTTCGTTGCTACTACAGTTAAGTGGATTGGCACCGTATTTTATTACTATTTTTATTACGTCTGAGTGAATATTTCTGCGCGGAGTATGCCATGCCTTGATGCCTCTATGAGATAACTGAGGGACGTTAAATTCTATTACTAACTCTAGAATGCAGTAGAAAACATACATACAGAAAAACTTGTACCGATGTGTTGAGGTTTATTATGTAGGTTAGATACAGCTTTGATTCCCACGTCTATTTCAGCATTGTATTGTAAAATAAGTGGAATAAGAGTGTGAGAAATAAATGATAAATTTAAATATTAAGTTATCAGTGTACATTATTTTTTGCTTTTTAGTTGCAAACAGAGTTAAAATTATTGAGATGTATTCATAGCAATGTTGCTGGTAAATGTTGTTTATGTAGATCTGTTGAATGTATTAAGTACGGGTAGTTTTTTATATAATAATAATTTTTATTTGTAGATATTTTTCACTGTTTTTTTTCACTTTTCTCCGGTAGAGGGAGGAGCAATCTCCCAAAACCTTAAAAATAAAACCTGTTACCCGGGGAAGGTTATAACTGGGTGCCATGAACCTCCCTAGTCCCCCACTTAAATCCCTAATTTACGACCTTTCAACACCCCACCGTATAGTATTATCTTATGTAACCAATTCGTGGCCATGTCCATAAATTGCGATTCATAAGAGGGTTTTAATGTAAATCCTACATTCGATTAAAAATAATTCAATTAAAATACTTCCATTATTAGATTATCATTGTTTATGCAGCATCGGAGTATGATAATGGGTGATGGTTGAAGCCAGGCTTCAAGTTTAACGTCCGTATCGTAGCTTGAGGTTATGTCACTGGCGTCATAAATAACTTATGAATCTGTTACACTGGATCCAGAAGGTAAAACCATTGCAACACTGATTTGCTATACTAAACTGCGAGAATGCAAATGTATTTGCCAGGCACTCTTGGTTGCAAAATTAAACTTTTGATATAAATTTTCTTTCTTCTTGAACATTTATATTACATCCTATATTTATTTATATTTTGAAGCTTTTGTAAAGCTATATATAGATTAGCAAACTGTTCTTATAACGTCAGTGATATTAATAAAATTAAACTTAAGCTTTTTATTAGTCCTGTAATCCTGTCAGTAATGGCTTGGTTTCTTTAATTATTTTGTTCACTAACGTAATATAATTTAGTTGGCCTATTCAGAAGCTCTATTGGGGCGTAAGCCTAAAGAAGTAGGTTCGAATTATCCCTAATATTCTACATATCATTAGTATTAGTAAATAAACAGATTAAGAGGGTTTTTTATATTAATAATACACGTATATTAAGAGGTTTTTCATTTCCTGGTTAGGACTGTTAGAATTGGTTTCCACATAACGTCCAGCATGTACATAGGCCTATGTCTGAGAGTATTTTAGCCTGTATATACATGTATTCTCTTATTTCTCTGTCTAAATTAACTATGTGTGCCTGAATTGTCTGCAATAAGCGTGATTATTATAGTAAGATGTGTCATGCTGTCATACTGTGTAATTGTCTAAATATATACTGGTAACCTTATAACAATAAAATGCTTGAATTTTATCGCGTGAATTCGCCTCATTGTTTATTCTTTAATTGACAAATATAATAGTAAAAGAAGTAAATGATAGAAAGAAATAAAATATAATAAATAGTGATGTGGAAGATCCCCGGAGCCTTACCGGTTTGTGTATCTGTTGGGATGCTGAAGAATATAGACCCACTGTGGACTGCACGTGTCTTAAAAGGCGACAAAGCACTATTAGAACAAGACAAACGTCAGAAAGGGCATTCGATTAGTGACCGCCTAGGCTCCAGAAATTGTAACAAAATTTTCTAATCCCGATCTTAGTTAAACTGGGATTCAAGGGAAGATGATGATGCTGCTGCTGATGATGATGATGACGATGATGATGATGATGATAATGATGATGATGATGACGATAACTTAGCCGACGATGATGATGATGATGATGATGGTGGTGATGAAGTTGATAGAAGAGAGAAGTATGTTTAATTTAAAATTTCAAACGATTGAAAACAGAAGTACAATCAGCTACAAGTAAATACAAAATGAATAGAACCATTTTAAATAAATCATACAATAGATGCATAACACTGAAACAAACATAATGAATGATGCAATTAAATAAAAAAAGCCCAGTACTATTCAATCGGATGATGGTGATGAGGACGATGATGATGATGATGTGAATGGACTTCAGAGTCATCAGATATCTCCACCGTTGAGTCTTTAGCGACAAATAAAGTTTTAAAATGATTAATGTCAATAATTAATTTAATAATTTAATTCATATAATATAGTTTCTATGGTTTACTTTATATCCACAAGAACAATGCTTGACTGAATTGCCAGAGTCTTCTTAAGCATTTACTTATAGTTGTTCACTGTATGAACAACTTCATCAGTGGTCCTAATGGGTCGAGATTTAATGCAGTCGATTTAGCTGCGCCACCATTGAACGAAGTTAAGCTATGTCCGGCTGGGTTAGTACATGGTTAGCCGATTTGGGGGACCGAGTGTTGACAGCTCTGAATGAAAAAAATGCCCCTAGATCCAGAGAGCACGGGTTCAACCTATATAGCTCAGGACGTGCTTAGTCGAATGTTTCACTTCACAAACGTCAATATTGTTGGCAGAATAGATCTTACCAGTCGACTGAATTCCATTAAAAATAACCTCGGCCATCGTTTCAACGTCCCCAAGAGTAAACTATTGAGACAAACGCAAAAGCGTGGTATATATATATATATATGTGTGTGTGTGTGTGCGCGCGTGTGCGTGTGTATCTGCGTGTATTTCATTATAAAATACGATTAAGTAAAATAAGCCCTAGCAAAATTAGGTCGGCTACTAATTTATTCAACACTTGTTAGTGTTCTATGAAAGAGCAACGCACGCTTAAAAGCAAGTTCGAGAAGAACCTAAACCAAGTGTTTGTTTGACCTCGCTCAGTCTGGTGGTCAAGTAGTCCGACTGCGACCAAAGTTTTCTCCTATCAGATTGGTTGTGGCTCGTAAATCAATCAATCGATCAGGTGACGAGTGGAGCAACAGGGGGAGCCACTTGTCCCGATAGTTCAGTTCAGTTAGATCATCATAATGCTTCAAAGAACGAGGAAGTAGAAAGTCGTATAGGTGGTTATATCGTATCAGCAATAGGAACTAAATAAAAGTAGTTCACTTTAACAGGCTTTAGCAGGAAAATTAGTTTAACTATATCAAATATGATATTTTATATGACATATATATATATATATATATATATGATATTTTACCTGACATCATTGATGGATGATGAAACGGACGTTAAACCTTTATTAAATATAACTAAACAAGAAAACTAACTTTTAACAGAGATTAATCATGTTTATAGTTAGTTATGTACATATAACAGTTAAAAGTCTAACGATATTCTTATTCTCTCCCTCTCTCTTAGTGCACTGCCTACTGGCAGGTCCATGGTATATAACGCCTCCACTTATCTCTATCTTCCGTTTTCCTCTTCATGTCCGCATGCGAGAGGAACTTTAAATTATTTATAACATTCCTTGGAGACTTTTAATTGATTTCATGAAAGTTTACTTTAGAAACATTTATATTGTTCATCTTTGCTTGGATTTTACTGCTAGCATGTAGAACTTATGTTTTCTGGTTAATTTCTTATTAAACGGCAGGTTCTTTCAGTTACTGAGATTCGTAGATTATAGTAGATTATAGTAGACTTGTATCGGTTTACTAATATTAACTCCAACTTTGGGCACGGTTGTGTAATCAGCACCTGGTAGATTATTAGTATATCTGTACTAGTTAGCAGGTGATTACATCACTGGAATTGGGGGATGATTACTAATCTGTCAGTTAGTTAATGATTAACTAATCAGTCAGTTATTTAATGATTAACTAATCAGGCAGTTAGTTAATGATTAACTAATCAGTCAGTTATTTAATGATTAACTAATCAGGCAGTTAGTTAATGATTAACTAATAAGGCAGTTAGTTAATGATTAACTAATCAGGCAGTTAATCAATGATTAACTAATCAGGCAGGTAATCAATGATTAACTAATCAGGCAGTTAGTTAATGACCAACTAATCAGGCAGTCAGCAAATGATTAACCAATCAGGCAGTTAGTTAATGATTAACTAATCTGTCAGTTAGTTAATGATCAACTAATCAGACAATTAGTTAATGATCAACTAATCAGACAATTAGTTAATGATTAACTAATCAGACAATTAGTTAACGATTAACTAACTCTACTAGTCGGCATGACAGTAGATCATAGCAAATATCAAAAAACAAATTGCAATAACTTGGGATAGGTGTGCGCATGTTATTTTTCTGAATTCAGATAAATAGTTGCAGAAATCTTGAGGACCCACTTTAAGAAAATGAGAGGTAGTTCTATTGCGATCGGTCAATGACTGATTTAAACATAATGTAGACTATTGTTTAGATATGACGAGAGATAGGCGTGTAGGAATTTTGATTACTCTTGGATAGTAAAGTAAGGTTATTTATTAAGCAAAAGTCATGAGATGAAACCACTTCAATGGCTTTGCCATTAAGCGGTCCTGTAAGAACATATCAATATGGACCGGTATATGTGGAATGTAGACCCACCGCCCACTGGATAACCTAGATATCATCTAGGATTGGCTTTATAGTGCTAAGTATTGCATTTACAAGTACGTTTTATATCTAGATATTATATTTTAGATAGTAACAACAATAGTAACAGCAACTTAGAGTGCTACAGTCATCAATGACTACATCGAACACTAGTGAGTCAAAATCAAACCGGCGAGCAAAAGGAAGGTCCAAAAACGGTGCAAATTCCAAAATTCAGAAATCAGTCCAAAATTATATAGAGTTTATATTTTATATAGATATATAGAGTTCATATATACTATGGATTATTATGATTATTATTATTATTATTATTATTATTATTATTAACATGGCTAGATATTTCCCCGTGTTGTGTCCGGGTTGTTTGAAAAATTGACCAACCGGTGACTGCATGAGTCGTAGAAGGCGACTAAAGCACTAAGATCCATACCAACGCCAGAAAGGGCATTCGGTTGGTGAGCTTCTAGACTCCAGAAACTGCTACAAAAGTTTAAGCGAATGGAAAAGTCTCGAACAGGGGATTGACTGATGGATGATATGGTGTAGGACAGAGAGGATTTGAGACAGTCTATTTGTATCCCGACCCTGTTTAAACTGGAATTCAAGGGAATATGGTGATGAACAAAAACTACAAAATCGTTGTAAGTTTTCCAGGACAACAGTATAAGTACAAAACACCACATTTAGACAAGAAGTCGAATTATTTATATAAGTATAATAAGCGCACAATTTAACAGACATGGCAAGAGTGTATCAACAAAACTGCATTTAGACTTTGTAAACTATAGGTCGATTGACGCCATTGTAAAATTATATCAATAACAGCCGAGTAAGTAAGCACGCATTACAGTGAAATGATCAACTATGTATCACTATTAATACCACATGTTTAAACCGTAAGCAATTTAGACCACTTTCCGTATAACCAGTCCAGTGAATGTCCGAAATTTTTCACACAGATCAGCGCGGCTGGGATTCGAACCCACGAGGGTTCAATTCACCTCAAGATCTGTCACTTAAAAATTCATGACGTTACCCCTACGCCACTGAGACATGCAAATGATACACACGAAGTAAAGTTCACTACATTCGTTAGTTCTTGAATGGCTGGAGCTATCGCAGATGTCGGTAAGGCATCCAATCGCGGATCGGTATGTGTGGAGTTCAAATCCTTGGCTCGTTACTGATCGCTTTCGAGGGATGAAACGTAAACATAAGCATTACAGCTTTTATATTGTCAGTGGTCCAAATTCAGACCGTCGTTGATGATCCTATCGGCTCGATAAATTTAAATAGAATTTGTTGACGCGATACTATAGAAAGTTCAGAAATACTGTAGCGACTATGCGGGTGCTGTAATATAAGTCAAGCTGTAATGTTGTTATTACATAGACTCTATAGCACCTAGAAAAAATCATTTAGAGTCACAAATTAAATTAATATATAACATAGCTAAGAGACGCAGGTTTTACAGGTATTATATCGAAACCACCTACGTAATAAAGCTTTAATTGAAATTAAGATTGACAAAAATAAAAACAAACTTAATACCAGCGAAAATATAGGGAACTACATGAGCAATTTAAGAACAATTTGAGATCCAAACCAACGTTATAAATTCGGTTGGATAGGGTTAGGCTCCAGAAGGTGCTACAAAATTTTCAAAAAAATAATGGAAAAGGTTAAAGTCAATTCGTATCCCGACCCTCGGACCCTATTTAAACTGGGATTAAAGGGAAGATGATGATGATGATGATCTAGTTAAATCTCATTACACAACACTTTTACAAAAATGATTCAAACAAGATATCAATCAATTAATTAAATATTAAGTTGAAAGCACAAATCAAAAGATTGAATTACGTTTTGACTTTGAAATAATAATATTTCAAGAATTAGTCAAAGAATGAAGAATGGATCTTAGCCACTGGTACCTGATAGCTAGTGGTTAACAGCACTACTCTTGTAAATCAACAGAACCACATAACGTGATTTGCCATAAACGAAATTGCGCATATCCTTCATAAAATGATACCTTTTAATGACGTATATAATAATACACTTTAATCATGTATGTATATAATAATACACTTTAATCACGTATATAATAATACACTTTAATCACGTATATAATAGTACACTTTAATCACGTATATGATAAATTATACAACATAATCAAAAGAAAGTCAGAGAAAACTTTTAATAACAAAAATCAAGTTCGCTAATTATCAATACTAAAATCAATCAAAGCAGGTCGATAACTAAACAATTGAACACCAGAATCGCGCCTGTGAAAAAGTCAGTAAGATAACCACAAATATGAGCTAGTAAGTAAACAGCCAAATTTAACGTAGGTTTCAGCACCATCAGTGAACGGTCAAACCCGAAACTCAAACCACGCACTGCAAGGATCGTTCAGAACGATGGATCTGTAATCGTTCTTATTAATTATAGTCAGATCTTCAATTACCCTTGCAATCGTCTAGATAGATGACTGATTGATTGATTAACTGACTGACTGATCTTCAGTTACCCTTGCAATCGTCTAGATAGATGACTGTTTGATTGATTAATTAACTGACTGACTGAGCTTCTGTCACCCTCGCAATCGTCTGCAGCAGTCACGCAATATGGACTACATACTAAATGCTAGTACTCAATATTGTCGTGGACAATAGCGGCACTCTATTTCTGTTTCAATCAGTCGACTAACGGAGGAATAAAGAGCGCGGTAGCACTAGCTAACTGAGCTAGGCTGAACTACGCTGAACTAGCCTGAGCTAGGCTGAACTAGGCTGAGATAGGCTGAACTGGGCTGAACTAGGCTGAACTAGCCTGAACTAGGCTGAGCTAGGCTGAACTAGGCTGAGCTAGGCTGAACTAGCCTGAGCTAGGCTGAGCTAGGCTGAACTAGCCTGAGCTAAGCTGAACTAGCCTGAGCTAAGCTGAACTAGGTTGGACTAGACTGAGCTAGGTTGGGCTAGGCTGAGCTAGGTTGGGCTAGGCTGAACTATGCTGAACTAGACTGAGCTAGGCTGAACAAGGCTGAACTACGCAATACATTTAACAGCTTGAATACGCAGCTTCCGTTTTACCGGAATCTAACAAAGTCAAACAAAGTCAAACAAAGTCAAACAAAGTTAAACAAAGTCAAACAAAGTCAAACAAAGTCAAACAAAGTGGTACAATTCAGACTAGACAATTTAGATATTTAGTGCAGAGTGAAACAATAAAAAATAAATTACTAGTACCAGAAACAGATAAATATTGAAATTAAATATACAGTATAATACTTAAAATACTATAAATATGTTAATACAGAGTTAAACAAGGAGTCCTGAGAACAAGAAGAGAATGCCTAAATCAGATATGTGTCAATTCAGCACAAAGTTTACATCATATAAGTTCAATAACAATGACGAAACGAATACTAAATGTTCCAGATCCTAGAGGTCAACACTGGTGTACATGTACTGGCTAGAGCCAATGGCGACGTCGGTAAGATACTCAACCACGGATCAGTATGCGCGGGGCTCAAATCCTGGGCTCGCCCGTCACTGACATCGTTTTCGAGTGAGGAAACTGACTTTAACGTTAGCTTTTTTAGCTTTGCATGTAAACCATCTGAACCAATCCAGACTCTTTCCAGGTCTCACCTCTACACTACAAATACCTCACGTCTAGTTATTGTTTACATCTAAAAAGTAACAATTGAATTGTTCCTTTGATATATATTAGCAGTGGATCTGTCGTAATCTACACTGATGTTGTTGTTGTTGTTGTCTCTAGAGATCAGCTGCAGTGCTGACATCCTCTACTCTAATGTTGTTTTTGTTGTCTCGAGAGATCAGCTGCAGTGCTGACATCCTCTACACTAATGTTGTTGTTGTCTCTAGAGATCAGCTGCAGTGCTGACATCCTCTACACTAATGTTGTTTTTGTTGTCTCGAGAGATCAGCTGCAGTGCTGATATCCTCTACACTGATGTTGTTGTTGTTGTCTCTAGAGATATCAGCTGCAGTGCTGACATCCTCTACACGGATGTTGTTTTTGTTGCTGTCTCGAGAGATCAGCTGCAGTGCTGACATCCTCTACACTAATGTTGTTGTTGTTGTCTCTAGAGATAAGCTGCAGTGCTGACATCAGCTACACTAATGTTGTTGTTGTTGTTGTCTCGAGAGATCAGCTGCAGTGCTGACATCTTCCATACTAATGTTGTTGTTGTTGTCTCGTGAGATAAGATGCAGTGCTGACATCCTGTACTTTCTCATCGTCATCATCATCATCATCGTTATCATCATTGAGCGTATCATCACTGGAGAGGATGACGCTGAGACGAGAGTTGAGCTCAGAGGGCGCCACTGTTTGACAACAAGCGTCCTGAGACGTCACCGACAACTGACTGGTCGACGAGTGGCTTAACTGTACCTCGTCCTCCGATAGGTCGTCTCCTTAATCAATCAATCAATAACTCGTTAATCAATTAATTACTCATTAATCAATTACTCACTCATTAATCCATTAATAGCTCATTAATCAATCAACGAGCGGTTCAACTGTACCTCGTCCTCCGATAGGTCGTCTCCTTAATCAATCAATTAATAATTAACTCATAAATCAACTAATTAGTCAATCAAGTTTTAATTAATTAGTAAATTAATTAATTAGATAATCAAAATAACTATTTAGCAAATAAACTAAGTAGTCTATCAGTTATTAACTAATTAGTAAATCAATTAATTAGTCAATCAATCATTAAGTAATTAGTTGATCAACTAATTAGTCAATCAAGTATTAAATAATTATTAAATCAACTAATTAGCCAATCAAATATTAAATAATTAGTAAATCAAATTAATTAGTCTATTATTAAGCAATGTAGCAACACCGTGAAACTCATGATGAACGAAGGACAGCGTTGCCACTGCACATTTTATACGATCGCTATGGTTTGGCCTCAAAAATCCCCAGAAAAACTAAAAATTACTGTACTGCGACGTAATATTTGTATCTGATCAAGTCATCCCATGACAAACCATTTACTTGCATCAGTGGGGGGGGGGCGGCCTGCTCATTGATGCACAGGGGGAGAGAGGTAACTATGTTTATTTCAATACACTCCAAATGTACAGTGACATACACAAACTGGCCGTCAAAGAGTTCACAAGTAACCTATCTAGTTGATCACCCCTCAATCATGCAATTGAAAAATAACTAGTAAAACGGAATAATCATGCAATGCAAGTAAAAAAATAACAGTTGATAGAGTTTACACGAAGTTTATACGGGGGATACACACGACACCCCAGGGGTCAATAAATCTGTCGCAGTGACGGGTCAAGTTTCCACTTTCAATTCCCCCCCCCGAAAAATTCTACAGCTGTTAAAAGATTTATTGATTGCAGAAAAAATTGGTTACTGCAGGAGATTAGAATGATTGGTAAGATAAAATTATTGATTGACTGATTACCTAGTAGTTCGCAGTCCTGCAGCAGTTTAACAGCCGTTAAAAGCTTAGTTCTGTGCTCAGTGTTAACAACTCCCAGTGAATCGAGTTCAACCTCTCCAATGTCACACAGGTCCTGCAAGCTGTGGTAACCACTGCTTGAGAACACCTCCACGAGATTCTATACGTAATCAACAAATCAATCAATCCACCAATCAATCAATCCACCAATCAAACAATCCACAAATCAAACAATCCACCAGTCAAACAACCTATCAATCAATAAATCAATCAACCAATCAATCTATCAGACAATCAATCAATCAATACACCAATCAAGCAATCCACCAGTCAAACAACCTATCAATCAATAAATCAATCAATCCATCAATCAAACAATCCACCAATCAAACAATCCACCAGTCAAACAACCTATCAATCAATAAATCAATCAATCAACCAATCAATCTATCAGACAATCAATCAATCAATACACCAATCAAACAATCCACCAGTCAAACAACCTATCCATCATTCAATCAATTCACAAATAAATCAATCCACCAATAAATCAATCTATCAAGCAAACAATTCACCATTCAATCAATCTACCAATCAATCAATCAAGTTACTTATTATATTCATTCTTAAATTAACCAGTCAATGTTAGTCAATCTATGTTTATTAATCAATTCAAATCTAAATCAAGCAACCAAAACTCAAAGACGCTGCAGTTGCGAAAACTAAATACCTTCAATGAGCTCTAAACGTAAATTTTCACAGTTGAGCACAATAAAGAAATGAATAATATCCAATTATATTCAATGCTCTTGAATATTTAGAAAAAATATATCTCCTAATTATTTTTTTGCTATTGTTGTTGCTGTTGTTGTTGCCGTTGTTGATGATGTCGTTGTTATTGCTGTTGTTGATGATGTTATTGAAGATGTTGTTGCTGCTGTATATGCTGATGTTACTGATGCTATTACTGATATAGTTGATGATGTTGTTGATGTTGTTGTTTATGTTGCTGTTACTGCTGATGTTGATGTTATTGTTGCTTACGTTGGTGTTACTGATGTTACTGATGCTATTACTGATATAGTTGATGATGTTGTTGATGTTGTTGTTTATGTTGCTGTTACTGCTGATGTTGATGTTATTGTTGCTTACGTTGGTGTTACTGATGTTACTGATGCTATTACTGATATAGTTGACGATGTTACTGATGCTGATGCTGATGTTGTTGTTGATATTGTTGTTACTGTTGTTGCTGATGTTGTTGCTGTTACCTGTAGATCAAGACGTTGCAACAGACTAGCAACAGTCTTGGGCTTAAAGCGCCTATACACGTATCTCACTCTTTTGCGAGGACTGCAGTTAACATCAGGCTCAAATTCTATGCAGGATTTAGACTGCAAGCATAGAAACAAGAAAACATTAGTCATGCAGACACAACAAGATTTCCTATTTCGTATATTTTATATGTTTAGCTTTAAATTGGTAAATGGATAGACAAATTATCTGTACAAATGATAACAAAATATAGTATACAATTAAATATTAAATACAATATAAAGCCATACAACTATTTACAATTAATTTGTTTAATTTCTCATGTTGTGTCAGGATTGCTGAAGAATAGACCAACCGTGGATTGCACTTGTCGTAAAAGGCGACAAAGCACTTTTTATTAAAAATTATAGACTGAAACTTTTACAGTATTCACTTCTCGACACGTCAATGTCAATACCTGCAATGTACTAAGCTCTTTCTCTTGCCACAGGACTTTATGATATTGTATTGTATCAATACCTGTAGAGTGCTGAGCTCTTTCTCTTGCCACATGACTTTATGATATTGTATTGTATCAATACCTGTAGAGTGCTGAGCTCTTTCTCTTGCCACAAGACTTGATGATGATAATGAGGTTGCCCCTCACAGTCCACCTCAGAGGAGCTCTGTGACTCACGCCTCGCTATGGGGGCCACTCTCTCCCCCGCCAAATCCAAATCCACCACCCTCAGAGATCCCTGGTAGCACTCCCTCAAGCACGCCTCCGAGTACGCCTCCCTTCTGTTCAACTTCATCGTGGATGGCGCGTAATGTGGATGAACTACGAATGATTTCTTTACTTTCTGGATGTCAGGGGAACATCTTCTCTTTTGATTGCGCAGACAGGAGCAGGAGGTTTCGGAGCCGAGGCGGGATCTAAGGGGCTGATCCCCAGCCTCAGGGAGGTAGGGTTGAGGGGGGTCCTCACTGGACGGGTTACTCGTGACAGCTGAAGGGTGCCTGCTGGAATGAAACCTCGGCAGGTTTTCATAGGCTCGATCACAGGACTTACAACTGGAGTTGTTCCCGTATTCGTTGGTTTTTCCACTACAGTCCGCTGAAAACTGAGAAGGGTTTGAAGTGTGGGAACTCGGCATTATGGCATTGGACGACTGGAAATGAGATGTCAGTGAGCTGGGAGCCAGAGTGTTGGATGTCTGGGAATGAGATGCCTGAGCATTAGACGACTGGGAATTAAATGCAACAGAATGCTGCGAAATCCTGTGAGACTGAGATTTTATTCCCACGTCTACTGCGGTGAGCTTATGAAAGGGTGAAGAACTGTGCAAACTTCTAGATTTAGGAACTAAAGTCCTACACCTGTTAGCACCATCAAAAAACTCGTCTCTCTGATGTAAATTCCGCCCATCAGTAAAATAGACGGACATGGATTCTACTAAAGCATTTGACCCGTGTGGTAGGGGAGGCAGAGGCGGTGGCGACCAACCACGATACGTTCTACTGCCAGAGTCGTCCTCAACAACCTGCCAATATCAAACTTAATAAGTTAGTATAACTCAACAAAGAGAGAGAGAGAGAGAGAGAGAGAGAGAGAGAGAGAGAGAATTATGTTTATTTCAATACACTCAAAATGAGATATATGAGTTTATTTCAGCATCAACACCAAATCACTGACAAATACAAATAGAAATAAACATTTGAATGAAATAAAATAAAAAATTCCCAGAAACACAAGATTGCAAACAGTCGGTAAAAACTAGAACAACGGCAGTCAGGGAAGATGATACACATCTTATCTAGCTGACCACCGTATATAACTACATTAATGTCATGTATAATGCTTATTTGAATGTATAATGTTTATTTGAATGTTGAGGGGATAGTATGGCTCAGTCGAGATTAGAGAGTTTGGAGAGAAGAACTGGATGTTAAGCTAGAGAAAGGTAGACCACAATTGACTTGGGATGCGGTAATTCAGAAGCACATGCAAAATAGGGGATTGACTGATGATATGGTGTGGGACAGGGAGGACTGGAGAAAGTCTATTCGTATCCCAACCCTGGTTAAACTGGGATAAAAGAGAAGATGATGATGATGAATGTCATGTATAATGCAAACTCAACTGAAATATAGATTTTTCTCAGAATTAATGAACAAACTAAAATATACAGTGACATACACAAACAAGGCCGTCAAAGAGTTAACTAGTAACCTATCTAGTTGACCACCCCTCAATCATACAAATTGCAAAATAACTAGGCAAACGGAATAAACATGCAATACAAGTAAAAGAAATAACAGTTGATATAGTTTGAAATAATAGTTGATAGAGAAGGCAAATCAATCAATTTATAAATCGCTTAAGCAAAAACAGCCCAACCAGTCAACAAATTGATGAATCGAACAATCAATCATTCATGCACTCGATAACATAATATGTTGCATGCTACGTGTGATATGTTATATGTTATACTATATAAACAAATGCAATAGCTTCAACACAGCAAACGGAGAGCTGTAGATCAAGTACTGAGAAATAATGATAGAACCATCAATTCAAAATTTTTATTGTGCCAATAGACATAAGTTTGCTCCACTTTCCAAAACTGCAAAATACATTAGAAACTAGGTACAGTTTGAAACAAGGTAACGGTTACACCAGGGTACAGGTTGAAACAAGGTACAGGCTAAAACAAGGTACAGGCTGAAACAAGGTACAGGTTGAAACAAAGTAAAGGTTGAAACAAAGTAAAGGTTGAAACGAGGTACAGGTTGAAACATGATACAGGTTAAAACAAGGTAAAGGTTGAAACTAGGTTAAGATTGAACAATGTGCAGGTTGAAACAACGATATACTTAAATAATGCTGTATGCGTTCGTGGCCCATTGGCGAATGCGGCCTCCCAGAGCGTAGAGGAATTACTTTTTATATTTCTTTTTCATCTTCTTTTCATTAAATAAAGTTTTTCTTTTATCTAATTTTTTTAACCCAGGGCCCTATACAGCCCAGGGCAATTTTTTAATTAAAAAGGCACAACATTCTAAAAAGCATCGAATCCAAAGTAAGTAATAAAAGACAAGAAGACTACTGGCATAAACAACTGAGCAGAACTGTACAAGGATATAAGAAAGAGCAGGAGATGGACTGGGTCAGACAGACCTTGCGCCTGTTCCACATGGGCAGGAAGCAGTGACTGGATTTATCTGCCGCCGAGCCGCCTCTAGAATTCTGCTTCCTCCTCGAGAATGGCGACCCCAGTCTGAATGGTTTCTCGGGTTTTGAGGAGAGGTTAGAGGTGGTGGCACAGTCGATGATCTCGTCCTCAAAGAGGAGCCTCGAGTTCTTAGAGGTGGGAGTAGAACTGAAGATCTTATTCTCTGAGAGGTGTTTCAAGTCCTGACTCTGAGAGCTCGACATCTTCTGACCTCTGACTGCCCAGCCACTGGCACTTGATACCTGACAACAGATCGTCGTCAAAAACAACATCGAGCACTATCATTATCCATTAATGATAAAATGATTGAATAAAGAGAATTTAATATCGTAACATCTGAGGAAAAGAGAAAACCAATAGTAAACATCGGAAGGTTTGTATACGTGTCTACTTTTAGACTGACAAAATGAGAGAACCAATAGTAAACATCGTAAGGTTTGTATACGTGTCTATTTTTAGACTAACAAAATGAGAGAACCAATAGTAAACATCGTAAGGTTTGTGCATGTGTCTATTTTTTGAGTGACAAAATGAGAGAACCAATAGTAAACATCGTAAGGTTTGTACACGTGTCTATTTTTAGACTGACAAAATGAGAGAACCAATAGTAAACATCGTAAGGTTTGTACACGTGTCTTTTTATAGACTGACAATATCAGAGGACCAGTAGTAAACATCGTACTGTTTCTATACGTGGCTACATGTAGACTGAAAAAAAAGAGAAAACCAATTGTAACCATCGTAAGGTTTGTGTATGTCTCTAATTTTAGACTGACTATATGAGAGAACCAATTGAAACCACCGTAGTAACCTTCGCAACGTTACTATATGGAACAATAGCTAAATTTTGGAAATAACATTAAACACAAATTGTAAATAGCAGAACACTTTATATTTTAACATTTCATATTTATGAGATCTTACAAATCAACTGCTTAATTGGCAAAACTGTCCGTCTTTCAATTGAGCGGTTCTCATTAAACAGATTTTTGATTGATTAAGAATAAATACAGGAAAACAAAAGTCAAATACACTGCAATAAATACTTAAAATGTTATTGATCACTTATTACATGTTACATGCTAACTCTTTTTTTTTCTTTGGAGTATACAAAAAACTTTATTGATTATTTATGAAATAGTTCAATTTATTAACGTTCATTTATAGCTAACCATCATATTATGCCGGGCTTCCTCTAGGTCTTCAAGAAGCTGATGCAGCCTAAACTTTTTGACGGTCTCGACGGCTTCCTCCACGGTAATCTTACCCTCCTTGACCAATATCATCAGCTGCTTGCGGTCCTCGTCAGACATCGTCATCTCACTTGCACTCAAATCTCCTATGATCAATCAATCCATCATACTGTCAGTCAAACAATCAATCAATCATACAATCAGTCAAATAAGCAATCAATCATACAGTCAGTCAAACATTCAATTAATCATACAGTCAATTAAACAATCAATTAATCATACAATCAGTCAAAAAATCAATTAATCATACAATCTGTCAAACTATAAATCAAACATACAGTCAGTGAAACAATCAATCAATCATACAATCAGTCAAACAATCAATCAATTATACAAGTCAATCAAACAATCAATCAATCATACAGTCAGTCAAACAATCAATCATACAATTAGTCAAACACTCAATTGATCATAGAGTCAATCAAACAATTAATAAATTATACAGTCAGGTTTGTTACAATTTCTTTAAAGTTTGAAAAGTAGAATATATACCGAAATATATAACAAAAGAAATTGTTACAACAAATATTCGTAAGGTTTGTACACGTGTCTATTAATAGACTGACGAAACAAGAGAACCAATAGTATCCTTCGTAAGGCTTGCACACGTGTCTAGTAATAGACTGACGAAATAAGAAAACCAATAGTAACCTTCGTAAGGTTTGTACACGTGTCTAGTAATAGACTGACGAAATAAGAGAACCAATAGTAACCTTCGTAAGGTTTGTACACGTGTCCATTTATAGACTGACGAAATGAGAGAACCAATAGTAACCTTCGTAAGGTTTGTACACGTGTCTATTTATAGACTGACGAAATGAGAAAGATCGGAAGAGCTTCCACAGTCCATCACGTGCACGGGACTTCCTTACACTAGAGGACTCTACTACATCAATCAATAGATCCAACAGTTAATCACTTATTTCATACGCCTAATCTTTTATATTGTTATCATTACTATTACTATTACTATTATTATTATTATTATTATTTTTATTATAACCTGGTGTAAAGAACCTGGAGTTTGATAAAAACGATTCAAGCAATACGTGCTGAATCGCCGGCCGGCTACTCAAGGTCATCAATCGGCTTCAAAGAATTGTTGAAGCAGACTGCATTAAATCTTTGCAATGTCATGGAAAGCCTTTGCAAAAGAAACGATGTCTCTCTCTTATCGCCGGTTATTTTTATTAATTATTATTAATATTAATATTATTATTATTATTATAATTTTTTTTAAATGCCCTGGGCTGTAAAGGGCCCTGGGCTAAAAAATAAGATAAAAGAGACTTTATTTAATTAAAAGTTTTAAAAAGCAATTAAAATAATTCCTCTGCACTCTGGGAAGCCGCTTTAGCCAAAGTGCCACTGAAGCAGACTGCATTGAATCGCTGGAGAGCAATAGACAGTCGCTGCCACAGAAAAGATTTTTCGAGCTTATTATTATTTTATTTTTATTATTTTATTATTTTTTATTATTATTTTATTATTTTCTAGCTTATTATTATTATTATTATTATTATTATTATTATTATCACTATTATTTCTAATATTACTATTAGTTTGATTTCCATTATTATCACTACAACTGTGCACGATATTACCAATTCTAGAGAAATATTAAAGCCATACTTTTCCCAAGCCACGGGCTACATTAGTTATAGATAAGGCATAGACTTTGTGAAGGGATTAACTTGTTGATCTAAGGAGTGCTCTTGTGTAGCAAGAAAGCAGACTTTGAGTATGAATATGTACCTTGAACCTGCCACTTGGCAGTGCACTGAAGAGAGAGAGAGAGAGAGAGAGAGAGGGAGAGAGAAATATTAAAAACCTAGCTAACCTTTTGTGTCGATATCGATGAAGGATAACCTGCAAAACGTAAATACAAGTAGATACAATGGTAAGCAATCCTGAAAAGTTCTTAAAAGCATGAAAAATAAAGGTATGAAAATAAAATTAGATAAAACTCAGAAATGAATAAACTGCAAAGCAAAATGCGTATTAAATAATGGTAAAAGCATTAAGAGAACAAAAAACTACAAAAACAAAATTAAAGATTACAAAAAACTAAAACAGCAAAAACTCTTTGACATCAAATTAGTTAGAGTACATGTTAGGAAGGGGTTAGAGCGAATGAACAACGCCTCTTTGATGTGCATAGACGTCGTGTAATAGGGAGATGATTAGCGTCTCGTTGTCTACGAGATTTCAGTACACAGTCACTTCACACAACATATCGCATACTGTACGCTCACAAAACGCTCTCACTCACTCTCTCTCTCTCTCTCTCTCTCTCTCTCTTTCTTTCTCTCTAGTGTTCTGCCAAATCAAAAGACCCAAGGTGCATATTCTTACTCGTATGCTATTTTTCACGCTCCAATAAGATATTCCATCGATATGAAACAATTATTCCCTTCACAAAAGGCCATACCTTATCAGCACCTTAAAGTAGCCTATAGCTTGGCATCAAGCGTCTGAGGTGGATTGCCTTCCTCAGTTCTTGCTCAGTCACCTATTACGACACTTGCAGTTTACGGTTGGTCTATTATTCAGCGTCCCGTACAAAACACAGAAAAACTACACGAAGCAAAATTCTTCAGCCCCACCCTATGTCTGATTAATAGGCTAATTACTAAATAATTAATCAGTTAATCACTAGCTGATTAATCAGTTAATTACTAACTGATTAATAGGTTAATTACTGACTAATTAATCAGTTAATCACTAACTGATTAATAGGCTAATTACTAAATAATTAATAGGTTAATCACTAACTGATTAGCAGGCTAATCATTAATTGAGTAATCAGTTAATGATTAGATGATAATCAGTTAATCATTAACTGGCTATTCAGTTAAACACTAATTGATTAATCATTTATTCATTAATTAATCAGTTGTAAACTGACTAATCAGTTAACAGTAACTGATTAGTCATTAATAAAATAATAAGAATTAATTACATCAGACAACCAACACTAAAATTTAATAAAAATAACAAAATTTAAATCAATAAAACATAATTAAAGTATATTCATATAAATGTATTAATCAATTAGATGAAAGCTGTTAGTACCCAGCGGAATGTTGTAGAGATGAGCTGGAATCTCCGCTATAGAAGCGTTTTCTGAAATCATCCCTATCTAAGCACAGGCCTGACAGCTGGGATATATAACATACACAAAACCTGAAGCATTAATCGTTAATCAATCAATAGAAAATCAGCAGGATTAATTGTAGACTAACAAAACCTGCAGTGATAATCATAGACTAAACAATATCAATAGAGTATTAATTTAATTAAGTTAATTAATCCAAAGTTAAAGTTTTTCGACTTTGCACCATTTGAAAGCTCACCGGCATTGATTTGTCTCGATGTTTTCATAGACGACAATTGCACTTTAATTGTTGTTATGTTAAATACATGACACATGGCTAACTAGCAGAAATACTCGATGACTGGTCATTGTCTTTTAATAAGCTTTATCACGTACTAACATTAACATTAATAGTACTTTATCAATTTATCAACAAATACTTCTAACAAGTTAAACGTCCGTATCCTCATCCCAGGATGATCCCAGGGGCCTTCCTGCATCACGTGACACTACAATTAATTCACTCACAACGAAAAACACAAATAAAAATATATCAACGAGATCTTTAATGAATAACACTACTGAGGGATAGAGTGAGGATATGATGTAGGATAGAGAGGAGTGGAGATGATATATTGATATCCCGACCCTTGCTAACTGGGATTCAATAATAATAATAATAATAATAATAATAATAATAATAATAATAATAATAATAATAATAATATAAAAAATAATAATAATAATAAAGGTTTAACGTCCGTTTTCTCAGCCAAGAATAATGTCAGGGAAGTCCCCACAGCACACACCACTACAGATCAATTCACCCAAATCAATCTGCAAAATAAATGTGCTAAGGAGAAGTAAGGTCCTAAACGAAAGCCGGTCCGGTGATTCTTCAAGAGAAGATGATGATGACGTCATGAATTGACACTACCATACCATTGTACAGACTGTGTAACAGAGCTCATCAGACACCAGGTGGATGATATCAACGCTATCTGACGTAGCGATGTCCCAAGCGACCAGTATAATTATCATGCTAATACCGAGGCTTCCCGTGGGCGTCTATGTGAGCATCTTCAGCCAAAATTATTACAGCATCAATCGTCATCATCACCATTCTTCCCTTGAATCCCAGTTTAACTAGGGTCGGAATACGAAGAGAATGTCTCAAATCCTCTCTGTCCTACATCATATTCGGGATACGAATAGACTGTCTCAAATCCTCTCTGTCCTACATCATATTCGGGATACGAATAGACTGTCTCAAATCCTCTCTGTCCTACATTAAATCATCAGTCAATCCCCTATTTGAAACTTTTCCGTTCTTTTAAATTTTTCAGCAATTTCTGGAGCCGAGGCGCTCACCAACCGAATGACCTTACAGCATCAATATACTGTAAGCAATAAACTATAGTTGTAAACACATGGTACAAGTTTCGCTTTGTCTAATCCAAAATAAATACTGCATTGGTAGTATTGTACGCGATCGATTAGAAAAATTGAATTAATTTTTACGCATCGGAAAAAACATCAATTGTTAGTGTAATTGACAGTAATATTTATATACTGGATAATAAAAATGTAATAAGAAATGAAGCATTCACTCCATCGACAGGCAAACAAAAACAAATTCTCGAGAAGTTAGAATTGAATCCGCCAGAAACTGTATACTAACGTAAGTGGCGACACTCTCGGAGATCAACTGATCGATCTCTAAATTTCTGATTTAAAGTGGGCTTGAATGCAACATCAGTTATCGATTTTCACTGAAGACATTTTAGAGAGATAAAGTTTAATGCTTTACAACATGATTAATTGATGGAACGTCATCGAAATTTCTCAACCGAATCCCTGACTACAAGATGAAATCTCCGAGACTTTACTGAATCTTCAGACCACATTAAATCTTTAGTGCTTAACTATAAGATAATAGCCGTTCAGAACTCAACCCATGCATATCTGATCTCTCTCTCTCTCAGTCTCTCTCTCTCTCTCTCTCTCTCAGTCTGTCTCTCTTTCTCAGTCTGTCTCACTCTCTCAATCGCTTTCTCTAATTAATGCATTGCTAAATAGCATGGTCAAGGTACATATTTTACTAACTCTTTGTTCGCTATCAAATTCTAAAAGGGCACGCCATTAAACACCCATTTCTTTCCATCACAATCTATGAGTCTACAAGACTTTTATGTAGCCCTTAACTCAAGAGAGATATTATTTCTGTGATAGTTTTTCCTAACCATCCTCTATTTCCATTTATCATCTTTTACGACACGTGCAGCAACGGTTGGTTTATCTGCAACTAATCTCAAAGTAATCCACCCGCAAATCCGATCATGACGTCATCCATCTCAAAAATAAAATAAAACAAGACATGGCTCCGAACACACATCTACAGACACACATAGAAACACAAACAACAGGAGTCGTCTTCCATTCCTTCATTGTCATTCTAACTTTATCTCCTCTTCACTCTTTTAATCTCTTTCTCATTGTCATCCTAACCATTTCTCTTCTTCAGACTTTAATCTCTTTCTCATTGTCATCCTAACCATTTCTCTTCTTCAGACTTTAATCTCCTTCTCATTGTCATCCTAACCCTTTCTCGTCTTCACTTTGTTTTCAATTTTTATTCAAGCCCTTTCCTCTCTTTCATTCCATTCATTTCATTCCATTTTCATTTAGTACGTACGTTCTCAACTCTAAATTTATTCAACCGTTCCCAACTTCTAACCATCAACCTAGATATAAGATATATATTTTCCTCTCCTTACATTTCTCCTTATTTTCAACTTCCTTCATTTTTCTAGTCTACTGGACGCTGCTTTGAATTCACAATAAAGAAAATTAAATGTACGTAAAGAGAAATCATATTAAGGAGAAAAATAGACAAAAAAGAAAAAAAAAGAAAAAAGCAGTGGTGAGAATAAAACAGCCCAGGTTCTGCGAGATAACATAGTCAAGCCTCCTTCCTATAAGTTATATTAATCAGCGAATTTTTAACTTTTTAAGTTACAAAACAAACAGAAAAGCTTACAGAATAGAAAGATGGAGGGGGTTTGACTGATTGATCAGCTCGCGATGACCTACCACAAACACTGATCATATCATAGCTGTGTTCTGTGTGCTGTACATACATCAATCAATCAATCACTCACTCGGTCAATCAAAAAATCACTCAAACAATAAATCAATTATTCAATCAATCAAGAGATTTGGTTAATTGATCAGCCCGCTATGACCTACCACACACATTGCTCATACCATAATTGTGTTCTATGGGCTGTGAAAACATCAATCAATCAGTCAATCACTCGATCAATTAATCAATCAATCAATCAATCAAGAGATTTGATTAATTAGTCAGCTTGCTATGAACTAACACGCATAATGTTCTATGGGCTGTAAAAACATCAATTAATCAATCAATCAGTCAATCACTCCATCAATCAATCAATCGATCGATCAATCAAAAAGAGATTTGACTCATTCATCAGCACCTGTCACATACACTGATGAAAGATGTTCTTCTCTCTTGTAACCTGGTAATGCAGCCAGTTCCACCGTATGAAAAACTGAGTTCTGGGGCAAATCCACCATCTTTCCATGCAATTTTTCAGATGCAAAATTCAAAATGTATAAGAGTTATCCAGCCCCTACAAAGCAGACAGTTTTCGAACGATATATTTCAAGATTTTTAAGTACTTAAGTGCTTTTATGGATTGTCAACAGGTGAAACGAGACTAGAATAAGAAGATAAGAGGAAAATAGAATAAGTAGATAAGATGAGAGTAGAATAAGTAGATAAGTGAGAGTAAAATATGTAGATAAGATGAGAGTATGATAAGAAGATAAGTAAGAGTAGAATAAGTAGATTAATCAGCAGTATATTACACACCCCATGATAATAACTGTCCTGATGATTCGGTGCACAGAGGTCACGTAGTATGGGAATGATGTCCGTAGGAGGAACACCGAGATCAACTGAACAGAGTTCTGCAAGCTCTCGCTCGGTGTGTTCATCCTGTGTAAATAAATCAATCAAGTCATCCAATCAATCAATCGCATAATTAATTAGCCACTCACATAAATAATCAATCAACCAATCACAAGATTAGTCAATCAACCCATCACACAATTAATCAATCGATCACTCTCATTATTAGTCAATCAACCAATCACGTTATTAATCAATCGATTCAGCCAATCACTCAGTTGATCGATTTAGCTATTAAATCATTGTTTCAAATAAACATAAATAAGCAAAAGGTAACTAATTTAAAATTACTGAAATGTGCAATATAGGAATTCGTTCAACAATGAACAACACTAAAATCATTTCTGAACGGCATATTGAAATCATATCTGAACAGCACATTGAAATCATATCTGAACGGCACACTGAAATCATATCTTAACGGCACACTGAAATCATATCTGAACGGCACACTGAAATCATATCTGAACGGCACACTAAACTCATATATGAACAGTATACTGAAATCATATCTGAACGGCACACTAAACTCATATATGAACAGTATACTGAAATCATATCTGAACGGCACACTAAACTCATATATGAACGGTATACTGAAATCACAGCAATGGTTAATTGATTTCTGAACAATACATTGTTGATATCAGCAGCAAATTATTGATTGCTGATCAATAAATTGTTGCTATCAGCACTTATTTATTAATTTCTGATCAATGAATTGTTGCTATCAGCACAAATTTATTAATTTCTGATCACACTTTAGTTGATAACAGTAGTGGTGATTTATTTACTTGAAATCGATTCAAACCAGACAACAACGGCAACGAAAGATAGGCGTAACGGATTCGAGGATTACGGAACAAGGATGGAAGAGCGGGGAGGATGCTTCAGGCAGGGAACGGTGTAAGATCGACGCTATTATTAGATTAAGGACGGCGCGTCCTGTGATAAACGATCGGCCTGGACTGGAGTAGCCGGGTCGTTATAGACCAAGTCCTGAAGTAGTACACGCTTTGTCCTCAATTTCGTCGCCCCATCATGATGCCAGAGACATTCTGTCCAACTGAAATATTCTCATTACCAGCAGGACATAAATAGTACAAAATTAGGGTGAGACGATAAAGCTAAATGTTTCCGTAAGTAACGTAAACCAAGTAAACTAAAAAGTAAAATTAAAGTAAAAAAAGTAAAGTAAGCTTTTAAAGTAAATTCTATTAGTACATTCTATTACGATATCCTCGTTACCACATGGACATAAATGATATCACATTATGGTGTGAAGAGAGGTCTCACTATTGTCATGGACAACAGTAGCACTTTAATTCTGTTGTTGTTGACGCTTTTAGAGCTAACTATGATTCCTTACGGAAAGCTAACTTGAAAACGAATAGAATGTTTAACAAAAGCATTCTATTCTTTTTCAAATTAGCTTCTTCTTGACTTTAATCTTATTGTTGTTGTTTCATTTGTAAACTTAACTTTGTATACGTCAAATTTCTCTCTTCCTCTCTCTCTGTTTCTCGTTCTCTCTTCCACTCCATCACTCCCTCTAGCCCTCCCTCCATCTCTCTCTCTCTCTCTCTGTATCTCACTCTTACCATATCTTGCTCGCTTTAACTTTCTCTATCATTTTCCTTTTATCTACCTCTACTTTTCACTATTTCCCTATAATTCCTCTTAGTTATATTTCACATTTGTCTTTATTTCCAATCCGTCAGTTGTTGATCACCAGCTGTCCATTTTCTATTCAACTCTATTTGAGTTGTATTAATTTATGCTAAAAACGACTTGTCTGCAAAGCGAGAGAGGGTGAGAGAGAGAGTCAAGAGTTAAAGAGAGATGGAGAAGGAGAGAAAGAGACATATATGAAGGTAAGGATAAAGTAAAAGCTACAGGCAGAAAGTCTCTTTTATACTCCTTCTAGTTCTCTATATATATATTTGTCTTTCTGAACTTCTAATTTAATCTACCTCCCTCTTACGCCTATCTCTCTCTCTCTCTCTCTCTCTCTCTCTCTCTCAATCTATCTCTCATTTTCTCCTCCTGTTTCTCCCCCTCTCCTATGCCGCTCTCTCTCTCTCTCTCTCTCTCATGGGCTCTCTCTCTCTTCCTCTCCCCTGTCTCTACCTCATTCTCTCTCATCAGATGCTCAGTTGGCTCTATTGATTGGCACTCGTCTCTGTAGCAGCACTGATACACTACAGTCTGATGATAGTCTCAACAGTCCTTATCACTGATACTGATAAGAGCTATCAGAGAACAGTACCGTTCAAAGAGACAGAGAGAGTGAGCTAGCGAGACCGAGAGAGACGGAGAGAGAGTGAAAGGGGGGTTGAAAGAGAGAGAGAGAGTGAGTGAGAGTGAGACAGAGCGAGAGAGGCAGAAACGGAGAGACCAGAGAGAGAGAGAGAAAGAAAATGTGAGAGACAGACACAGAGAGAGAGAAAAACAGAGAAACAGAGATAGAGAGAGAGAGAGAGAGAGAAAGAGAGAGAGAGAGAGAGAGAGAGAGAGAGTGAAAAGAGATAAAGAAACAAGTATGTACAGGACAAAACTATAAATCCTAGACAAAAAAGCTTCAGCATTTCGCTTATCAACAGTTAAAACAATTCTAAGTATGTACGTGTACATCCTTTCAACTCAAAGCCCTAGTAAGTAACATCAACAAAAACAGTCTCACCATCAGACATAATCATTCTACATAGATACACTGTAATTGTTTTGTAAAAGTTATCTTAAATTTAAACGCTTAGTTACTACGTATCATCTGTATCATCGACTTGTTTTAAATATAACATAACATCACATAGTATAACAGTGCTGGGTCAGAAAGTGCTAAATGTTAAGATCCACACATAAAATGCACCTAAATGTAAGTCTATGTAGCGTTTACTGTATAGTAAACTGAACCCGCTGAAGAACAACTGAGCTATTCGCGCTATCAAATGCGAGAAGCAGAACCGGGTTATAGCGGCGACCAAGCGATGCTTCGTTAAGCTGATGTCTCATAAATCAGTTCAGTTCTTGGAATAACGTCCAGTGCAGGCCAATACCAGCGCCTTATATACAACAGCTGCTGTTCTAATAGCATCCTATATACAGCTACTGCTCTAATAGTATCCTATATACAGCTGATGATATAACAGCATCCTATATGCAGCTGCTGCTACAATATCATCCTATATACAGCTGCTGCTCTATGCATCCAATATACAGCTGCTGCTTTAGTAGCACCCTATATGCACCCTTATTCACCCTCAGTCCTTTACTTTCCAATGCCTCTCTCACATTTTCCAACATCTCGCTTACTTTCTCCACAGTGTCTCCTACTATCACCAGATCATCTGCAAATAGCATGCACCATGGGGCCTCCTTAACAACTCCCTTTTAAGCAATTTATCCATAATCTAAATAAATAAATATGAACTTAAGGCCGTTCCCTGATGTACCCAGATCTTCACCTAAAAACTATTCAAGTGTATTGCATTATTAGCTGTTTAGCTAATAATGCAATACAAAATAGAAAGAGCTGGATAGGACCTATCGTAAGAGGATTAAGTAGCTTAATGTTATACTAGCACAAAAAGAGAAATATTCCATATGTCTGAGAGAGTCCCTCTCTTAGCTTCCTTCGAAATAGCTCCAATGATGGACTAAAATTATATCCTTCCGATGCTTACTTTTTAAATAATTAGTGTAATTTAGCTTGTAATTTAGCTTTGTATTTTGCTTGTTTGATCTGCACAAAAATGTAAAGTTTCTGAGGTATATCAGATTGTGATAAAAACGAGTATATTATATATTAATAATAATAATAATAATAATAATAATAAAGGTTTAACGTCCATTTCCTCATCTAGGAATGATGTAAGTTACGTCCCCAACAGCACACATCACTACAGATCAATTCACCCAGACCAATCTGCAAAAGATATATGCTGAGAAGTAAGGTCCTAATCAAAAGCCGGTCCGAAAATGGTCAGGGTAGATTGATTATGTCTACGGTTAGAAAGGTAAGTCTTAATCTTGCTAGAGAAAGCTGAAACAGAAAAACAAGAGCGAGCATTAGAAGGTAAAGAGTTCCAGATTGTGGGTGCTGCGTAAGAAATTGAACATCTGCCCAATGATGTGAGAATATTTGGAACAGAGAGAAGATTGGCATCGGTGGAACGAAGTGCATGTGAGGAACGATAGGGAAGAAGAATTTCAGATAAGTAAGAAGACTTGCCAAATCACAGAGTTTGAAAAATAATAGAGTTATTTTATATTTTATTCGTTGATTAACAGGGAGCCAGTGAAGACTGCGAAGTAGAGAAAGAGAGCGAAATTGAAGTCGAGAGGACTTGCAAACAACACGTGCAAGAGAATTTTGGATGTGCAGCAAACGATTGACAGAAGAAGGCAACCCATGTAATAATGACTTACAGTAGTTGAGCTTGGAATGAACTATAGAATTGTATTGTATTGTATTGTAGGATAAATACAAAAGAAATATTCAGAAGAACGCAATTAGTCACGATTTTAAATTAAAATCGTGACTAATTGCGAAAAATTTGTTCTCTTACCTGAATGTCTTCAGAATTTCCAGATAGATTTATGCCATTTTTCTCCAATTTCTCTCTTACTAGTTCTGTAAGATGCTGCTTAGAGTATTTATTTGGTGATATGTTAATTCCTTCAACTTTCTGTTTTCTCTGTTCCAGTGCGCTCGCTTCAGTTCTAACACCCTCAACTGCACAAACATTTTGCGCGATGGCACTGCAGGTTTCAGTCCCACATAGCAACGGTATCTCGCCATTCCTTCGCCATCGATTGTACTCTGCGCGACTGACATAATCAGGATTTTCCAGAGTAAAGTAAACGGCACCGCCTGATTGGTTGCACAATTCCTTAACTGCATCTTGAATGATTTGCCGATGAATTGGGTCGGCAACCCCGATAGCATCAAGGTCGGGCTCTCCAATCTGTTTACAGATTTCCAGATCATCGTATCCGTTGTCCAGAAATGATTCCGTGTAATGAGAGAGATTCAGAGTGCGGAGCCAATTGGTTATTATTCCATCCATGATTTATGAAAATCTTAATATATTTACTCTACCTTAATCCACAATCTAAAAGAAGCAGAGACAGATCGAGATTAGGCATGTTAGATGATTTAATAATCCACTCATATGTGGACATGAAGAGGAAAGCGGAAGACAGAGAAGAGTGGAGGTGTGATGTAACATGGGCCTGCCAGTAGGCAGAGCACTAAGCTAGAGAGAGAGAGGATCCACAATCTACTTCAGGATATTTCATACACAAGTAAATATTTGTAATAGTAAGAACCAATTCTAAATAGTCTAATACTAAGAGATAATATACAAATTCAAATAGTTCCAAGGAGCTATTTCTATATATTTAAAAGAGTAAGAGACATAGTTATAGAAATAAAAAATATAACATGTGGAAAATGAATTATCACACAAGAGTTTTAAGTCACTGCACATCCACATCAGGAAAATGGACCAATCGAAGGTACTGCAAGTATTATCTTTACTTACATTATCGTAAAGTTAATACTAAACTAATACGAGTTAATACTATCTAATAAAGTTAATACGAAACACAACTATATATTTCCTTTTCTAATCATGATTCTGATCAGAAACTGGCTCATCTCTCCTCCATTCTAGACAAGGTTTATTCCTGGGTTTGCGCTAACCATCTTGCTGTTAATCCCTCCAAAACTGAATACCTTGTAATTGGCACTCCTTTGCAAAGAAGTAAAATTACCAATAACTCTGTTAATTTTCAGCATTTTGCTCTTTCACCTTCTCGATCTGCCAAAAACCTTGGAGTCATATTTGATGAAAACTTTGACTTTAAATCCCATATCTCTTCTGTTTGTCGTGCTTCTTTCTTTCAGATTCATCAGACTAGGCAAATACGTCCATCCCTTACTAGAAATTTGGCCACTATCCTTGCTAATGTTATAGTTCATTCAAAGCTCGACTATTGTAATTCATTATTACATGGGTTGCCTACTTCTTCTCTCAATCGTTTGCAGCATGTCCTAAATTCTCTTGTACGTGTTGTTTGTAAGTCCTCTCGACTTCAATTTCGCTCTCTTTCTCTTCTTCGCAGTCTTAACTGGCTCCCTGTTAATCAACGCATAAAACATAAAATAGCTCTATTTACTTTCAAAACTCTGCGATTTGGCAAGCCTTTTTACTTATCTGAAATTCTTCTTCCCTATCGCCCCTCACGTACACTTCACTCCACCGATACCAATCTTCTCTCAGTTCCAAATATTCTCACGTCATTGGGCAGACGTTCACTTTCTTACTCAGCACCCACAATCTGGAACTCTTTACCTGCTAATCTTCACTCTTGTTTTTCTCTTTCAACATTCTCTTGCAACCTTAAAACTTACCTTTTCCCCCCATAGACATAATCAGTCTACCTTGACCATTTTTTGATCACCGGATTGGCTGTCGTTTAGGACCTTACTTCTCCTCAGCACATTTCTTTCGCAGATTGGTCTGGGTGAATTGATCTGTAGTGATATGTGCTGTTGGGGACGTCCCTGACATCATCACTGGATGAGGAAACGGACGTTAAACCTTTATTATTATTATTATTATTATTAAACCGTAGCGATATAATCATCTACACTATATCTACAAATTTACCATTTGAATTTTAAAAATTAAAAATTTTAATAAATACTTGGGCACTTAATTATCTTTTATGAGTTAAATAATAATGATTTAAATTGTTGGGAGTTAAGCTAATTGTCTCTATACAAGCTGCATTACTTTATGATCAGCTTTATTCAAAATTAAATGCAAGGAATTTGAAAGTACCTCAGCACTCAGCATCACTATACAAAATTTCAAGGGGTACAAAAGACATAAGCAAACAAAACTGTTTAAATATACAGCAACATCTTAGTTATTTAGCTACATAATATTAAAAAGCTGGTAAAGTTAACGTTAGCATCAGTATCCTCGCTTGAAAGCAACGTAAATGACGGGCGAGCCCAGGTTATGGCTTATGCTTTAATATTCATAACCTACATGGCTCATCATAGTTAGCCCAAATGCAAATTTTTATGCGCTAAAATTTTACTAGAGCATAAGCATCAAGGCTAATCTTTGACTCTTCTATACTTTCATATTGCCAGATGTTGCGGACTTATCGCAGGCTCGAATTCAATATTAATGAGTTATGTGATGACCGAACTAATTTAATTCTCTTATGACATATTTTAAATTTGGACAACCTAAACTCACTCGACTATATAAGTTAACACCTAGATTATTGCATAGCAAACATAATTAATATTATTTCTCAATGAATGAGCTATGAAAGCCAATATGACACTCAATTAGATTAGACATGGAGCAACTGATCCTTTAAACAAATAATCTAATTGACTAAACTAATCTATATAATTAGCAACAATAATACCAGTGATCAGTAGCAAATGATCAATGATATCTAAACCCAATGATTGATGTTTCCAATGATCAGCTGTTCACATTAAAAATGTCAACAAAGCAGCATAGATATATGCAGCATGGAAAAGATGCGTCTGGAAAATATATTGCATTGTATTAAATCTTTATTTCATTGCAATATCTTAATAGTCTAGGGGCAACGTCGTGAAGTTTTAAGTGACAGATCCTGACGTGAATTGAATCCTCATGGGTTCGAATCCCAGCTTCGCTGATCCGAGAGTAAAATCTCGTACATTCACTGGTCGGGTTATACGGAAAATGGACTAAATTGAAGAGCGGTTTAAAAATGTGGTATTAAAAGTGATAGATGTCAACATAGTTGATCAGGCTTTCAGTACTATAATGAGTGTATACTTTATTGCTGCCACAATGTGTAAATTTAGAATGTCTAAATAACGTAGGGGTAACGTCATGAAGTTTTAAACGACAGACCCTGAGATGAATTGAACTTTCGTGGGTGCGAATCCCTGCCGCACTGATCAGAGAGTAAAATCTCGGACATTCACTGGACTGACTACACGGACAATGGAAAAAAATGCCTTACGGTTTAAACATGTGGTATTAAAAGTGATAGATATCAACATAGTTAATTATTCACTGTAATGCGTATTTACTTTTTTAACCCACTTCCACGGTGTAACCAGTACAATTATTTTAAAAATGCAAGGAATTTGGTTTTTTTGCATAAACAACAATGGTAAACAGTCAACATGGCGGCTTCCACAAATGACAGTTTTGTGGAGATTTTTGTTAAATGGAGCGGCACGGAGTATAAAATCTCCTGCCTAAGTCTATCTGACACACTCTTATCTCTGAAGCAACAAATACACGCTGAGACGGGAGTTCTGCCGGAGAGGCAGAAATTACTTGGCATAAAATATAAAGGTTTTAATATCTTAACTTTACCATTCCGGTTTTTATCTATAAGCCTACACATGACAATTTGAGTGCTAGTGTTGTCCATGATAACATCGAGCACTGTTAAGACACATCCAAGTAGTGAATACAAAGAAGACCAAAAATGCAAATTCATAAAATTTAGAAAATTAATCCAAAGACAAAAGTCTAAAAGTGTGTAAGTCTACGGTAGGCCTATAGCTATAGACTTTCACACAATAGAAGTATTGCACATACACATACACATACACACAAATACACACAGATATAATATATATATATATATATATATATATATATATATATATATATAGAGAGAGAGAGAGAGAGAGAGAGAGAGAGAGAGAGAGAGAGAGCATATTCTTATTGGTTTGTTATTCTATAATTCTTATTGTTTTTGTATAGTAGGTCTGCTAATAGATACTGTTATCAGCTCATATTTTGTTTGTTGTCCTATTGTACCGCTGGGTATGTTATTGAATATTGAAATATACAAGATAATGAAGAATGTGCGGAAAAAAGTGCAGTGGTAGACAGACAAAGGCTTATTTAATAACATTTGTTTTTAAAGGTTAAAAGAAAATCTGAGGATAAATTGGTTGGAATAGTTTATGACTTGTACAGGCAATATAAACAATGAGACAGAGGGATAGAGAGAGAGAGAAGGGAGATGGAAAGAGAGAGAGAGAGGGAGAGGGAAAGAGAGAGATTTTAACTCCAGAGGAATGTGAACAGGAGATAATGAAAGATATGTCAGGACTCGTGTGAGAGTGGAGAGTTTACACTTGAATAGTTTTTAGGTGAAGATCTGGGTACATCAGGGAACGGCCTTAAGTCCATATTTATTTATTTAGATTATGGATAAATTGCTTAAAAGGGAGTTGTTAAGGAGGCCCCATGGTGCCTGCTATTTGCAGATGATCTGGTGATAGTAGGAGACACTGTGGAGAAAGTAAGCGAGATGTTGGAAAATGTGAGAGAGGCATTGGAAAGTAAAGGACTGAGGGTGAATAAGGAAAGGAAAAAATAGAGCATTTGGAGAGTAGATTGAAAGGTGAGATGATAAACAGAGTAATAAATCAGGGTGTAGAGCTAAGGAAGGTAACAGATTTTAAGTATTTGGGGTCTGTAATAGAGGATAATAAGGAGTTGTAAAAGGAGGTTACTAGTAGGATTCAGGCTGGATGTGCAAAGTGAAGCGCAGCTAGTGGAGTGTTGTGTGATAGGAGAATCTCACTAGGACTGAAAGGCAATTTTATAGTTCTGTGTTATGGCCAGTAATGATGTTTGGTTTGGAGTGTTGGGCACTAAAAAGGAAACATTTGCAGGGTTTGCATATGGCAGAAATTAAAATGTTGCGCCTAATCTGTGATAAAACTAGGAAGGACAGAATGGAAAATGACTATGTGAGGATGAATTTGAGTGTTGAGGGGATTAGGGCTATTATGACGGCTTGGTTGAGATTGAGATGGTATGGGCATATTGTGAGAAAGGCAGACGAGGATGTAGTAAAGATAGTTTGGAAGGAAGAGATGGATGTTATTCTAGAGAGAGGTAGACCTCAACTGACGTGGGATGCGGTGATTTAAAGTAGGATATGAAAGATAGGGATTGACTGAGTATATGATGTGGGACAGAGAGGACTGGAGAAGGTCTATTCGTATCCCGCCCCTATTTAAACAGGAATGGAAGGGAAGATGATGAAGTTGATGCAGATAGTATTATCTTAACCAACGTCAGAGAGGACATTCGGTTGATGATCATTTCGTTCCACCGATGCCAATCTTCTCTCTGTTCCAAATATTCTCAGATCATTGGGCAGACGTTCATTTTCTTACGCAGCACCCACAATCTGGAACTCTTTACCTGCTAATCTTCGCTTTTGTTTTTCTCTTTCAACATTCTCTAGCAAGCTTAAAACTTACCTTTTCCCACCATAGACATAATAAATCTACCCTGACCATTTTTTAGCACCGGACTGGCTTTCATTTAGGACAATACTTCTCCTCAGCACATTTCTTTTGCAGATTGGTCTGGGTGAATTGATATGCAGTGATATGTGCTGTTGGGGACGTCCCGGACATCATTCCTGGATGAGGAAACGGACGTTAAGCCTCTATTATTATTATTATTATTATGAGCACCTATGCTCCAGAAATGGCTGCAAAAGTTTCTAATCCTGACCATAGTTAAACTGCGATTCAAGTGAAGAAAAAGATGATGATGATTGTTTTGTATAATAGGTCCGCTGACAGATGAGTTGCTGTTATCAGCTCTGAATGTGACATCAAACACCAAGATAATGATGATGGGTACTCGAGAGGAAGTGATAGCGCAGGCTATTGAGCCGCCCACTGACTTGCCGGAGGTGGTCAACGACCTTGATATACCTGACGATGAGAGCATTGAAATAAGCAACAGGTTCCTTATCTTCTGTATCTTTCTATGTATTTTCTACTCCATTTGCTGAACAATGTAGTTTGTGTTGTTTTCCTAGAATCATCATGTTCGTCAGTTCCTTGTGTTCTGAACAGAACATAAGGTAGATACATTCCTCCATTCGCTTCTATGATCTATCATCAGCAACCGTCACAGCTTGTTATCTTAGAATAGTTCATGTTATTTGAATAATGCCAGATATCGTTATATATATATACGTATTTTTAATAAATATTTAAATGATACTTAGAAGTGTGGACAGAAATGAATAACTGTGGTAGGCAGTATTGTGGCATGAGTAGCTTCTTGTGTAGTGGTTTGGCTTCAGAGACCTGTCAGTAGACCAATAATTGCATGAGTACCTTTGACCATGGATATGTATCAGAGAGAGAGAGAGAGAGAGAGAGATTAGTACAACTGGAGACTATACAAATTTAAACTTGAACAAATCATTAAAAATATGTAAATTTGTGCAGACGTAATATAAAATTGCAAAGAAAAATTATACATTTCGCTTTAAGGCATTGGGATTATTTAAAGCCACTGGTACATTATCTCCACATTTTAATCTTTAAAGTGTGCTTTGCAGTACCAGTTCGTTAGAATCAAAGTATAAAATATATGAGAAATCACAGCATACAGGCACATCACGAAAACAGTAAATCAGTGAACATAAATGCATCAGACATTGAAATCTCATCAATCATTCAAATCAAACCAAACATCTTATCCATTGAATCCTGTGGCTATCAGAGAGGGCGTTATTTGTGCTGTTTTGTACCTGTTGCTTAGAGCGGATTATTTGGCTAAGGTGGAGAAGCGGGTAGAGACGTACAAAATAAAGATTTTGAATGAGCCGCGGGAGGGAAAGAAGCTTCTAGTGCTGGATGTCGACTACACATTGTTCGGTCTGTCATTTGTTTACTACTATTACTTTATTTTCATTTATTTCTTTTTATTTTTTTATTTCATTTCATTTTTTTAATTTAATTTTTTTCTTTATTTCATTTGCTTTATTTTTTTCTTTTCAAACAATACTTAAGTAATTATCCCATCTAGAGCTAGCACAAATGATAACAATTTCTATCAAATAAACAAACAATACATTAATTATTAATTGTTTAACTTTATTTTCATTTTGTTTATGATTTTATTTTCCTATGAAGAGTGTGATATATTTGGATATAGACCACTGAAAACTGGACGTGACTATATAGGACGCATATATATTTTTTTTAGTAATGTATTGTTTTGTTTATTTGGCTGGAGCCAGTGGCGAAGTCGGTAAGATACTCGACCGCGGATCAGTTGATGCGGGTTCAAATCCTGGGCTCGCCCGTCACTGACATCGCTTTCGAGTGAGGAAACTGATGTTAACCTTAGCTTTACCAGCTTTTTTTATTCGATAGAAATTGTAGTCATTTGTGCTAGCTCTAGATGAGATAATTATTTAAGTATTGTTTGTTTATTTGAAAGAGACTTGTATCATTTTTGTGTGGAGATAGTTATTTAAGATTTGACGTGTTTTATTTGTATTTTTAGTAATGGTGTAATCAAAAGGTTCATGCTAGTTCATGGGTTAATTTCCTGACCTTATTGATTGATTGCTTGATCGATTGCTTGATCGATTGCTCGATCGGTTGCTTGATTGATCAATTGCTTGATAGATGAATTGATTAATGAATCGATTGATTGGTTTACTTGATTGATGAATTGATTTATTAATGAATCGATTGATTGATTGCTGTAGATCACAGGTCAGTCGCAGAATCAGGCAAGGAGCTCATGAGGCCCTACTTACATGAATTCCTCGAGACGGCTTACACAAAATATGATATCGTGATTTGGTGTTAGTATTTATTCTTTGCTCTAGATGCACTTGTGTATTATTGTAGATGATGAAAGTATTTTTGGTGGAATGAAAAGGTTAAATAATAAATAGTTAAATACGTTAAAAGTATCTAATATTTTGTAGATTATTAATGCCTTTATTTAAGTTCTATGAATTCTTTTACATTCACAATTTTCAAGTTTACTAGCTAAAGAAAATCATAACAAACAGATATCATATTCATGTCCTGTCTCAGGAGCATTGTGAACATTTTGCATAACTGTTATATGTCTGTAGTGCTCAATGGTATCACGAATGTTGTTGTAGCTGCCACGAGTATGAAGTGGATAGAAGCTAAGATGCAGGAGCTAGGTGTATCGTCTAATCCTAACTACAAGCTTTGCTTCATGGTCGACAGTCTGGCGATGATCACCGTTGAGACTCCATCATACGGAGTCATCGAGGTTACTCTCTCGCTCTTCTTCTCTTCTTCTTTCGAGTGAGGAAACTGACGTTAATCTTAGCTTTGCCAGCTCTTTTTCTCTCTCTCTCTCTCTCTCTCTCTAGAGTCCTATGTATAAATTCCATTACGCAGTTATGTTATATATTAGTGAGCTGGTGAATTTCTGTGTTAGTGATGTGCTTAACGACTCGTCTGTGGGAGCAGCACATTACCGACTCACTCATCTAAATGAACCGACTCTTTTAAACTGCTCACTTGCACACTGCACTGTACTATGTGACTAACGAATATCAAAATGTTAAAAACTGACAACCAGGGTTGTTATTAGGGATATTCTGCTGTGTGTTGGTTTAGGTGAAGCCACTTGGAGTGATATGGGGAAAGTTTCCACAATGGGACAGGACCAATACTATCATGTTTGATGATCTGCGAAGAAACTTCATCATGAATCCTCAGAATGGTCTCAAGGTACTGGGCTTAGACTTATGATCTGAACGTTTTTCTGGTTGTGACTTTTAGAACACATTTATTCATTTGTAATTACATTGTGTTGGTTGTAAGTACATTTATTTATTTGTAATTACATTTTGTTAGTTAAAAGTACATTTATTAATTTATAATTACATTTAGTTATTTGTAATTAGATTTATTCATTTTTAATAATTACATTTTGTTGGTTATAAGTACATTTATTTATTTATAATTACATTTTGTTAGTTGTGAGTACATTTATTTATTTGTAATTACATTTAGTTGTTTGTAAGTACATTTATTTATTTGTAATGATATTTAGTTACTGGTAAGTACATTTATTTATTTGTAATTACATTTAATATATATTCGCAGTAACAATATTTGGGGTAATTCTATTCTCCCTTGTCCTGTTACCTTTATAAAGTATTGTGTGAAAGGCTGTTTCAGCCTATTTGAAATCTGTTAAAGGCATTGTTTACTGTTGGTTGTGTAGATCAAGCCGTTTAAGAACGCTCATCTGACGCGTGATGACGATAAAGAGTTGGTGGGTCTATCGAAGTATCTCATGCTGATAGCCGATGAGCCAGATCTCAGTCAACTCAACCACAGCCACTGGTCCAGGTAACACGTCAGAGATTTGTCCACTGGTCCAGGTAACATGTCCGAGATTTGTCCACTGGTCCAGGTAACACGTCAGAGATTTGTCCACTGGTTCAGGTAACACGTCCGAGATTTGTCCACTGGTCCAGGTAACACGTCCGAGATTTGTCCACTGCTCCAGGTAACACTTCAGAGATTTGTCCACTGGTCCAGTTTACACATCAGAGATTTGTCCACTGGTCCAGTTTGCACATCAGAGATTTGTCCGCTGGTTCAGGTAACACGTCAGAGAGTTGTCCACTGGTCCAGGTAACACGTCAGAGATTTGTCCACTGGTCCAGGTAACATGTCAGAGATTTGTCCGCTGGTCCAGGTAACACGTCAGAGATTTGTCCGCAGTGCTATTCAATTTAAAGTAATATAGTTATAAGTGATTTTCCCCGTGTTGTGTCCGGGTTGTTTGAAGAATTGGCCAACCGGTAACTACACTTGTCGTAGAAGGCGACTAAAGCACTAAGATCGATACCAACGTCAGAAAGGGCATTCGGTTGGAGAACTCCTAGGCTCCAGAAATTGCTACAAAAATTTAAACGAATGGAAAAGTCTCAAGTAGGGGATTGACTGATGATATGATGTAGGACAGAGAGGATTTGATACAGTCCATTTGTATCCCGACCCTGTTTAAACTGGTGTTCAAGGGAAGATGATGAGTATAAATATTTCATTGAATACATTGGATAAATACATTTTATTTTTTATTACTTTTGATTTATTTCTTTTATTTTTATTATCTTCATTTCATTTTTAGGTTTATTTTGTTCCTTGTTCCTAATATACCTAGTTTTCCTACCATGGTCTGTGAGTGATATGCAATTGCCTTTCTGACTTATTGGTCTCATGTGTTACAAATTTAAATAGAATAGTTTAAAATCTGCAGCAGAACAAATTAGTCAATGTTCATATTTTCAAGCACGTTCATAGTATGAAGCCTTTTGCGGTTTCAGTATCTGTGATTAATGATTGATGGCAGCGGTAAATATACAGATGTCTGTCTGTTAAGGCAATGACCGCAGGCAGGTCCATGGCCTCTACTGTCTCCATTTTCAATCTTCTCATGTCATTCTCTGTCTTCCATTTTCCTCTCCATGTCCACATACGAGTGGATCTTTAAATCATCTATAACATTCCTTTTGATATACAATTATTCTTGGGGGATTCTGCTTCTGACGAGGTGGGCCCCTATGCCTTCATCAGCTTCGCCTAACATTTACTAGGCAGGTGCGTCATTCCCTGAAAAAACAATCATGTTTGACCAGGATTAGTTTATTTTTTTATTGTTTACCCAGCTGCTATGCAGCTGTTTATGATGAACGTTAATTATTCATATTTGTTATTATTGTAGAACCTACTCTGTAAGTAAGCATGCAGCATAGTGAAATGATCAACTATGTTGAAATCTATTTATTTTAATATCATATGTTAAATCCGTTAGGCAATTTGTCCATTTTCCGTATAACCAGTCCAGTGAATGTCCGAGAATTTACTCTCAGACCAGCGCGGCCGAGAATCGAACCCACGAGGGTTCCATTCACCACAGGATCTGCCATTTAAAACTTCATGACGTTACCTCTACGCTATGGAGACATTCTATGATTATGACAGCACCGAACTTCTTGTCATCATCGTCTTCCTTTAAATCCAAGTTCAACAAGGGTATGGCTATGTAGAACTTCCAATACCTTTGTCGAATTCTACGTTTGCACCTACTAACTGTGCTTTAGATGCCTCAGATGCTGCTTTTCTATCTCACTATCTATGTTTGTTTTAGTTACGAGAGAAGGAAGGAGCACAGACATCATAAGAAACACAAGGCAGAAGATAAAAAGGACGACAGCTAGAGTGTGTCAGCTGTGTGGGAGTGGGGAGTTTGGAGGTGCCTCTTATATAGATCTATTGTATGAGAAGTACAGCACGTTTGGCTTATTTATAACATCTGAATCCAGTGAAAGAACTTCTGACTCCAACTCTACAAATCTTGTTGACACTGTGTAAGAAAGGTAGGATGGACAGTGGGGAAGATAACGTCTAAAATTAATTTGGAAGGGGACAGTTTGAGTTTTGAAATTTCAGTTTAAGCAATTTGTGTGGGAATTGAGATGCAGTGTCAGCATAGATAAATTATTTAATGTTACTGTAGCTGTAGTATCATTGAATTATATTCATGGAGTTATCCCTGGTTAAACTGGGATTCTAGGGATGATGATGATATTCATAGAGTAGATTGTAGAGATCTCTGACAGAGCACTGTGATATTTGGTAGGTAGTATTTATTTTGTGAAACTGTTTAGAAAATAATATTCGACAGAATTTCAGTAGGTTAAAGTGACATCTAAATTATGCTGACGAGCTGACGACGGTTAGCTTGGGAGTACTTCTGTCTGTCATACTGGTTGTACGCCTGTCTGTCATACTGGTTGTACATCCGTTTGTCACACTGGTTGTAATTCGGATTGGTTGTACCTGTTTTTATCTTTGTTGAAAGGGACAATATATATATATATATATATATATATATATATATATATATATATATATATATATCATACATATAAAATATATATTTATAAAGGGAATCCTTGCTAGGACGATGGTACAGAGTCAAAGATTTTGTTGTGTTTTGTTTTCGTCTGTTCTTAGCAGGAATGTGAAGGACATTATTAGTGAATTCTGCTTTTTTTATGTGTATGTCGTTGATTGGCTTAGCACTATATGTTGACTGAAATGAACGCAGTTTAATATTAAGTGATTGTTGTAAGATTAAAAGATTTTTTCAATGTAGAATACAATGTATTGTCTTACGCTAAATCATTGTGCTAAAGGCTGGTGTAACATATACTGTCAGCTTATACGCTAAACTTGCTTAGACTACTAATTACCTGATTACGTATAGCCCCTTGGGCCCATGGAAGGTTAATCTTGTATCGGAGCTTGCTGTTAATTGGCGCTATCAATAGCAAAGATATGATTTTACATGGAAAGGATTAATAATAACCTGTCTGGAATCTGCATAAGCAGTCCCGAAGATCGGACAATGGCCATGACACCACAATAGAAATTATTGGAGGTTATTACTATTATTAAATTACGTGATTGCCTACACTACTCAATTAAAAGATTGCTTACATTACTTAAAATAACCATTACAAATAACCATGTAAAAATAACCATATAAAATGACAACTTTACGTTTATTATTATTTATGTACAACAAAATAATCAATATAATCATAATCGTTTAATTCATATTATTTCTCTCTCTGGCTCTGTGGTGTTCTGCTAAATGGCAGGATCGAGATATCCTACACACAGTCAGCAATCACTCGTTCTACACTACTCTAAAGGAATGTTATGTTTTTGCTGAGTCATTCTCTTCATCAGAAAGCCCCTCTATCTCTTCCATGTTTCCACCGATAGCCTCCCAGAACTGAACCGTCACCTGCTCAGCAAACTTCTTCCTCTCCTCGAATGACATCGTGCCCGCCGACTCTGTCACATTCGAAAACAAATACTTATCTATACACATACGATATATACTTAAACGAATGGATAAACTTAAAGAAAGTCTATTTGTATTTTGTATCTCGGCCCTGGTTAAACCGGGATTTAAGGGAGGATGATGATGAATCAATCTATATATGGTAACCCATTAATCCGTAGCAAATCGATTGTTAAGCAAATGCCAAATTAAACTGACAGAGTGCAAAACTAAGCCGATTCATACATAGCTAGATGAACTGATTGATTGATAGATTGATTAATTGATTGAAAGCTAATCCAGTCAATTCACTAAAACTTCAGATAATGCAATTTCTTTGAACATCATTCAAGTTTGCAAGCAAAGTAGCGGGAATTGATATCATAATCAATTATACCATAATGTTTACAAACAAAGTAGCAGGAATTGATATCATAATCAATTATACCATAATGTTTACAAACAAAGTAGTGGGAATTGATATCATAATCAATTATACCATAATGTTTACAAACAAAGTAGCGGGAATTGACATCATAATCAATTATACCATAATGTTTACAAACAAAGTAGCGGGAATTGATATCATAATCAATTATACCATAATGTTTACAAACAGCAGCGGGAATTGATATCATAATCAATTATACCATAATGTTTACAAACAAAGTAGCGGGAGTTGATATCATAATCAATTATACCATAATGTTTACAAACAAAGTAGTGGGAATTGATATCATAATCAATTATACCATAATGTTTACAAACAAAGTAGTGGGAATTGATATCATAATCAATTATACCATAATGTTTACAAACAAAGTAGTGGGAATTGAAATCATAACCAAAGTTTCAAAAATAGATTTCTGCTCTTTAGCATAAATTTAATGAATTTAACTGATCTGAATTAACGTCATATTTACATTGATTTTGCAATGTCTTGTACTCTCGCAGCATTCTCTATAATATACTATTTGACTATCTCGAAAGTAGTTTTTAAAAATTAAAATCTGTTCTTTTGTGTCATTTGTTCACTTGCAAAACATTATTTTGTAAATTATTTTTTTGCAAAATATGTTCTTCACTAAGACAAAAGTGAAAAATAAATATAGAAATAAACATGTAGTAACTTTTGCATTACCCTTCATAACTTGTAGCTTTTCAAATAATTTCTCAAAATTATCTCCTCCCTCCTCCCCCAACTGTGCCCCATCCAATAGACTGTCTATTTACAGAACAACACAATTAACGATTTAATAGGTTCAACAGTCCTCATACATCGTCATCTCATCCAATGAATCCCAGTTTAGCTAGGGTTGGGATTGTAAATTTTGTAGCAATTTCTGGAGACAAGGCGCTCACCAACCAATTCCCTTTCTAACGTTGGCATAAATAGACTTAGTCTTTATACAGTTTACAAAAGTTAAAGCCTAGAAAGAATCATGTTCAGTATGCTAGTGTCACATAATAAGATCATAATCTATCGCAAGTCATACTAATGATAAAGCTCTATATCTAATTATGTCTATTATTTCAGTACCTGAGATCTATTAATTTCCTATTTATCATTATTTCAGAAGTAAATAATTGTAATTTTTGTACCGTGAATTGATTTTGATTTAATTGTAGCCTTTGTGGGCATGCGTCAGAGCTTTCGGACCTGTATGTCAATTTTTCAAGTCGTTCTACGGTGTCATTGTGATTTTCGTGGAAATCAAATATCTATCTATCTCTCTATACTGCCAGCGATGGTCTCGTGGCTGCTGAGATTTAAACTGATGGCCTCTGGCTCATCAGACAAACTTGCTATCTATTCGACCATCCAACTGGCACAATAGTAGCTCATTGCTGTTTCCTTGTCAACACCAAAAAACTGAAATCTACATGTAAACTACTGTGAAAACTCAATTTTTGACAACTGGGCTAGTATTGCTGCATGACTACGATAATAATTAAATTAACTAAAACTGTATATGAATAATTTCATTTACTGTATAAGAATATTTTCATTTTATGTGCAAAAATCAGAATCAGTCACGCACTGAGTTTAGAAATTAACCGCTTTCATTTAAAATCTAGCACATAACTGCACACGACCATCAAGACACGTTGTTATATAAAAACTAACCTATTATTTTGGCTGACGAGTTACTGTCTCTCCCGTTCAACGCTGATTTCCCCGCTTCACTTGAACTATTCGACACATTCTTTGTTGCCGAAGATTCTTGATTGGCACACGCTCCACCATCGCAAGCAGACGAGTGGTCAACCTTGACCTCAGCTGATTCTACGCAGCTACCGCCCTCCTCTTTCTCTGAGTTTGATTTGTCGAAATCGGTTGCCTCTGTCATCAGCTGCTGGAGATATGGACTGTAAAATGTCGGTTTATCTAGAAAACAATTGTACATGCTTTCTACGTTAAAACTTTACTTCCAGTGCTTTGTCAATAACTCAAATACTTCGTACAGTATGTATACCTAAACAGCTGTGAAATTGATGTTACTGTCAGTTTCATCTCTCAAAAGCGATATAAATGACGGGCGAGCTCAGAATTTCAACAAGCATATACTTATCACGGATTTGCTGTCACTTTAAGAAGTGCAGACTCAGTAGAAGAAAGCTCTATATGCAGAATGACAGTCTGGAAGCACACTGATGAGCGTTTAAGTAAAATGTAACCTGATTAGATATAGCATGCTCTAAAAATTAGAAATAAAAGAAAGGTCAGAGGTAGGTCAAAGGTTAAAAGGTTGCAGGGCCAGTAGTTTTTAGGATCATTAGCATCATGATTTTCTTTTTTAGCACAGATACAACAACAACATATTTCAAAGTAGACAGTATCTTAAAACCCATTGGATAATATTTAAGCTTGAATAGAAAATCATATTTTCTCTCAAATCCTGCATGAATAGCATTTTAAAATTCTTATTACTGACAGGATTACAATTATTATTGGGTCATTCCATGTCAACAGGTCCAATGCTCCCCAGGTGACCATCTCAGGTTTAAATGATATTTTAACAGTGTAAAGCAAAATATGTCTCTAGGCTAGATTTAAAATTTCAAATCAATCGGGTTGACCGGTTGGGTAGTTATGACAGTCATTTCGACCCCACCATAGATCCATTTCGGTGCGAAAAATGAAACGCGTGTTTTTTTTCTGTACTTTGAACTGCTATAATTTTGCTATTTATGGTCCTATCCATATGAAACTTCCCAACAAGACTATATTTAATACGTAGATTCAGAATAAATACTCAGAATTGAAGTGGCATGTATATCTTGGCTGCTACAGCAGCTCAAACTTGACGTTTGCAAAAGTATAAATTTTTGAAAAGCCAACTTTGAGTCCTGATAATTCTCAAAATTGACCAACCACATTATTGCAAGCCATTTAGTTTAATAATATGGACATATCTCAATAACATAAAACACTTGTCACCCTCAGAAGCAGCTTGGATTTTGAAAACCACTAGCTCAAACTTGAAAAAAATTCAAGCATCACCCAATTCTTGGACAACTTCAAGGCCATGGTTAGGCATGTAGGCAGTTGATCACAACCTTCAAACTGCTGCTATTTACAGGTCTATATGTTACTAACTTACTGTAAAAATATTTTTACCTCAACTCTATCAGAACATATAGCAATAGCCATGTCAACTTACCCATCGAAAGTCGTTTTTACACAAAAAATTAAAATGATTATTTTTCACTACTTTAAAGCACTATATCTCGTCTGTTTATGGTCCTATCTATATGAAACTAATTCAAATACTATCTCTGTTGCATGGATTCAGAATATGCTCTCATAATTTGAAGTTCTGGAGCAGATACTATGCACAGAACACTGGAGAAAGGAATCCAGCATGAATCCTTACGTTGTGGCCAACTTAAAATTTCGCCATTCTGTTTCATAAATGAGAGAAGAATGTCATTATTTTCTTCTGAGCGTTCGATTATATTTCCAATATACCATTTTCGTTCACAGACACATGCCACAAACTGCCCCGGAATTAGATTGGCTGTATTAACGTTAGGTGCCTGTATTGCTGGCATTGCAGGCTTTGACACAGTATTATATTCTACATCAGAAGAGAGCCGCTTCATCTTCAACGAGGCTGTTGAGCCTTCAACTGGAATAAATGGCAAGTGTTTTATGTTATTGAGATATGTCCATATTATTAAACTAAATGGCTTGCAATAATGTGGTTGGTCAATTTTGAGAATTATCAGGACTCAAAGTTGGCTTTTCAAAAATTTATACTTTTGCAAAACGTCAAGTTTGAGCTGCTGTAGCAGCCAAGATATACATGCCACTTCAATTCTGAGTATTTATTCTGAATCTACGTATTAAATATAGTCTTGTTGGGAAGTTTCATATGGATAGGACCATAAATAGCAAAATTATAGCAGTTCAAAGTACAGAAAAAAAACACGCGTTTCATTTTTCGCACCAAAATGGATCTACGGTGGGGTCGAAATGACTGTCATAACTACCCAACCGGTCAACCGATTGAGTTGAAATTTTAAATCTAGCCTAGAGACATATTTTGCTTTACACTGTTAAAATATCATTTAAATCTGAGAGGGTCACCTGGGAAGATTAAGAAAATTTGGATCAGTTGCCATGGAATGACCCTATTGCATGTACGATAGACGCGTATTTCTTCACTGTAATTTACACTAATAGTTATATATAATTACATAAAAGAAACCTTTGAGTACAGCATTTGACCAGGAATGACAAGACAATGCTTCAATAATCCGTTGGACCCCAAATGTTTCCCTAAAGCAATCTTCTAGTTCACTGTCATCATCGTCATCATCTGAATCGTTGGGAGCAGGGTTTAACTCAACTACTTCGAATTCATATTCTAAGCACCACTCCACCATCTTCTTGCGCTTGATAGCTGCAAAAAGCATGTAATATCTGAAATATTTATTGATATATATGATGTCACTGACAGATAGTAAACAGTTTAAAATAACACTAAAGCTCTTAACTCTGTCAGTAAAGCATTTCACGATAAAAATCTTGCAGTAGATCGGAGACTTTTTAATATCACACAGGTTAGAAATAGTTTTGATAGTCTCCTTCTCGAGTGCAATAATTTCGTGAGTCTAAGAGATCTCTTCCATGATTTCTTCTCTTCAAGCACACCTCAAGAGCTTTAGAAGGAACACATAAAGGTACACGAATCTTAACTTATTATACAGGTCAGAGTGGATCCTATAATGGATCTCATATGAGACAACTGTCAAATCAATCGGCAATGTTACACACTCTCGCTCCCATAAATATTAGCTATATGCATATATTATATATTATATATACATGTATTATATATATATACATATATTATATAAGCATTAGCTATTGATACATGAGATAGCTTACGTGATGTTTCATCAAATCTGTCGCACACCAGTAGCTGTACGGCAGGAGATAATTGACGCAGGTACGGCAGCCACATTTCCACCTGCTGCAGGCAGGTACTCTAACACAACACAAAAGACAAGGTCATGTCATGTGATCATCCTGGGGCTAGTTCCAGCCAAAGATTTCTCTAGAAATTGATGGTCATATATTGCTAAGCGGTGACCATTCCTCTCCTAGCTGGATAAGGAGATTGGTGGATAAAGTTACTTAGAGATCTCATATGCCTAAGACGTACTTCTAACTTCTTTTGTTTTAATGGTGGCATTATCATCATTATCCTACCACCAAGACAAAGGTACACTACCACAAAGACCTAAACTCATTATATGCCCCTCACCATCAACCTGCCAGCGTCTGGCCATTAGATTATCAATATGAAATAGTCGATTGCTGAAATAGAAATTTCTGTAATTCAGACTTGAGTAGACTTTGCTAGCTACTAAGTATGGTATTGCCGCACACAGCTCTGGCTCTTTCGGGTTCTAATATTGCTTGTTTGTTTATATGATTACATGTATGTTTCTGTCACTTGTACAACTAATCAGTGCCGTGATGAGCAAATAAATGGTATGAAGTTAAAAAAAACTATCCAATTCAATGTATGAAAATTAAATTCTTTGTCCTGAAAATGAACAATGGTCTAAATATTTCACTTGAATCAAGTCTCAAAATCTCTGAATATTGAATTTTATTATGTAGGTTCTTGCAAAGGATAAATCACACAAAATTTGATTAATTAACTTGCTATCTAAATCAAGGCTAAGTTTTAATTAAAGAACCAATTTACCTGTGTAACATCAAAGTATGCTATGAATGCCTCAACATTTTCAGCAAAATCTGCATTGCCTATTGTCCTCAAGTCAGTCGTACAGAGCAGAACGTCTGCGGTGTAATACTTTGTGTTCACGGCCCACGGATAAGATACAACTGACTCAATAACTGGCGTACCGGCAGGCAGTACGTCAACTGAAAGAATCTCTACAAACACATAAAAAAACACAAAGTAACGTAAACATACATCATACTGTAAATGCCATAGAACCTGAACTAAACAGAGTTGGTTGTAAGTCTGTTGATAAGCAGAAGATAGCAGGTTTGAAATTCAGTCGGACCGTATCAGACAGCACATTTGTGGTAGAAAAACATATTAGCTTTATAGCTTTTATTAGCTCTCATAGCACTAGATAATTTCTTTAAAGTCGATTCTCTTTGGCCAACCTTATGAAATCAGCAAGCGCTACAAAAGCCAATGAAGCTAAAACGTTTATTATATTGATGGATAACTTAAATAAGAACACATTTTTAAAACTATTTTAACTTATCATGTCACGTATGAATAGCTCTTTCTCTTCAGTGCACTGACAAGTGGCAGGTTCAAGGTACATATTCATACTCAAAGTCTGTTTTCTCGCTCCGTAAGAGCACTCCTTAGATCAACAAGTTCATCCCTTCACAAAGTCTATGCCTTATCCATATCTGATGTAGCCTATAGCTTGGGGGAAAAGTAAGGCTTCTGAGATGGTTTCCTGTTGCCTTCCTCAGTTAGATGGATTAATAACCATATAATCCAGGGGGAAAATATTTCATGGTGAGGTGTGTCCCCGCTTGCCATCCTCAGCTCCTGCCTTAGTCGCCTCTTACGTACACACAGCAGATTGTTTGCGCTTGCCCTATTCTGCAGTGGTCCAACCACACCCAAGTACAACAAGGGGAACGTATGAATATATAGGAACAAAATACTTACGTTTAACGAGATCTGAAATATTATAATTTTCTGAACAACTGGTCAACAAAACACACGGCGCCGCCATTTTTCTTGTTTATGTTTTTATTTGACTTACTTCTGTTATTTTTTAATGTATTTTGAAGAATTATAATTCTTCGAAAAACAGGGATTGGCTACTGAAACCAAAGATATAGAATAATTTCATGACTGAAACTGTTTCATAATTGTTAGCAATCGTTTTTTGGCGCAGAAAGATATCTTCCAGCAGCTGCTGATGTTCTCTTTAAATTACGCTTAAAGCATTCGAGTTAGCACTTACTGATTTCTTTGGATAGGTCTTTTGAATTTACTCTGATTTTTTATCTTTTCTTATTTTCTACTCTATTTCGATTGCGTTAAACTGCTAGATGTGGTCATTGGCGAGAGTACCACTCTTGTTGTTGTTAGTTTTAATAGACCCCTACATATTGTTGGCATTGGTTGCTATCTCATAGCCTTAAAGTCTAAACACACGTTCTATGTTGAAAAATTACTATAAAATTATTACTCTGATCGCGCGCTTATTCGAGAGGTTATCACAGATCAACAATCGTGTTGAAGACATCACAGAGGCATTTATGAGATGTTAACATGGCGCTGAATAGGACATATTATAGGTTTGCTAAGGGATGTAGCAGAAGGAAGAATGCAAGGTAAAAAGTTATAGGAAAACCAAGATGTGGGATGACTTATAACAAATTCATATATAATGATCAAAAGGAAGGCTGAGGATAGAATTGGTTGGAAGAGTTATATGCTATGGAAATGCCTTGAGAAGTTCAATAGAAGAGTAGAGACATGCCGTTTATCTTACACTCTAAGCCTATTAGATGATCTCACATTATATTCCTCCATTCCGAGTTAGTAGCCTCTAACAACACATCCATTTCATGCTTTGTCTATTCTATATTGCTTTAGAACTTTAGAAGATCACTCAAACATTTTGTAAAGTACGACTGCCACTCAAGAGAAAGGTTTCAACAGTTGTCAGGCAAATAGGTTTAAAGAGATATATTAACTGAAGTTACTAAAATATAATTAGGCGTTTCCACCTGAAATACTTTATTTTAAACTTCATTTAATTCAGCTATACACACATATTCATATTACTAATTAATTGATATGAATTTATTTCATAACAATATTCAAATAATTATGTACTAAACAATTATAATAAAAAATAGAACTAAAAAAAACTGAGAAAAAATAGAGTCTTAATAGGAGATGTACACATTTGAACTGCTTCCATTGCAGAGTTTAATTACGAGGAGCTAAAGTCCATCACTGATTGTAACTCCTAATACACTAACATCATAGTCAATCTCTGCTTCACATCAAACACGCATTTTTTACGCAGTTGAAATGCATCCAGCGCAGAATTTAACCGCCGCTAACTTAAGTCACTGATTGTAACTCAGTTCTGTCAAACCAAATAATTAATCAATAATAATACTTAAAGGCTGGAGCCAGTGGCGATGACGGTAAGATATTCGACTGCAGATGAAAGTGTGCAGGGTTCAAATCCTGGGCTCGCCCGTCACTGACATCGCTTTCCAGTGACGAAACTGACTTTATCATTAGCTTCTTTTCTTGCCAACATGAAAAATTCAGTCTATCAGACAAGCACTACGACGCTCCTCAATAAATAGATATTATCACCAGTTAATCACACGAACCACAAATCACAGAGAGATATACACGTCAATGACTCCATCAAACAGTCGATCGTTCAAGCAACAACATTGCAGGTAAATAGCAGCACGACTAAGGCTGAAGCGCGCTTGATGGGGCGATATTGTGAGGCAGTATTCCGAATGCCTGTAGACAGGCAGCAGCTGCCTCACTCTTGGCTTGTTTCTTCGTTGAGCTGGACATGGACGGAAGGTACTCTATGCCGTTAACAACCACCTGCGATACAAAGTCATGACTTTAAAACTTCTGACAAATAAATAAATCTTAATTAGATAAAATATAGCCAATCCTTTACACAATAAATACAATTAAACAACTATCTCTCTCTCTCTCTCTCTCTCTCTCTCTCTCTCTCTCTCTCTCTCTTTCTCTCTCCAATCTCTCTCCCTCTTTACCTCTCTCTCCCCCTCCCTCTCTAAGGTAGGTCTATTCTTCGACAATCTGAACATAACAGGGTAACACGAATATCACCCAACTTTCCATTCACAAAACTACAGTCTTTGTTTAAAGAAGGGCTCATCTTCAGTTTCCCTCAGAAATGAAAGTAGAAAAAATAGAAGTAAAATGTTATCTAGACAATCTACTAGACAGACCTTAAACTTGAAGAGTCTGTTGTTCGCGGGTCCGCCATCTTGAACGAGAATGAAAGAAGGCGTGGCCCAGCGTCTCTTAGTGCACAGTTCACTCAGCGCAGTCACAGGGTGCTTACCTGTACAACAATCATCATCTATGACAACATCAAGTACTATCACAGTCTCTTAGTCACAGGGTGCTTACCTGTACAACAATCATCATCTATGACAACATCAAGTAGTATCACAGAGTCTCTTAGTCACAGGGTACTTACCTGTACAACAATCATCATCCATGACAACATCAAGTAATATCACAGTGTGTCTTAGTAACAGGGTGCTTACCTGTACAACAATCATCATCTATGACAACATCAAGTAGTATCACAGCGTCTCTTAGTCACAGGGTGCTTACCTGTACAACAATCATCATTTATGACAACATCAAGTACTATCACAGTGTGTCTTAGTCACAGGGTGCTTACCTGTACAACAATCATCATCTATGACAACATCAAGTACTATCACAGTGTGTCTTAGTCACATGGTGCTTACCTGTACAACAATCATCATCTATGACAACAACAACAACAAACTGCCATCATCATCCATGACAATATCAAATACAAACACGGCATCTCAAAGAATAAACTTGTCATCAGAATTTTTTAGTTTGTAGGTTTGCCATTGTCATCTTCTGTGACGATTCCAGTCTAACTAGGGTTGAGATTAGACAATTTTGTAGCTATTTCTGGAGTCTAGGAGCCCACCAACCCAATTCTACTTCTGATGTTGGTCGCCAATAACAATCATCATCTTCGCTTGAATTCCAGTTTAACTAAGGTCGATGGCTAATTGTAATACTCAATTATAATATTAATATACAGTATAACAACAATAACAACAACACGATTAAAGTGCTTCCGTCCCTAACAACATCGAGCACTATGGAACCAAAGCAAACCTATGAGATGCATGTAGGTGGTCCAGAAACGGTGCGAGCCAAAATCTGGATACTAGCGGAATGGAGGTTAGCGCGCTGGTCTCAGTTCGTGGACATTACTTAATATAAAATTACTAGTAATATATAATTATTACATATAAGTAGTTATATATTAGTATTATACATTAGTAATTATATACATAATATAATTATTAGTAATGACGATCACAGACCTGCGAGATCTTGGCCGCCCTTAGCCAGTGTGTGAGCCGCCACGGCTGCAGCCGCTGCAGCAGCGGGGGACAGACCTGGGAAGGACATGGGTGAGGAGAGGATGGGGGGCCTCATGCCCCCCACCTGTCCCGCTATCATACCCCCCAATAGCTGTCCCAGGTTAGCCATACGCTGCTGCATTTGTTGCTGCATGAGTCGCTGTTGCTGCAGCTGCTGCAGCTGTTCTGCCTTCTCTTTGCTTTCACTCGCTGAAATCAGCCCTGAAATAATCAATCAATCAATCAATTAAATTTAGCTATGTTTGATTGAATAAACAATTACTGACTTCAAAAGAGAGTTATGACATTATACCAATTTGCAGATGCACCTACACTTTTTCTGTTCCAACATTGTGGAGTTCTCTGTCACAAGATCTTCTATGTAGTAATTGTAATATTACTATTTTCCTGTGCAAGTTAAAACTCATCTCCCTGGGCCAGAGGTCAGTATTCTGACACTATTGCTGGGATATTGGACCTGCACTGTTATTTATCTTGCTTTCTCCAGTGGTCTTTGAATACTCAGTCGTCATAGTATGGTGAGTTGGTGCCTGTTGATGCAGAGTCTGCAAGAGACGCCCCTGACATTGCTTAATGGCGAGGAACCAGACATTAAATTGCTTATTGATCGATAGATTGAACATTTGTTTTCCTAAATTCTTGGACTATCTAAGATGTCGGTCTCATATGCATACTGTACCACATAAAACAACGACCAGACAAAAGTGTCAAACCTTTCCTATCGAACTTGATATCGACAGCTATAGGGGTGAGCATGCCAGCCTTGTCCTTGCCTAACCCCTCCCCCTCCTTCCAGCCCATCCTCTGCAGCAGGGCCTTACCTATGCCCCCCATCACGGGCTTAGCCTTCAGAAATGTGTCCTACAACCACACATTACATCAGAACGTCAGTTGTTAAGACTACTACTGAAGAAACTTCCAGCAGAAGAGCGCTACTCGTTAAATGGTTGATAAAGCATTTAAGTTTCGTATTATGATCAGCTAGATGGCATTGGTTGTAACATGGTCATACAGATGGATCATAATGTAAGGGAATGTTTATAATCAAATTATGATTTCATATTCTCTTTGATGTCACTTAACTCTCTCTCTCCCTCTCAATCTCTCTCTCAATTTGACCGTTGAGAAGTTGTCTTTACGTGTGTGTGAGTGTATGCGAGATCCAGTCATTGGCGGTGTGAAAGAGAGTACGAAGGTTACGGTGCTAACGTTTGCCAAAATCAGTTTAGAGATCAGGCATATATACATATTGATACAGCAAAACTCGAGAATGATCTCCAAACTTCACTCTACCGTATAGCAGGAGAGTAAATATCTAGCAGGTAAAATCATCCATAGCAACACTCTAATCACAGTGTATTCATCACACTATATCATTTTATACAGTACAATATTCGCCGAAGCTACAATGATAAAATGATGCAAACTGTTGCACATACTTACTCTAACTACCCGCAGGTCTCTCGTGGCAGGTTCACATCATCATCATTAACCGTTGCGGCTAGTCGCAGTCGAGCGGTGTCAGTTTACCATCAGACGCAGCGAGTCAGCTAAAACAGGACCGGCACTGTGTAAATGTGCACCTAACACGGCACATTTACACAGGCTGAATTGAAAAACTACCCTTTTGGCACATCATCAATGGAGATTTCACAGGAACCATAATTTTAAATTGTAAATTTTTATATGATGCGAGGCATAAGCCTTAGTTCAAATGATCTGAGAAAATGTGATCTCAGAACTGAGACTTTTTATCTTAAATAAGTGTAATTTTTTGATCCTTAGATAACCCCACCCCCCACTATCAAGGTCCTGTTTATAGTTGAATTGCCAGACCAATCAATGAAGACAATCAAAGCTTCTTCAGCTTATCAGGTCTTTAATTGATTGCCCTTTTTACTGTCATATCAAAGAACCATTCATTCAACATACTAAACATTAGCAGAGGCATGCATTCACTGTCACAATCATACACGCGCATGTATGCAAGCACATTAAAATAAACTCGTCCGCTAGCCCACACATACTCACACACACAGACATACATAAACACACACTCACTGGCATACTCAAAAATACATAGGTGCCTTGCACAATACTACACTGAGAGAAGTTATCCAAGCATAACATCCACACAGACAATAATCATACATGGCAATCATCTTCATATATAATTATTATCAGCGCAGATGTTATGTTTGCATAATTCTGCTCAACCAGTCTGAACCAGTCCAAACCAGTTGTAGTCTCCCAATACTGATGCAATCGCTTGTAAACACACCTTCAATGCCAACGGAGTTGTTAGAACCTGTGAAGTTTCAAATATATATCTGTGCATCCATTGGAGATATCCAGTGAAATGGATAATCAATAAAAGGGTAGACTACAAAAAAGTACAGAAGTAATAAATGTTTGTATATTAAAAAATAATATCAATAACTGAAAAAATCAGCAAATACGCCGATTTGCTGCTTTGATTACTTTTAAAAGTAACCAAAATAGAACTTTTAAATCATGCGTTTTAAAAGCAGTTCTACCTTAAATGACAAAATTTTGTTTTGAAGACTACAACTAAAAAATATGAGACTATACTCAATACAAAGAAGATAAAGAAGAAAAAAGACAGCTGTCACCAAAGAAAGTAGCAAAGCAACGAGAGTTCATCAGCGAGAGTTCCTCTACATTTACTCCGCAGAAATTTCATCCACTACTGTGCCATTAAAAACTACTAAACTTCCAACCACAGACTTTCTTCAAGTATTTTTTACGTTTCTAAGTGAGGATCTTATAAATTAATGACTTAAGTACCGGATATCACCTTTGGATGCACACACAGTCAGTACAGTTTCACAACAGAGAGCAATCAATGGCTGCAGCACACAAGTATTGCGACGACGTTACCTTTTTAACCCAGGCCCTGGGATCATTGCCTCCGAGCTGTTTAGCAGACAACGTCTGCACTTTAGTGGATCCAGTAAACTGGCCCGGCTTCTGCTTTGCTGCCACCCATTCCTTCATCTAGAATACACAGTATGTTATTTTATAATACAGCATATTCATCTATATTACACAATATGTTATTTTATAATACAGCATATTCATCTAGAATACACAGTATGTTATTTTATAATACAGCACATTCATCTAGAATACACAGTATGTTATTTTATAATAAAGCACACAGAAAAATGCATTAATGTATTAATTAATTAAAATTAAATTTAAAGATAAAAATAAAGGATTCCTTTAAATTCAAAACTAGAGCCACAAGAGGCATAGTAAAGGTGCAGTAGAGCAAAGTAGAGTGGTAGTCTCTCAACAAAATTCCACATATTCAAGCAACGATGATCTCCCTGACATCAAACAAGGATAGTGTCCCTGACATCATCCTTGAATGAGGAAACGGACGTTAAACCTTCATTTGTTTTTTATTAATTAGAGCCCCCTTGTTCAATAGGTCTCACAAATAGAAGAAATAATTATAATAATTATAAGCATTATAATAATAATTATAAGCACCATTTCACGTCATGATTTACTAGTTCATAGTTTCGAGTAATACTAATAAATGATGCAATAAATAAATAAATAATAATAATAATGAAGGTTTAACGTCTGTTTCCTCATACAAGGATGATGTCAGGGACGTCATACTGACAATTCATCAACATGAAATCATTGTCGAGATTTAGAGACAAACGAGATGTAAACCTTTTGTTGAATTCTCTGCATGACCGCAAGTGCCTCGGCATCATTAGGATCAGCCGAGAGCTTACGTAGAGCCTCGGCTCTCTCGCTCACAAACTTGCTTATCTCCATCGGCTGTGCATACGTAAACAGCTAATTAAGTCTATTTGTTAATGTCGTAGGTTTATGTTTAATAAACACATAAAAGCTGGTAAAGCTAATGTTAATGTCAGTTTCCTAACTCGAAGGCGATGTCAATGACGGGCGAGCACAGCATTTGCACCTGCACATACTGATCTGGGGTCGAATATCTTACCGACATCGCCACTGGTTTCAGCAATAAACAATATGTCAGCTATGCTTTCTCTACTACGTGACAGAACCTAGTTCATACCTACAATATGCTCGTAAGATAACTAAAGAGCTCTTGCTGATTTAACTGACCAAAGAGAGCTCTCTGTTTCATTATACTCAGATGCACTTTTGAGCATAGTGACACGTACTCAAATGGTATTCAAGTATGCTTCGCTAAACTACAATTTTTCATGCGCAGAACTGTCAAAGTTTGTGTATAACTTTAACGCGCATTTACCGTGTTACAGTAATTTTTAGCACCCATCGCGTACATTTTAGTCAAGTATATGACACTGGCTGTATCAGCATAGTTGACTCTTTCGCATACATTCAGCTGCTGCAGTCTTTTCAATCAGTCACAACGAAATGCTGAATGTGCACGTAGAGTCTAGAAAAAATTATCATAACTCCAACAAAAGAAAAATATTTGCCTGAAATTTTAAACTTAAAAATATCAGACATTACAATAGAAAAGATAGAGTTGTTTAGAATCACAAGTCATCATTCTGTTGCGTTTTCAGGTGTGCCTGATAAGTATCGACAATTAGTTATAATTAATTATGAATTAATTAATTATTGGTATATACTTAATTATGAATTAATTATTTAATTACTGATATATAATTAATTTTAATTAATTAATTACCAGTATTAATTGTCTCATAGGAACAATTTTACCAATACTGAAGATCAGACTTTAGTTCTCTAAACAAAGCAGAAAATAAAGAAAAAAAACAAAAAAAAAAACAAAGAGAAAATCACTTACGTCACTAAGGCCTACGTCAAACACTTTATCATCTGCCGGTGTAGCTTCTCCCTAAATACAGTACAATGAACAAATTTTTTATGTAAACATTTAAACCCTGATCATTTAAAATCTGATATGAAATATGTTATGATATATGATACATATATATAGATATATATATATATATATATATAGATATATATATTATATGATATAAAAACATGTTTCATACAACATTTTAGTGCATGCAAACTACAAACTCTGTTTCTCAGCTAATACAGTTACCTGAATCTATATCAAATCTCATTCTTTACTTTATTGTACTTTATTTCCTTTACTTAATTTTTACATATCTACTATCATAATCTTCACCCGAGATGTGCATTATTACCCAAATCTGATAAGACAGGTTGGTGGAATGTGACACAGTGGCTATTATCACTAAGCAGATAAGAAATGCTGCTATGAAATGTTGAAAAGAAATGCTGATATGAAATGCTACTATGAAATGTTGACAATGACGTCCCTGACATCATCCTTGTATGAGGAAACGGACGTTAAACCTTTATTATTATTATTATTATTATTATTATAAGAAACATTAAGGGCAACCAGTTTGGGTTTATACCTGGAAGGTCGACAACAGAGCCGATATTTATGTTGAGGCAATTCATGGAGAAGAAAAGGAGTGAGAGGAAGAAGATACAGATGGTATTTGTGGATCTCGAAAAGGCCTATGATAGGGTTCCGAGAGAACTGGTGTGGGAAGTTTTGCAGTAGAGGAAAGTGAACAGGAGGTATGTTGAGTCAATCAAAGATATGTACAGCAGGGTGAAGACCAGTGTGAGAGTGGACTATCTGAGAGTTTTGATGTGAAGATCGGGGTACATCAAGGATCAGCCTTAAGTCCATATTTATTTATATTGATTATAGATGAGTTGCTTAAGGGAGTTGTTGAGGAGGCCCCTTGGTGCATGCTATTTCCTGATGATCTGGTGATAGTAGGAGACACTGTGGAGAAAGTAAGCGAGATGTTGGAAATGTGAGAGAGGCATTGGAAAGTAAAGGACTGAGGGTGAATAAGGAAAAAACGGAGCATTTAGAGAGTAGATGGAAGGTTGAGATGATAAACGGAGATAGAGTAATAAGTCAGGGTGTGGAGCTAAAGAAGGTAACAGATTTTAAGTATTTGGGATCTGTAATAGAGGATACTGGGGAGTTGGAAAAAGAGGTTACTAGCAGGATTCAGGCTGGATGGGCAAAGTGGAGGGCTGCTACTGGAGTGTTGTGTGATAGGAGAATCCCACTAAGACTGAAAGGCAAATTTTATAGTTCTGTGATGCCAGTAATGATGTATGGTTCGGAATGTTGGGCACTAAAAAGAGAACATTTGCAGAGTTTGCCTGTGGCAGAAATGAGAATGTTGCGTCTAATGTGTGGAAGAACTAGGACGGACAGAATGGAAAATGAATATGTGAGGATGAATTTGAATGTTGAGGGGATTGGGGATAGGCTGGCTCAGTCGAGATTGAGATGGTATGGGCATATTGTGAGAAAGGCAGATGAGGATGTAGTAAAGAGAGTTTGGAGGGAAGAACTGGATGCTAAGCTTGGGAGAGGTAGACCACAATTGACTTGGGATGCGGTAACTAAGAAGGACATGCAAAATAGGGGATTGACTGGTGATATGGTGTGAGACAGGGAGGACTGGAGAGAGTCTATTCGTATCCCGACCCTGGTTAAACTGGGATTTAAGGGAAGATGATGATGATGATTTTTATTATTATAAGAAAAGCGATAAGAAATGCTGCTATGAATGATATGATGCTGAAGACATTGGACAAATGAACTTTTGAACTAATGACTGAACGAGAACTGAATGAATTATATCACTATCTAACACAATATATTGTCTCAAAAGACTCCTACTTGAGGTAAGCTCTCGTTGGAAGGTGCCTCTTGTACCAGTTCTTTCTTCTGATGATCTGAGCCGCTGGAGACGGGAAACATCATCGTCAGCTCCTCGTTCACCGGCTTCTGAAAACCACCCGCCTGCGCTATCTGACGCACCGGCTGAGAATAACACATAGTCGTGAGTAATATAAAATTATGAATCAGAATTTTAAAAAAAACAATAAATTACTTATCTAAAGTTATATATATATATATATATATATAATTATAACGTCAGTAATGTTGATAATTATCAGTAGGTTTATATTATAATAGTCAGTTTATAAATTATAATTTATCAGTACCCACTCAAAGATGGAAGAGTTAATATAAAAATATTGTCTTGTTTCAGATTAAAATATTACTGAACTTTAAACACTTTCTGCGTTCAGCCAAGAATGAAACCGATCTTCGAGCCTACTTTAAAGACTCCTATTTTTATGGCTAATTCAATTTTTAACAGATCAATTGCTCATGCGATGCAACAAACAATGGCAAAACTACGCGTTCGAAATAGGATTTTAAATCATAAATATATATATATATTAAACAATACGACAAACAACTGCAAAATTTTCTAAATAAAAATAGATTATTATCAAATTTTTAAAATAGAAAATATCTAATGCTCAAACAATTTTACTCTAATAATGTATGTCTAATAATGTATGTCTAATAATGTATGTCTAATAATGTATGTCTTAAGTTGCTAAGAGAATATTGAAAAAGATTATATTGTTCATAGAAGTTATAGTAATACATAAACACCTACACAATTGAAAGATTAATTTGCACAATCTGAAGCACCATTTCTCTTGAATAGGTACTAAATCACAGTAAACCACTACCACAGACTATGATTACTCATCACTCAGTTAAACCAAAAGCAATGCTTTTACAGAATAAATGCACAGAGCCTTTACACAAGTGATCACAATTTATTGCATATAATTTATTTAGATTTGAGAACATGGTTCACTAATCTCATCGATTTTGCATAACTGATTTTGTACCGAAGTGAACGGTACAAAATACACAAAATAAACAATACAGGAACATCTGCCCTTCAGATGGCCCCCCCTCTCTCTCTCTCTTAGTGCACTGCCAAGTGGCAGGTTCAAGGTACATATTCATACTCAAAGTCTGTTTTCTCGCTCCATAAGAGCACTCCTTAGATCAACAAGTTAATCCCTTCACGAACTCTATGCCTTATCCATACCATATGTAGCCTCTAGCTTGGGAAAAGTATGGCTTCTGAGGTGGTTTCCCGTTGTCTTCCTCAGTTAGATGGATTAATTACCATTTAATCTTCGGAAAAATCATGGCTTTCATCATCAATTATATGGTAGAAACTATGAAGATTTCCTGGGCTTGCCCGTCACTGACATCACTTTCGAGTGAGGAAACTGGCGTTAACCTTAGCTTTACCAGCTTTTAGAGCTCTAGATGACACATAAGAACCTTCTATGATACATGAACATTTGCCCCTCAGGTGGCACTCTAGATGACACATAAGAACTTCTCACCGGTGGCTGAAAGACAAAGCCAGCAGACGACACCTCCCGCACTTTCTTCAGAACATTCTTCAGACTGAAGTCTCCGCCCTCATCATCGTCATCGTCAGCATTGTTGTTGTTGTTGTTGGTCCAAGCAGAGCTGTGTGAACTCGAGCCGCCCGGCTGCTCCTGAATCTTCTTACAGAAATCTATCGACATCAAAATCACACAAAATGAACGGAACAATTTTTAGATCGACAGTACGTTGTAAGCCCAACTGAAACTTAAAACTATATGTTTAGATAATTAATTTATTAATAATTTTTAAGTCATTGTAACTAACTATAATAGTCTTTCTGTTTGCCATTCTTCTAGAACGTTTTCTACTTTTTAGCATTTGTTTATAGGACTCGTATCATACAGGATATCGATATCCCCTGAAAGCCTAGTGCGGGTGATACTGTGTAAGCACTAAAAGCTGGTAAACCTAAGGTTTTCGTCATTGTTCTCAAACGAAAGCGATGTCAGTGACGGGCGAGCCCAGAATTTGAACCCCGCACATACTAATCCACGGTCGAGTATCTATAGAAATATATGTACTCTCTCTCACGATTAAAGCTAGATTATCAATTTTTAACAATTCAACTGAAGATACGACTTCTCACATATACAAAAACTTTCAAATAAAATTCTGATCAAAATAGAAAGTAAAGTTCTGATCAAAATAGAAAGTAAAGTTCTGATCAAAATAGAAAGTAAAGTTCTGATCAAAATAGAAAATAAAATTCTGATCAAAATAGAGAAGTAAAATAGTTAAAATTCTCACTTGTCAATTCCTGAACGGACTTTCCCGTGGCAGTGCTCTCTTTCTTGGGCTGGGGCGGGGGTTGAGAGGGTAGTGAGAGAAGCTCCTCAGGCTTTACCTCAAACACTGCACTCGTTGACTGCATGTGACCAAATACGTTCTTACTGCAAAGCAATCAATCATTCAATAAATCAACCGATCAATCAGTCAATCAATTGCCCCAGTCAACTCCCTTGATCAATTTACTTTAAATTTCAATCAATTTACATATTTATGATAAGTGCTACGTTTAAAAACGTCTGAAGCAGAACTTAGATTGTATGAGAGAATAATTTTTAGTAATCCTGTGTAACCCTTAACATGTCAGTTAGAATTGATCACACCCAGCCCATTAGGAGTGATTGGATATGCACAAATAGCTATATATAGTCCATTAGTCATGTAGCTGATGAATAGATTACATTAGTCATGTAGCTGATGGATAGATTACATTAGTCATGTAGCTGATGGATAGATTACATTAGTCATGTAGCTGATGGATAGATTACATTAGGCCTGTAACTGATGGATAGATTACATTAGGCCTGTAGCTGATGGATAGATTACATTAGGCCTGTAGCTGATGGATAGATTACAGAGGTTGAGTCTTGTCTCTCAGAACACCGCAGTGAATTCTTCAGCAATCTTAAGTTTTAAGCCTACCATTAAAACAAATAAACCTTCAGACATTCAGCAGAACCTCACATCATTTAAATTAGTACAGCATTAAACATGATGTAAAACATTTGTTAATTATTGAATGAGCAAGTGAATATGAGAATATAAAAGAAGACCCAATTCTATATGTTTTATAAGATACTGAACGAGTAGGAACAGGTCCAATGGCTGAAGTTGCTTACATGGCAATTTCTCTCAGTTTGGCTTTGTCTATCTTAAGACCGTCATCTTCTTCCTTCTTCTCTTCTTTCCGTCGAGGAGACCTTGATCTCATTCTGATTCGCACAGACAAAATTCAATCAGTCATCAATAATAACAATAATTCATTTATTGATTTAAAGCATCGCTTTAAAGCATTCATTTAATGGTATTGAGTTAACGATTTAACGATTCTGATTTGATGTATTGATTTAGTATACTGATTTAACGTATTGATTAGCACATTGATTTAACAGTATTGAGTTAACATATTGATTTAGTGTATTGATATAATTCAGCACTCAGAATCATGTATGATGTAAGGCAGAGATGTCAGTCAATTCCATTTATTAATCGTTAAACAATTAATTAGTCATGCAGTCAATCAATCAATCAACACGGAAAGTTAATTTAATCACAATATTTGTGCATCACATTGACTCTATAACACACTAACGAACTCGCAGCTTTCAGGTTGATTTAACATAATCTTTGATAGACCGTGTGCTAATACCTTCAATCTATCATGAGCCATTTCAAAGTAAAGATTAAGCTGCATATGGTGTCATGGACTTAACCAGTATACATCAAACCAGATTAACGAAGGTTAGGTAGATACAAAGAGAACTAAACACAAAATACCATTTAAAAAAAATTGTAATCTAGAGAAACTTTAAAAAAGAAATACTAATAAAGACAGAAAGAAAAATAGAGAGAAAGATTAAATAAAAAATTAAAACCGAAGATAAAGCAACTGTTAAGAACGTAAATAAGCCCAACCTATCACGAGAAGACTTCCTCCCTTTCTCTCTCCCTCCTCCCCTAGAGCCGCTCCTTCTCCTGTTCCTCGAGCGACCTCCGCGAGACACCGAGCGATTCCTTGATCTCCTGCGAGATCTCGACCTATCTCTTCTCTTCGTGTCTTCTTTTCTCCGCGAGCGAGATCTATCTCTTCTCTTAGATGAAGATCTCTCTTTCCTCTTAGGAGATCTCTCTTTTCTACGGGACGCTGACCTCTCTTTCCTTCGTGACCCTGACCTATCTCTGCTCGCCCTACGACCCGCTCTACTTTGCTTGCGATCTCTTGAAGATGATCGACGTCTCTCAGACTTTTCTCCGGTCTTTGCTTTTCTGTCTCGCGACTCGGATCTCTTTCTACTTCTAGATCTCTTTCTATCTCTTGACCTTTCCCTACCTCTGGATCTCGATCTCCTTGTCTCCACTGATTTCTTCTTCTCAGCAGATCTCTTTCTGTCTCGTGAGTTTGATCTCTTTTTCTCCGCTGATTTTTTATCATCTCGCGATCGAGAACGTTTTCCCTCTCTTTTCTCTTTAGATGTGGATCTTCTGCTGTCACTACGGCGATCAGACCTCTCACGACTGTTCGAGAGTTTTCTCTCTTTCGAAGAACGCCTGTGATCCTCTGAGGCAGAACCAGTTCTTTCTGTTACCTCACTATCGAGGCAGTCAGAATGTTTGTCGTCCTGCTTCTCTTCAACCTTAATACTTCTGTCACATTTACAACAGCTTGACATTCAACAGAAAATATAAGAGATTTAAGAAAACTAAATATTAATATAAATATATTGAATAATAATTAAATATCAGAACAAACTAAATAAATTCCATCATATAAGTACACGTATAAATTTAGCAAATTTTAAAAAGAATTAAAATAAATTGTAAAATACATAAAAATATACATCCAATACTGTATATATTCTTAAGCTATTCATGTAAGTTCAGAAGCTTCAAAGTATAGTCAACTCTTCTAAATGACCACTGTAGGATCCTAGCCAAACCCATCACTGATATCGCTTTAGGATAAAACAAAAGAAAATAATAAAAACTCTCACGTTTAAATTAATGAAAAAATGAGTAATAAAACTAACAATGTAGTTTGCAAATAAAACCTCAACCTCAAGAACGTTCATTTAAAACTTCGTGACATTAGTAAACGCGCTCTCGATACATTCAGTTATTTAGACATTCATTATTATATGCCAATTATTAGTTTAATTAAAAGATCTTATGCACATCATAGATTTTCAGCCACTCCTATATTGTAATTGAGGAGTTCTAAAGCATCAAGATTCTGGTGTCAACATCAACAACAGACCACAAGTAGAGTTAAACTAACATTTTGAATGACAGAATATATTTAACGCTATGTTAAGTAGCTAAACCCCCAAGCCGATAAAAGTAATCAATGAGTAATAAAAAAATGAGTAATAAAAAATAAATGAGGACATTTCAACAATACAATAAAATCAATTTTCTCAACAACAAAATGGCTGAATTAGAGAGAATATATAGATTAGGAAACAATATTTCAGATTAAATTTTTGTTCAGATTAATTCAGAAGTTTAATAATTCGTCTTACTAGAACTATTAAATCTGCTACCATATATACATGTACATAGTGTATTTAATAGTGAATTTACTATACACGAATCTAAGTTTATTATGAGTATTTTGTATTATGAAGTCTGGAATGAGTGTTGCTGGATAGCGTAAAGTTCCGCACATATGTAGAAATTTTTACTAGTTTAGATATTAATTTAAATATAATTGCTATTCAGCTCATGATTACAATTATACTCTTCTTGTAAAGTAGTCTCGAAGACCAAGTTCAGCCATGACACTGCTATATAAGTTTTCGTTGTTAATAATAATAATAATAATAACGCTCTCCCTGTTGCTTCTTGTGGGCTATTTTTAGACAATGAGGCGATTCGAGTAGCTGTTAGTTTCCGTTTAGGGGCGAAAACTTGCGAGCCTCACATGTGCCCCTGCGGTCATGAAGTCGACGCTTTAGGTCTCCACGGTCTCTCCTGCAAACGAAGCTCAGGTAGAATGTCTCGCCATCACAATTTAAATGACATAATATGGCGAGCACTTTCGAGAGCAGGCATCCCTTCCTCTAAGGAACCAAGTGGGTTGTCCAGATCAGACGGCAAGCGTCCGGACGGCATGACTTTAGTTCCCTGGTGCAACGGTAAATGTGCCGTATGGGACGTCACGGTCATTGGCCAACTCCTACCTCAATACGACTTCAGTCACAGCCGGTGGAGCTGCTGTTCATGCCGCCTCTAGGAAGTTGGATAAATACCGAGATCTGTCCTTAGGATATGAAGTTGTTCCGGTGGCCATTGAAACCATGGGCCCGATTAATCCCGAAGGAGTTGACTTTATTAATGGCATAGGCAGACTTATTGCAGAGCAAACCGGCGATAAGCGAGAGACATCTTTTCTTTGGCAAAGGCTTTCCATGACTTTGCAAAGATTTAATGCAGTCTGCTTCAACAATTCTTTTAAGCCGATTGATGACGTCGAGTAGCCGGGCGGCGATTCAGCACGTATTGCTCGAATCGTTTTTATCAAACCCCAGGTTCTTTACACCGGGGTAAAAATTTAAAATAAAAAAAATAATAATAATAATAATAATAATAATAGTGACTTTTAATCTTAAGCTTAAATTTAGTTCCTTTTAGACCAAATTTGACATCATCAATTTACACTCAGAAAATTCACAAATATCAGATTGGGTAACTAGTTAGTAGGATTTACCAGTAGATGTTTCAATAAAACCTCTACTAGACACATTAACAATTGATGTAACTCAACTAACGTGATGCTGAGTTAAAACTGCTAAAGCTAATGTTAACGTCAGTTTCCTCACTCGAAAGCGATATCAGTGACGGGCGAGCCCAGGATTTGAACCCCAAACATACTGATCCATTAAACAATAGTTTCCACATTCATTAACACGTTCAATCTTAGGGAAAAAATGGCTTACTTTGTTGCTGAAGCCTCTTTGATAATTTCACCCTCAGATGGCAACACATTCTGTTCCTTAGAATCGGATAAAGCTCCCCCATCAGTCTTCAGTTTCTCCCCCTCCGTCAATGCCCCCACTGCAACTTTACCGGCTCCTCCCCTGTTACCAGACAGTATGATGGCCGCACTTGTATCGGAGATCTTAATGCCGAGCTTTAGAGGTGCTTTCTTAACTGGCCCAAATAAATTGGACGAGGTAGGTTTAGAAGACATCAACGGCGTATTAGCGGTGACTGTTGTACCTTCAGAAAACACATTAAAGCCTGATCTAGCAAACATCCCCGATGACGATAGTAAAGAAACTGAAGCTGTGACAGGAAGATTACAGGCTACAGCAGGATCAACGGGTACTGAGTGATGCTGACTCTGAATCGAAGCATCTGAACCAGTCGAAGCTTGATCATACGGATCTAACGAAGCTGATCTACTATCAGATCCTGTTGTGAATAAATTTGACAATTTACCTGGTAAACCTGCTACAAGAAACTCGGAATTCATAGAATGAGATGCTGGGTGTGGTTCAGCTACTGACGCTGAAATGAATGCAGTTGAATCTTGACTACTAATGCTGGCGGTAGAAGCGTTTACTATATCGTGTTCTAGAGATGTTCCTGAAGCAACGGCAGCCGGAGCTGTCACTGTACTTTGCAGAGAAGGAGGTGGGTTCGAAAATATGAAAGAAGGTGGAGGGAGTTCAGAGAATACAGAAGGGGGTGCCGAATTAAAATCATCACAGGGGCGTATTTCTCCAGCACACACAGCAGGAGGAAGTATCTCTGGTGTACAACTGTTCATGGACTCCTTTATGAGTGAAGCTATGTTAAATTCATGAAGAGCAGTGCTGTCATCGTTAGTCGCAATGCTCAAGACTGGCCACGGTGCTAGAGGTACCTCGGGTCTAAATGTATCCTGAGACACACTTGACGAAGCAACGAAATTACCCGGAACTGATTGTGGCATCATCGAGGCTGCACATGATGGGTTCAAAGAGTCGTACAGAGCCGATCCTGTCTGCGAAGCCTCCGATGTTGAGGATAAGGAGGGTGGAAGAGGGGGAGGAGGGGGTGAAGCTACGACCGGAGGCAGTGGAGGGGGTTCAGCTGGAAATGTCGCAGGTGGTGGAAACATCTCACCCGGTAGCGGAATAACAGAAGGAGGTAGAGGAATGCTGTCCAACTCGAAACCCAAATCCTTATCGGCCTCAGTTTCATCGGTAAAGTTCTTTTTCAGTAACGCCTCCTGCCCTCTCTGAATCAGATTCGTCAGAGCATGGGATGTACTCTCGCCTGTCGACTTCTCCAGCATATGTTTCTTGAGCTCCTGACCTCGCTGCATCAGATTGGCTAGACGCTTCTGCAGACGATCGTTGTCTTCCGACATCTCGAGATCTTTCGGTGGATTAAAATCGTCGTCAATCATAATAACATCGTCATTTGTATCCTTAGGGCGACCTCTGTATGACTTAGATTTAGATTCAACCGATGGTTTTTCTATTTGCGTAGATGTAGTCTTGTTTCCAGATCTCTTAAATTCTCTAGTCGAAACATTTTCTTGAACGACACAATCGGAATCATCGCTATCCAACTCTACATCATCCTCTCTGAACTTGGTTTCAAGTGATCGGTGAATTTTTGAGGCTACCTCTGAACTCGTTTTATCGTTCTTATTATCTCTTCTATCGCTGCTATATCTAGATCTTTTTCTCTCATCTCGATATTCTCTGTCTTCCTTTTTACTAATTTCACATTTCCTGCTGTACGAATCCTGAGTGCTTTTTCTTGAGTTTGATTCGGATATCTTAGTATGCGATATTTCACGGGATTTGTTTCTACTGGATTTTTCGTGACTATTTTCTCTATCACGCTTTCTTCGGGATCTCTCATTCTTTTCAATGTCATATTTACTTTCTCTGGCTTCATCGTGCACAGCACTTATCTTGTCTTTGCTACGTCTTGCTTCACTCAAATGACCTTTAGATGATTTTCTTTCCTTTGACTTACTTGTCATATTCGTAGTCAAGGAATCTTTTGAAGCCGACCGACTCCTTCTGGAATTCTTGGACTTTTTCGATTTGTGCTCTGTACTTACAGTTTTAGAAATATGGTCCTGGCTATTTGAAGAGAAATTTATCTTTGAATTTTTATCAGTTATTTTATTTTTTGTATCAGAACCACTTTTCTCTGTAGAAATCTCTTGTTCAGAAGCTGCGCACTCATTGGTCCTTTCAAGATCAACCTTGCCACTTCTCAGCTCGGAATCTTTAGCGCTGTCCTTGTGTGAACCCTTTGTGTCAATCACTACTTGCGGTAACAATCTCTTGCATAAGTTTTCAACAGGATCAATTTTCGACTCTGGAGATTTATTTTTCTCGAATTTAATGTTGAAATCAACAGTACTACCTGATTTATCACCTTTGCCTATATCATCTCCCTTGGCTAATTTTTCTTTTTCTTTCTCACAGCTATCTCCATTTAAATTAGACAAGATTGAAGCATTCACTGTATCTCTCTGTGATGAACTATCTAAATCTGACTCGCTGTCACTCTTTTCTTCGCTGGAAGCTCTCACTTTAGATTTCTTTTCAGCATCTTTATTCTTCTTCTTCTTCTTTGACTTACTCTTGTGCTTCTTGTGCTTATGTTTCGTAGATTTTGATACATTGGTTTGCACGTTCTCTTCAAGTGACATTTTCTTCTGTTCCTCAAGAATTCGTCGTTTGTTCTTCAGATGCTCGATGGTCAGAGTATCTAATTTGTCACCAAGAAATTCTTTCAGTACTTCATCCATGACGATGGGCCCAGAAGCCCCATCAGAAAGAGTGCACGCATCCTTAACTCCCTGCATATGATCTAAGAGTAATCCGTCAGAAAATCTTTCCTTTGAAATCTCATTGTTCTGTAAACCATCCGACATAGCTAACGATTTTATTACTAAATAACAAAGGAATCTACAAACAAAAGTTAACAGCTCTTGAAATTAGTCAATCGAGGAGTATTTCATCAAGATTTTAAAAGTATCTTCTCTTTAAATGTAGAAAAACAATATAACAGCACTGCAAATTAGTTGAAATTACAGAAATCGTTCGTTATTAAGCAACGAAAACTCTCCAGTGTATTAAAGCATGTTTCATGAAGATATTTTATTAAGATATATTGAGCGTAATTCGTCAAAGTTAATACTAGCTTCAGCCTAACCTATTACCTCTACCAGTGATCATAAACATTAAAAGCAAATAATTGAAAAGGTTTAATTTAAAAGTAAATTAAATAATTTACTAATTTATAGAATAAAATCATTAAAAAACAAACACTACGTTTGTCCAAGTTCTTGAAATTTCTACCACTTTCAGGTTTTTCTTTCTTACTTGATACATCATTTTTATTGCACATTAGAGCGGTAAATTTGCAAATCAGAGTACTAATAAATTAGAAACACATCATTTTGGTTAAGCTGTATGACATCCCTATGCATTCATATCTAACTAGCTATTCCATAGGAATCTAACTCAAAGTATTTTATTACTCCCGAACAGGTATGGACTTAAGTATGTTTTAATGGTAAATCTTTTTTATTGTTGTTGCTGCTCAGAAATCGATAGCACCAGCCATCAGTGCTCATCGGGATTGGTTGGTATCTTTTGTCGTTTTTATTTATTAAATATTATTTTTATATATTTGATTGATATCGGGGTTGGCTGCAATGATTGATATCTTTGGACTGATTATCTGGATTTTTCTCCGCTCGGGAGCTGGTTTTAATCACCATCTTGGATTGTATCAATAGTGATAGATATTGTCACGGACGAGACGACACTAGCAATCTAATTGTTAGGTTTTTTTGGTATTGCAGGCATTTAAAAACCAAAGGCTGAAACCAAGTCAATCATAATAAGCTATAGTACCTACTCGATAGCATGTCAGCTAGTGCCGATGACAACACTGGATTTGAACAAAATACCTACTGATCTGCTGTCGAACAAAATGACTCAGCTCAATAATTTGACACAATTCGTTGTCACAACGAAAGCTCACTAAATCAATTACGCAAATTATAATAATAACGAATAATAATAACAATTTAATTAATTAAAAAAGTTGACATTAACGTCATTTTCTATACTAGTGAAACTGGACATAAAAATTTTCAGGTGAGATTTGATTTGATGTCCTACTCCCTGCCCAGCAAGCATATAATAACTCGACCATCTTGTGCAGATGTGTGTTTATGAAACATCTGCACAGGATGTGATGTTTCCTCAAGCCAAAGACTGAAAGTGTTTAAACACTTTCAGTCTTTGATTTGATTGGTCAGTTCAGGGATATGTGATGGGGGGACATTCCTGACATCATCCCTTAATGAGGAAGCGGACGTTAAGCCTTTATTATTATTATTTGTTTATTGTTATTATATTTACTATTTTGTTATTACTATTTTTATTATTTGTATGATAGTATTATTTTTATTGTTGTTGTAATTATTATTTTCTTATTATTAATTTTATAATAAATTAGCAGCTCAAACGATCAGTTCACATACTGTACATTACTTAATTCACACGAGAAGTCCTCATCATATTTGATATTAATTAAACGACGAAGACTTGAAACGAATATCAGCTTTATTTCTGCAGGTTATAGTATTTGGTCTAAGTATTGATATTTATACGGGATTGACTGATGATACGGTGTGGGACAGAGAGGATTGGAGAAAGTCTATTCATATCCCGACTCCAGTTAAACTGGGATTTACGAGAAGATGATAATGAATAAATAATGATGATGAGTAAGTTAACCGACTGGCACGCAAGGTACAGCCTTTAACGACATGTCTACTAAACTGAATATCAACAAATCTCAAATCCTGATCTATCTTAGTGTCAAGGCTGAGACGATAGAGATTCCTCTAGGGTCACAATACAGCGACAATCCTCTAGAGCGAAACTTAGCCACAGTGATGACAACTGTGTCCATATTACACGTAGTTCATGATTTAAATGGCTAAATTAAACGATGATGATGATTGAACAAGATTGGTAACTAATACACTCTTAATTAGCATACAACAAAAAGTATTCTAAATTTCTTGGCAGAAATAAAGCATCCTTTCATTAAGCACAAATTTTCAACATCAATAAATTTAAGAATCACTTCATCGTTTAGTCGAAAGAAACTTTCAAAGGTAGAGATTTGAGTTTTATTCATTAGGCCTAAAATAGCAAAACTTTCAGGAAACAACACAAATAAATACAAGCAACGTACAGTTTTCTTACTTAAATCTAAAGTTCACATATAATATCAAGTTAAATAATTAAAACCACTTTAAATGTAGCAAACAACTTTCCACCTATTGCTCATCGAAGTCGGTAAGATATTTGATCGCGGATATGTATGCGCAGGGTTCAAATCCTGGTCTCACTAGTCACTGATATCACTTTCGAGAGATGAAACTGACGTTAATATCGACTTAACAATGCTAACGTTAGTTTTAACATCGCTAGGGCTTCTTTTACCTTAAAAACTTCTAGAAACGAAGAAATACATAATAAATTTTCTATTATAAGATTATTACCCCCTCAGAAGCTTTGCTTTCATCTGATATTAGCTCAACATTTACTAGCTACAACTGGAGGCATTGTAATTAATTTTGTACCAACAGATGTTTTTCTATGTTACGTAGTTACCAAGAAACTAATTGATATGACATGCGGCATTTAGCTAGCCACCAATCGGCAATTTTCTAAGATTGTTACTAAGTTGGATAACTAGCAACAGATATTTTACTACATTATCTAGCTATCGACAGATATTTTACTACATTATCTAGCCAACAACAGACATTTTACTATATTATCTAGCTATCAAAATTTTTTACAACATTATCTAGCTATCAACAGATATTTTACTACATTATCTAGCTATCGACAGATATTTTTCTAAGATTATCACAGACTAGATTAACAGTAGCATTAAGGTACTCCGTAGTGTTCATGTTAATCATGTTGCCTGGAGGAATAGAAAGCTCATAGCCGGGCCCGTATTCTGCAAACATCTACAAATAAAAAACAGAGTATATCGACATCGAACTTAATTGGTACTTATTCATTAGGAGATGAAACTAGTAGCACTAATAATAACAATAAAATAAATAAATAATAATAATAATATAATATATTAATATAATAATAATAATAATAATAATAATAATAGCACTAATAATAATATTTAAAAAAACAAAAACAGTAGCACTAATAATGACAGGAAAAAATTGCACTAGGAACAACCATAACGCAACACTTTTAATAGTGTTTTCAATTCAAACTAGCTTTATGTAGAAGTTTACACGCAGATATATGCCAGTACCTTTGGCCTTTAATACCTCTAAATATTCTACCGTGTGTCGACTTGTTTATTTTTGTATTTTTTGCTGGCTATAAAGAACCCATTTGATGAATCTTTTAATTTTAATTTGATCAACATAAATAAAGCTCATCGAATTAATTAACGTAATTCAAACTTTGGATAAACAGGATTGTTTTCTCAGGGAATGACGCCCCTGCCCAGTTAATGTTAGTCGAAGCTGAGGAAGGCATACGGGACCCACCTCACCAAAAGCAGAATCCCCCACG
>CAJHZI010000884.1:65000-162500 GCA_905160935.1 Enchytraeus crypticus | reverse complement strand
CCTGGAAAGAAACCTGAACAGTATTTGTGCAGAGAGAGTGTTAGCACTTTGTCGCTGAATGAGAAAGCACTTTCAACACCTGTGATGTAAAACCATTTATGCAGCAGTAATTAAATATTTTTAAATTTCCAGTTTTTCCAGTTTTAGGCAATTTTTGTTAATTATAGAGATGCCTTGGCAAGGAATACACTATTAAACATTTAATATAAATTATTTATAAGATTATAAAAAGTTTAAAATGCCAAAATTCATAAGTTAAAATAAATCAAACAAAATTTGTCTTAAACTCATTAAAACTAGAGAATATTATAACAAATATTTTGTCCATCCTATAACAAATATGAACAACTATATACATGGATTTATGCAAATAAAAATAAGCATATAGCAGATAGCAAATAAATTCAACTATTCAAAGTGCCACTGAACTTGGTTAAAAAAATTTTCATTCAAATAATCACCAAAATCACTACCTCAACTACCGTTCTGAGTAACATAACTGAATGAAGGGAAGAAGTTTTGCCTAACAAAATGATCTACAATAAATATATAGTCTAATAATCTAATCTCATCATCATCATCTTTCTTCCTCGAATCTTAGTTTAACCAGGGTCGGGATACGTATAGACTGTCTTGAATCCTCTCTGTCCTACATCACACCACCAGCCAATCCCTTATTTGAGACTTTTCATTTGTTTAAATTTTTGAAGCAATATCTGGAGCCTAGGCGCTCACCAACCGTATGCCCTTTCTAACGTTGGTATGGATCTTGTTGCTTTAGTCACCTTCAACGACACGTGCAGTCACCAGTTCGGTCAATTCTTCAAACAACCCGGACACAACACAGGAAAAATCCAATAATTAATCTAAATAACTAAAACAAACACTAAATATCATAAACTAAAATAATATTCTCAATCAAAATACAAATAAACAAATAAACGATACTAAAAGAAAAAAAAAATCTGTCAACCGAGAGTTTAATTTCTAGAGAAAATTCAAATACCGTCCCCATGATGAAGATCTAGATCTATGTAGAGAACTCTGCTGTAGCGCTGCCTCAGTCGTTGAATGCACAGAACTATGTCGTTAACGTAGCAAAACCCTGCCGCCTCAAATCTACACAGAATATGTACCGCTGAAGAGAATAAATTATATCAAAAATTAATTATTAATTTATTGCACCGTAAACAATTACAAATAAACTTTACTAAACATTCAACGTAAAAACTTCCTTTTAGCGTGGCGTTAACTTAATCCCTATGTGGAGTCGACATGATAGGGGTCTAGATAGGAAATGGAACATTAAAGTCACCATCAGTCAATCCCTTACAATCTGTTTGTTCAAAAAATTTTGTAGCAATTTCTGGAGTCTAGGCGCTCACCAAACGAATGCCCTTTCTAATGTTGGTTTTGATATTAATGTTTTAATCACCTTCTACCACACGTGCAGTCACAGGTTGGTCTATTCTACACACTACCCGGACACATCACGAAGAAAATAGTCACTATATTATTGAATAGTCAATAAATGTGCTATGACTACAGATATATAAAAATATTACCTTTTGGCATGATGCCAGCCACCAAACCAGTTGATAGAGATTTCAGCTGTTCCATTAATGATGCAATCAGCGGCAGCTAAACCGGTTCCAGCCAGTATGCGCACGGTCTCGTAGAGGTCACGATACACTGGACAGTCATAGGCTGTACATCAACCAATCATATGATCAACTGTACAGCTATCAATCAATCAATCAATCAATAGATCAATCAATGATACAATCAACTGTACAGCTATCAATCAATTAATAGATCAGTCAATGATACAATCAAATGTGCTATCAATCACTCAATCAATCAATAGAGCAATCAATGATACAATCAACTATACAGCTATCAAGCACTCAATCATTTGCGACATATATATTTCAAAGTAACTTGATTACTAATAATATAAACACGAAAAGTAGGCAAAAATAATGAAAACTACAAAACAATTAGCAACCAAACAGCGAAACTCTGTAACATGTATGTCACGTGTGCAATCCGTAGAACCTTTTGAGGATAGAATTTGTGATTTGTTCAATTAATTTTCCACAAGACGCAGCAAGAGCTTACAAAAGTCATGCACTCTGTACAGCTGGAGTTAGTGGCGATGTCGGTAAGATACTCCACCACGGATCGATATATGCGGGGTTCAAATCCGGAGTTCGCCTGTCACTGGCATTGCTTTCGAGTGTGGAAATTGAGGTTAACATTAGCTTTGCCAGCTTTTTAGCTTTAAAGTAATACAGTAAAGTGATACAGACAATTGCATCTAACAGAAGAGTGCATACGGCAAGACGCAGCTAAAATGACGACGTAGAGCAAATAGTGAACAGACAGAAGCAAACAGCAAACTAACAGAGTCCAAATTCTTCCATGTCCTCTCTGTACTCCTCCATCTCTTCCTCTCCCACGCAGAGAGCGGCTGTCTCATACAGACAATCCAGATAAGCGGCAGAGTGGAAGCTCTCAAGGTCCCTCCTGCTAGCAGCAGTGGGCTCAACCAACCTGTCAGTCAATCAATCAATCAATCAGTCAATCAATCAGTCAATCAATCAATCTATCTATCAATCAGTCAGTCAATCAATTAGTCAGTCAATTAATCAGTAAGTCAGTCAGTCAAATCAATCAGTCAGTCAGTCAGTCAGTCAGTCAATCAATCAGTCAATCAATCAGTCAGTCAATCAATCAGTCAGTCAATCAATCAATCACTCAATCAATCAACCTGTTAGTAAATCAATCAATCAATTCCTGCCACCATCTCAATTTAATACAAGATATATATATTTCAATGATATGTATACATATATAACAATATATATATATATATATATATAATTTTATATATATACATGTATTTTATCACTAAGTTTGCGAGTAAATGCTGATTACTGGGTGTATTTGATATCTCAGTCAAGGGCTCGTTTCATTTACTCACATTTTTTTCTGTTGATTATTGCTTTTTGTTGGTAACTGCTGTATATGTGATTACCATTTGGTTGGTGAAATTAAATTTTTAAAAATTAATAAATTAAACAAAATGAAACAGTTTAATGTTTCATAGACTAATCTCTGCCCAGAGTGTTTTTAAGAGCTCAAACTGAATTGATCACGAAGCACAAAGAAAATATTTCACTGCGGAGTATATTTTTTGCCAACTATCTGAACCTTCCGAAATCTTCTAGATATCTTCAAACAGTAAAATTTGTTAATCAATAAACAGCATAAGTAAAGAGATACATCTTGTTACATCGTAAGTTAGTAAAACCTAATATATGTTATAAAGAGTCCCCTTTACCAACAATCGTCACTCGGGTAGGTTCATGTTCATCAGTTGCATGCAATATAAACAAAAAGCATATTATGATATCAGACTGTAAAATATCTGTATAATTGCACTTGATTGTCTTGTGAAAGCAAAAAAATCTAAAATGACAATATTATACTCATCACCTCATATCTTCAAGTAGGCCATAAGCTTCAATCAGTCCATGTACCAGCCGAGCCTGCGTTACACAACAGTAGAGTCAATACAACACTAAACACACAACCCTTAGAGTACGCAAATCTTCATCTACATTTTAACTAATATTTCTGGAGCACCTAGGCTCCAGAAATTGCTACAATGGAAAAGTCTCAAATAGGGTATTGACTGATGGATTTATATCATGGATGATTGTTGCAACATAGATTTGCATTGTTAAAGAATTTACTGTATTGTCATGACACTATATAACAAATTTACCCGCTTTGTCATGACATGATCAGTTGTGGCACACCGGGTTGTGTCAACAACAGTGGCACGCAGGGTTGTGTCAACAACTGTTATTTCTGGCATTAGGGTCTATGAGGATTAGGAATGGCGTAGACAAACATTTGAAGTTGCAGCCTTCAGCAAGCTATCAAACTAAATGCTACAGAAAACTGCAGTCAGCATACTACTGCATTAGCTCTGAATAATAGCAAATACGCTTATCAATTTTTGATAGAATTGCAGTTTTGAAGGACTCGATTAAAAGAATTTATTGAAAATAAACAAAAGACAACGATTAATAATAAGCATAGGGGAAAAGGACAAAATAACGAAAACTAAAAAAACAGGAACAAAGAAAGGAAACTTTGTAAACACATGCAGTTGTCATTTGTGTAACTCTACTGAATAAACAAATAAAAAATAAATTAAATTTTAAACTAACTCGAGATTTGACTTTGGGCAGTTTGTCGCACAACTCTAAACATCTTTCACTGTAGATGTAAGCAACTCGGCGAGTGCCAGATTTTTGCTGAACGGTGTTAGTGTCGCAGTTCAAAGTGTCCATTTTATTCTGCAGTATAATATAAGATCAATATTATTACATAGAATGATAAAAGTAGTGGTTAAAGTAGGAATTGAGAGTTAGGGAACGATTAGAATTTTTCGGGCCCCCTGTAACGCATTTACAGCTCTGCTAGTATCTAGTATGGGCCCCTAGCAGGGGAACACTCCTCAGAAAAATGAGAGCTAGGGAAAAGAGACGCAGTGCCCCTGCTTCCATTCCCTCCCCAGTCCTCCAATAACATTAATGTGATTAGAGTGCTACTGTTGACCATGACAACATCGAGAACTGAGGAACCAAATCAAAACCGATGAGCAGAGTGAGAGGTTCATAAACGGTGCGGGCCAAATTCCGGATAATCATTCAAAGGAAGGGTACTAGCGGAATGGAGGTTTACGTGTTGCTCTCAGTTCATGGACATTTGGTGGAAAGGAAAAATCAAAAAGAAAAGAGAAATACTAAATATAAATAGAAGAAAATCAAAGAGAAAAGCTTTAAAAAGCCTATGAAACTATTTATAAAGTAGGAAAGGCTGATCAGGAGTAGATAAGTGGGTAAGCTACGACTCTAACCACTGCATAAAAGCAGTATTGGGCATTGACCAAACATATACTTAACTGTTTAATTTTAGCGATATTTTAAATAATATATTATTCCAATATAAAACAAAATAGTTGAAAATATCTTAGTGACAGGAATAATAGAAGGAAAAAGATGCAAGGGTCGACAACGAATGACTTTTAAAAAGAGTCTTAGCAAATGGATGCAGTTAACAGACACAGAGATGATCAGAGCCACAATGAACAGAGACATAAGGAGGAATATGACCATGACCGCCCAGGCTTGGAACAGGCTCGGCACTTAGAGAAGATTATTCCAATAAAAATATTTTAAAGACACCGCCATGTAAACAAACAACCATTTTTAAAATGCAGGAATGCAACATCTATGACAACATCTAGCACTATATTCAAAGCTGGTGAGCAACAAGAAGATCCAAAGTGGTGCAAATTCTACAATTCCGAAAATCAGTCCAAAGAAGCACCTATTTTTTTTAGACGAAACAGCGAATATTAAACTTCTAGATTAATAAGCACGATATACGAACATTTTTAACACTTGCACTTAGCCTTATTTAGTCTTATTTAAAATAAAAAGAACGTGCGCTAAAATAATCATAAAATGCGGAAAATAATCAAAATAACAAGCTTCTAAGTTTAAAAAATTAAACATTAAATATTAATATTGAACATTTATTACCAAACACATTCAGTATAATGTTACTGCAATAATGAATTAGTATTAAATCTTTCTTTCCAGCAAGCAGAACATCGAATTATGAGCTCTCATATTTCATGGTAGATATAACTGCTATATAACTATGGCAGCATGACTATATATATAATAGTAGTTGAAGACATACCCTTTTTACTTTCTTTTCCTTATTTCATTTCTCTTTTTATTCCAGTGTTAATGCATGAGTTTAGACCAGCAATAACCTTTGTTTGCAATAAATCTCCTTTTCTTTAATTTCCTTTATCTTTGGACTAGCTTTTGATATTTTTTTATTGCACCGATTTGGGCCTTCATTTTAAGCATCAGTTTGCATTTGTTTCAACTGTACTTCATGTTGCCATAGACGATTGCACCACTCCAATTTCTAAGATTTAAATCAGTTTTTGCTGTAGCTGGCACCTCTAGCAACATGTGGTTTTAAATGTAAATATAAACATTACATTGTAAAACTTTGTCTTATATTTATTAAAATAACTATACCAAATATTATAAACTATAAAACAATAAATAAATTTTTACATGAAATACATAACATTTATTACATAAAATTTATACAGCAGTGTCAGATCGCTTCTGGAAAGGTCGGGCTCTGGTGAATGGAAAGTGAATATATTGACGAAATTGTTCTGTACAGATCCTCTTGCGCCAGAGATAAGCTGAGTTATGTTGATGTAGAGTATGTAGTATGTAGAGTATAATAATAATAATAATAATAAAGGTTTAACGTCTTAAAAACTCTTGTATAGATTGTAAGCTACGAGAAAATTATTACCTAATCTTGATTACTTGGGAAAATCCTTGCTCCTACTTAAGTCCTTTTACAAAACGTATGTAAACTTTGAATTCCATACATGGAGTATAATGTAATTGAAGTCACTCTTTTCCGACATTACGTATACAGAACTGTATGTAATTTATGATTATTGAACCTGTGATATCTCTTTCAGTGAATTTAACTGAATCAATGCTATTTTTGGCTGAAGCATTAGGTTAGAGATGTCGGAAACATCAGGTAATCGGTCTGCCATTGATATTGAATTCTGTCCGATATGTGGCACAATTCTTCCGCTTCCTGGAGATCTGGAATATGTGGAATGCTACAACGAAGACTGCAGACATAGAGTTGATATCACAGGTCTGTAGCTAATACAGTTTTATTGAATCCTATATGTTATCAATTGTTTTTACTATTAATCGTTAGTGTTGATGGTAACCTTGATGTCAATTGTGTTTTGCTTTTGATTTTTAGTGTAGAAGGTAGCCTTGAAATGAATGAGGTCATAGATGCAGTTTTTTGGAAATACTCGTCTCTTAATTTAAAGGATTAAATACCTTCAACACCCACAGGATTTTTTTTGCATTCCAAGCTATCAACACTCTATCTTCCAAAGTTGTCGCCTACAAAGTACTAACCCTCGCAAAATGTGCCTTTACTTCATTCAGTTGGCGCACAGCTTAACCGAGTGCGCTAAATCCCCTCCTAATCTTACTGTTTCTGTCTATTTTTTACCCCAATAGTAATGTTTAACGTTAGGCTATTGTCTGTTTATTGTTTTGTGCATGAACAGTGTTCGATGGAATAGAGATGATGTCACAGATTGTATTCAACAAAGTTCAGTCCAAGATGAGAGACGCTGAAGATATAGGAAGTGGAGCAGTGGTATGACTTCTTCTACATGACAATTATCTTCGTTCAGTTGAACACCTCTCTTCTGTTCTTGACAAAGTTTATTCATGGTTTTGTTTCAATTGTCTCTGTCAATGTTTTTAAAACCGAATATCTTTTAATTGGCACCCCCACAAAAAATTCTTCTAAAACTGAAAGAAACAGAGTAACCAATTCTTCGGTCTATTTTCAAAATCTTGCTCTCACTCCTACTGCCAAGGCTAAAAACCTTGGTGTCATATTTTATGAAAACCTTGGCTTTATTATCTCATATCTCATCTGTTTGTCGTTCATCTTTCTTTCAGATCCGTCAAATCTGATACGGTCATCTCTCGATAAAAATTCGTCTATAATTCTTGCTAACTCAATAGTTCATTCTAACCTTGATTAAAAGGTACTGTATACTGGTACTGCTCCTTGATATATGGTTTGCCTTCCTCTTCTCTCATGCATCTGTAATGTGTCCAGAATTCTCTTGCAAGTGTTGTATGTCAGTCCTCAAGGCTTCAGGCCACCTCTAGTTCCCTACTTAAAAATCTTCATTGGCTTTATGTGGTTCAAAGAATTAATTTTCAAATTGCTCTGCTAATCTTCTTTATTGTTTGCTTTGCAAATCTTCTTACATCTCTGATCTCCTAATCTATTATCAACCTTCTCGTAAGCTTCACTCTTCTGATGCCAGACTGCTCAAAATGCCAAATATTCTCATTTCTCAACACATTATGTTGATGCTCATTTTCTATATTGAGCTGATATAGAAACACCTACTGTTTGGAACTCTCTGCCTTCTCATCTTCGCTCATGTTCTTCTATTTCAACTTTCTGTGGTAAGTTGAAAATATGTGTTCCCACCATAGATTTTTATAATGTTACCTGACTGTTTTTTAATCACTGGACCGGCACCGTTTGGAATCTCTTCTCTTTCTCTTTAGCACATGTTTATTCACATTGCTTGGGTGAATCGATTTGTAGTAACATGTGATGAGGGGACGTCCCGATATCATCATTGTACGAGGAAACGGCCGTTAACCTTTAATATTATTATTACTGAATATGCAAGTAATATTGTCACAATATGTTTACGAAAATTTGCAAAAATTATTCTCGACTGCTGTGTTGTCCCGACCCTAATTAGACTGGGACTAAAGGGAAGATGATGATGCTGATGATAGATTGAATGGCCGATTGATTGATTAATTGATTATATATTGATTAAATAACTGATTGATTGAATGGCCTATTGATTGATTAATTGATTATATACTGATTAAATAACTGATTGATTGAATGGCTGATTGTTTGATTGGTAGGTTGAGAGACAATGCGGCAAATGTGGTAACGATAAGATGTCGTTCACAACACGACAGACGAGATCAGTGGACGAGGGTCAAACCGTCTTCTATTTGTGTATGGCATGCGGGTAAGAAAAAAAAACTTTCTTATTATTTTTTAAATATAATAATTAATTGTTTCAATTAATTATTTTCCCTGTGTTGTGTCCGGGTTGTTTGAAGAATTGATCAACTGGTGGCTGCACGTGTCGTAGAAGGCAACTATAGCACTAAGATCCAAACCAACGTCAGAAAGGGCATTTGGTTGGTGAGTGCCTAGGCTCCAGAAATTGCTACAAAAATTTTAACGAATGGAAAAGTCTCAAATATGGGATATAATGATGGTGTAGGACAGAGAAGATTTGAGACAGTCTGTTTGTGTTCCAACCCTAGTTACACTGGAATTCAAGGGAAGATGATGACGAATTATTTATAAGTCCTACAGACAGGACTGTTTGTCTGTCAAATCTTAGATTTTCCTCACTCCGTCTGTAATAGTTTCAGTCTTCTTGAGACGACAGAATTTTCATTAAAAAATTTCAATACTGAGTCGAAGTCTATACTTGAAAGCATGTCAATGAAAGGGTGAGCGCTGGATTTAAACTTTATAACTTTTTTTAAACAGATATATACTCGAACGAATAAAGCATCCTGCTGCTGGCTAAGCCGTTTTCTTTGAATGTAAACCGCTTTGAAGGTCTTTTTCATAAGATCATTCGTTACATTGCTTGAGAAGAATTCTTACTTTTTGGCTTTGCCAAAATGTAGATATTGAGATGTTTAAGGTCTCAGTGGTTACATAACCACTGAGACCTTAATATTTCTTTCTCAAATATCCCAATTAGTAATATCAATAATTAGGAGTACATACTCTTAATGTCGATGTCTTTATCAATAAATGCTTTTTCCATTATTTCTTTGCATTTTCTTTTTTAACAAGAAAAATGCCAAAGTTCTTTAAATTTATATGCTAAATTTTCTGTTCTAATTAAATATGAATGCTTCAGAAATTAGTTTGACAGTCTGTGACATTTTAAACGAATACTTAACGCATTGAAAGCGCATTATTTTTATTTGTGATTTCTAAATTTACTGTTTTAATTAAAGTTTCTCTTTTTTTAATATTATTTTAAATTTATGTAGTATGTAATAAATTTATATTTATGTTACAAATTTTTGTTTTTTATATTGTGTTTTAGCAATCAGGAAATGGAGCATTCGTGAAGAAGATGTTTTTGTGTCATTTTCTTGTCTACAATATATACTGTAGTTTTATTGTATAGGACAATAAATGAATCATTAATAATAATAAGAATAATAAAGGTTTAACGTCCGTTTCCTCTACGAAGGATGATGTCAGGGACGTCCTCACAGCACACATCACTACAGATCAATTCACCCAAACTAATCAGCAACAGAATTGTTCTGAGGTGAAGTATGGAATTAAAGAAGTCAGAATTTGATAAATGCAATGCATATGGGATCAGAAATTTTTATTTTTTAAGTGCACAACTTTTGTGCACAATGTGTGATATACGTTTTGTATATCACAAATGAGCACATGAATAGTAAGTAATAGAACGTAATCGAATGCACTTTAAAACACATGCAATGCATTTGAATATGCGTGAATACATGTGTTTTGTAGAATACACTTTAAATACAATGATATTGAATATGAGTGAATACATATTTGTGTTTTGTAGAATACACGTTAAACACATACATGGCTTTTGAGTATGATTGAACACATGTGTTTTGTAGAATACGCGTTAAACACATACATGGCTTTTGAGTATGATTGAACACATGTGTTTTGTAGAATATGCGTTAAACACACAGGCTACATTGCTTTTGAATACTAGTGAAGATATGTATTTTTAATAGAATACATGTTATATACTTATTATTAATATTGATTGACGTTCAACGTATGGTTTAATTTGTATATTAACATTTAACATATTATTGAGCATCAGATTTCTCAGTGCAGCCAGATGGCAGGACCCAGGGATATCGATTTATAGTGCTCGATGTTGCCATTGATGACTGTAGCACTCTAATTGTTGTTTTTATTATTACTATTATCTCTAGCGATATTAATTGATCTTAACTTTTGAGATATTTGTGAAATTATTCCCTGATTTGAAGAAAAATCTCATATCGTTAGAATCCTGGGCTTGCCCGTCACTGACATCGCTTTCGAGTGAAGAAACTGACGTTAACATTAGCTTTACCAGCTTTTAGAATTAATTCGTTTTAAATAGAAAGAGCTCTACTGTGTTATGGTTAGGGTTAGCGGCTAAGTTAAGATTTAATCTGTTATAATCTCCGCTATTGTGTTGTGCTCCCCGTGTTGTGCTCGGGTGTGGTTGGACCACTGCAGAATAGGGCAAACGCAAACAATGTGCTGCGTGTACGTAAGAGGCGACTAAAGGCAGGAGCTGAGGATGGCAAGAGGGGACTCTCCTCACCACGAAATATATTTCCCCAGGATTAAATAGTAATTAATTCATCTAACTGAGGAAGGCAACGGGAAACCACCTCAAAAGCCATACTTTTCCCAAGCTATAGGCTACATAAGGTATGGATAAGGCATAGACTTTGTGTAGGGTTTAACTTGTTGATCTAAGGAGTGCTCTTATGGAGCGAGAAAACAGTCTTCGAGTATGAATATGTACCTTGAACCTGCCACTTGGCAGTGAACTGAGGAAGAATCTCCGCTAGTTGTTGCTTTTAAGGCCCATTAATTGACGTTCAACTGTCGTCATCTAGCAACTTGTTTGCTTAGTGAGATCTCTGGTATCTAGTGCCATCCAGCCTAATAATAAATAATAATCTAATAAGCGTAATAATCTCTAAGTTACTTTTTTTAATCCTAAGTCTCGTAGATCTGGGATCAACTGTAGCTCCAGTGATTTGATCAGCAGAATTCAACACGGACAGTGAGACATCGGTGGTGTAGCGAGGGGAGGCAGTGGGCCTCCCTGTGATATCGTTTTTCAAAAGTGCACAAAAAAAGTGCAAACTCTATGCCTCCGCCAGGGTGCCTCACCCGTGATTAAAAGTAAACTCGTACTATAAAGTAAAGACGCATTATAGTGAAATGATCAACTGTGTTGATATCTAGCACTTTTAATACCACATGTTTAAACCGTTAGGCAATTTAGTCCATAGGCTTAAGATTTTAGATATTATGGTGATTAATGTAATCACCGATGGTAATTCAATATGTGTTTAAATGTATCTTTATAATTATTATTATGAAAACCTGTACATATGTATAGCATTGTAGAATATCTATTACATTCCATGCTCTATACTTCATAGGCTAGACGCGGGCGATGTTTGCTCAAGAGTTATTTCGACATAATGGTTAATTAAATTCTTGTTGCTGTATAGGTCCTGTTTGCTCGGCTAGCATTATAAGCGTAGGCCTACTGTTCAGTGCTGGACTTTAGGTAGAGACCAGGGGGAGGGGGGGGGGGGGGTTGAGAACCTAAACACTTTTGTAAGCAAAAACGTTTTGTAATCGTTAAAAAAGTAGTGTCTTCAAATTTGGTAGGATGCTGAATAAAAAAAGCTAGCACACTACTCGAACGAAAAAAATCACCATGAAGAGAGAAAAAGTGGTTGGCAAAATTCACAATATTTGTTCAAGTCCAAAACCTATTTCCCAAGCATCTAAAACACATTTACTACTAAACAGTGAGCCCTGATATCTTGCGACGTTGAAAATTTTATTTTAATTTTACTTCAAAGTTTTATGAGTATAACAGTATGATAGCAACAATTAAAAAAGTTAAAGCTAAAGTTAATGTCAACGTGAGTTTCCTCAATCAAAAGCGATATCAGTGACGGGAGAGCCCAGGATTTAAATCCCGCATATACTGATGAACGGTCGAATATCTTACTCATTTCGCCACTGACTCCAGTCAATAGCAACAATAAAAGCAACAGTACCCATAATTTCAGAAAAAATATACATATAAACAATGCTATCAAACTTCGCCTTATTTTATGATTTCATTCCTAAGATCCCAGGGTCAACTGAAGTCCATCTATTAGGGGGACCAGGCTACACTGAACACTGCGTAACTTTTTAAAAGACAATTTGATTGGGGAGGGGGTGGTCAATTTAATTGGGGACGGGTCATTTCACGGCGAGTGCGGTGGGCATGAGCGTAAATTGGGATCTAAGGATGTCCCCTGGTGAGGGGGGGTCAGGAGACAAAGCCCCCTGTAGCCGTAAATGTTGTACATTTTAAATTAAATTTCTCGATGTAAAGTCGCTTTGATATTCCTATAACAGAGCGATCTACTTTAGCGCTACTTTAAACAGTGCATGATGATCGAGGGGTATATAGGACTTTTCCGGCTTGGAAGGTTAATTTCAAACCACTGGGGGTGGAATCAGGAACCAGTGAAAGAAAAATCCCCGCCTTCCCCTCACCAATACAAATACAACCTGCTACTGCCTAATGTTTGTTGTCGTAAAGCTTAAGTCATGAAGGTTAATCCGTTTGATCAACTTTCCTCAGTAAATGTTTAATATTTCTGAGCAATAACACATAGGCCTGTCTGTGCAAGTTTAGGAGAGGAGGGTGAGGGATTTTGTAGATTTGACCCTAGTGTACAGCTGTTCACTGCACAGTCACTAGAAAATATTCATCACTATTGAGTGTACATCATCACTATAGTGTACATCATCACTGTACAGTGTACATCATCACTGTATAGTGTACATCATCACTGTACAGTGTATATCATCACTGTATAGTGTACATCATCACTGTACAGTGTACATCATCACTGTATAGTGTACATCGTCACTGTACAGTTTACATCATCACTGTATAGTGTACATCATCACTGTACAGTGTACATCATCACTGTATAGTGTACATCATCACTGTACAGTGTACATCATCACTGTATAATGTACATCATCACTGTACAGTGTACATCATCACTGTACAGTGTACATCACCACTGTACTGTGTACATCATCACTATACAGTGTACATCAGCACTGTACACTGTGATGATGTACACTGTGTACAGTGTACATCATCATTACAGACTGTACAGTGCACTAGCACTGTACACTATATTACACTGCATTACGCTGTATTACACAAGCTACCATAATGTACAGCAGTACCGTGCTAGTGCGCTATTCATCTGTACAATGGTAGTTTGATGTTTTTAAAATCCGAAATATTGGTTTGTATTTCAGATTCCATCCGTTACATACCATGGACCTGCCAGTTGGCAGTGCACTAAGTGAGAGATACTGATTGTAGTAAACAATAATAGTCTGTCAAACATTTTTCATGAGCAGGTTTTTAAATCACAGATATCTTAGGAATTGCAGGTACGATCTCGTTCCTATATCCACTAATACCCTTCCTCGGTCTGATCTCCCGGATTTTGGCTTGCACCGTTTTTGGACATCTGCTCATCACCACTGTTTTTCACTCTGCTCATCGGATTGGATTTGATACCATAGTGCTCAATGTTGTCATAGATGACAGTAGCTCTAATTCTGTAGTTGTTGTTGTGGTTGTTGTCCTCTAACCGCAGACTCGTAGCGCGAGGAAATGCCTGAAATATCTGCAACGCTCACGGAATGCACTGAGAACACTTGTGACTCAATGATAACTATTTCATTCATTTTATACATGTACATTCACACTGGCTATAATCTAACACACATTTACACTCAGACGCAAATACACCATTACACACAAACACACACACATATACAGAGCAAGAGAGAGCTAAAGTGAGTGAGAGCGAGCGAGAGAGAGAGAGCGAAAGAGAGAGAGAGACAATCAGTCACACATACACGCACGCGCACACACAGAGAGCAAGATAGAGCGAAAGAGAGAGAAAGAGATAGAGAGAGAGAGAGAGAGAGAGAGAGAGAGAGAGAGAGAGAGAGAGAGAGAGAGAGAGACAGCCACTCACACACACACACGCACGCACACTGGTTGACACAATATTGCCAGGCTCTCAGTGACTGGATGTGATTAGTCGGTTCTATTATACCATCAGCGTTATTACAGAAGATTAGCCTCAGCGCTTTGATCAGTATTTACTGACCGTACTAGTGTGGGTTGAGAGAGGTTTATAGACTGTGTGTAATAAAGAAATGATTAACTCTGTGTTATTGTCCTGTTCGTGAGATTGTAGTATATTATAGACAATTTCTATGCGGATACATTGGATAGTTACAATAACTAATTTAAACTTTCGTTTTTCCTATGCTAATTAATATTGCATCAAAACTAAATTAGGCCTACTATTTTACTAAGACAATTGAAAAAGTTTAATCCCGACCCTATAGCTAAACTGAGAATCAAGGAAAGCAGAAGAAGAAGAAGATGATGATGATGATAATGATAATGATGATGATGATGATAATGATGATAATGATGATGATGTTAGTGATGACAATGATGCTAACGGCTTTATGACTCTATACCATAATTTAACAATAGGATCTGGGCCTAAATTATATTCAAATGATCTACATACATGTATATATTCTATAATAATAAAATATTCTGCCATCAGATGTGAGTTAATAGAAACAAGTCAGGTCTACTTTACTACGTTTTGCGTGATAATATTCCAATCATTAGTTTTAACAAATTTATCCGTTATTAGTTACATATCGTGTAATATCAATTCAAAACTTCATTATAGATTATAGACGGATTCGAATATGCATTTTGAAGATCGATATAGTTGCATATCGTGTAATATTAAGTTGCATCTTAATTATAAAGTATAAACGGATTCGAATATGTATTTTGAAGATCGCTTTTGGGATATCCTGTCAAAAATTGGACCTGGTAAAATCTGCGCGAGTCTAGCTATAGTGTTGTATCTCAACACATTGCAGGCTGACTTCGTCTACGACGATAGGTGAGTGATTAGTATTAACTTACTTCAATCAATCAATCAGTCCATCAATCCATCGATCAATCAGTCAATCAATCAGTCGATCAATCCATCCATCTATCCATCCATCCATCCATCAATCAATCAGTCAATCAATCAATCTATCTATCCATCCATTCATCAGTCCATCCATCTATCCATCCATCCATCTATCCATCAATCAGTCAATCAATCAGTCACTCAATTTATCAATCAGTCGGTCAGTTATTCAGTCAATCAATCAATAAGACGTCTTTGAGAGAAAACGAAAGCTAAGGTGTTGGTTGTTTTTTAAAATTGTTCTTGAATGCTAAATACTTTGAAGTAAAGTAGTAATTGTTCCTATTGACTCATACGGGCTACCACGAAGCTGGAGCCAGTAGCGGTGTCGGTAAGATACTCGACCGCGGATCAGTATGTGCGGGATTCAAATCCTGGACTCCCCCGTTACTGACATCGCTTTCGAGTAAGGAAACCGACGTTAACCTTAGCTTTACCAGCTTTTACGAAGCATTGCACCGGCAGAGTCAGAAACCAGACGTCGTCGTATGGCAAGCTATTAGCGGCTGTGATTGAACGGCTGATGTTCATTCAATTACCAGCAGATGAGCGCCATTGTATCGTTATATTATACGAGAAAATTGCTACACTTCGATTTCTATCTGATTCTATTGCGTCTAGATAATGACTAAGGCATTATTATCTGCCACGTTCCTCGTACATCCATCATAATGTATCCGGAATTTGGGTTCAGATCAAATCCCAGAAATAAGTCCCTACAGAATCACAAACCAAATATCTATATATCATTCCGATTCCTGAAAACTCTCGCTAGAATAGTTAAACGAAGAGGACTACAAAAATTGTAATTAAATTTCCTATTTAAAGCTCCAATCTCTTGATATGCTAAAGTTATGTCGGTTTATGTTCGAACCTCTTCAGAATGGAACACACCTATTCATTATTGATCTTAAGAAATGACGAAGCTTAAAGCTGACGAAGGCATTAAAAATAAATCAAAAGTTAAGTCATATAAAGTCTCTACCTCTATTATTTTTCTGTAAATTGCGGATTCGTGGCAAGATAAAGTGAAACGAGAGATATGCCATTTCAGTCAAGTTGCCCATGAACACTCCATCGATTATTAAGTTAAACTCGCAGTAAAGGTTGCTTTTACCACTCCCAAATGTGCCTAATCACTCCTAAATGTGCTTCATCACTCCTAAATGTGCTTCACCACTCCTAAATGTGCCTCACCACTCCTAAATGTGCCTCACAACTCCTAAATGTGCTTCACGACTTCTCATAATTTCTAAATGTGCCTCATCACTTCTAAATGTGCACCACTTCTAAATGTGCACTACCAATCCTAAATCTTTTTTGCAAAGTGTACTAACTTGTCTATATTGTCGTCTCTCGCGGAACGATTTAGGATTAATTTTTACAGAAATTGACAAATGAAAATCTCCTATTTTACCCAATTAATTTAACACGCACGACAATTTTCAATTTCGTTTTTGGCTAGATTTACGTATTCGTTCCAAAGTAGAGCGGAGATGGTTGAGGTAAGCTTGCAGTAAGAGGTTTGAGGCATAAAATTGGACTAAAATAGATTTTAAAATAATATTATAAGTGTCAATTTCTTACTTGTTTAAATTAATTACAATGATCTATGATTATTATTTTTTATTTTTTATTTTTGATCTTGACCATCCTGGTACACGAATGTCCCCATCATACCTCTAGGACCAAACTCACCGCAGACTGCTGATCTGTCTACTTGTCTGGAACTATTGGCGAAGTCGGTAAGATATTCGACCGCGGATCAGTATGTGCGGGGTTTAAATCCAGGGCTCGCCCGCCACTGAGGATCGCTTTCGAGTGAGGAAACTGACGCTAACCTTAGCTTTTTATCATATCCATGTCCCCCCTCAGACACTTCACGCAACTCTCACGACGCATGATTGATAATTGATATTCATTGGAATCCGTCAAACTCTCTTATATGAATTTGATTGAATGTCAGACGATGTGGGACGTGAGCGGATGAGATTCGAACCCACGACGACCCATTAGCGGCCTCTGATCCTAATTGCTGCTTAGCGGTCCCTTGTGATTGCACGCTGTCACTAGGCTCGCCTCAGATTATACCCCGCGGCTTACAATCAAACTGAGCTCCCGCATCCCAATGTGGCTCTTTCTCTCTCTGTTTTTCTTTCTCTCTCTACCTCTCTCTCTCTCTTTCTCTCTCTCTCTCTCTCTCTCTCTCTCTGCCTCTCTCTGTCTGTCTCTGTCTTTCTCTCTCTCTTCTGTCTCTCTCTCTCTCAATATATATATATATATATTATATGTATATATGTATATATATATATATATATATATATATATATATATATATATATATATATATATAGTATATATATATATATATAGAATTTTATGTATTATATATATATATAAATATATATATATATATACTGTATATATAAATTACTAAATGAAAGGATGTCTACAACATGTGCGATCCAGATTTTGATTTATTTTTTTTAACAATACCCTTGCTTATTTGTATGCACGCCAATACCAATTTCATTATTTATCTTAATTTAATTCTTTAATTGCTCAGTTAAAGTTTTCCAAGGTTCACATTTGGCCTGAGTTTACTTGTTGCATTTGCTACATTAGCTGCGTTGTTTGTGATCTGTAGGCTACATGGATGTATGACCCTTTTTGGTGCTCTTTTTAAGTAATTAAATAAATAGAGTAAATAAATTATTATTAACCTCAGATGAAGGAAACCGGATTGAGATGGGCGTGAAATGTGTCTTTAATTCGTTATGACCCATTCTATGTGCAAGCGATAGAAGTAACTTTTCACTAGTTAGAAATTTTGTCTAAGTTGCCCTGATAACTTAATATTGGCTTTCTTGCGTTTTATGAAACAATGATACAATCTATATTACAACTTTAGCCGATGAAGTCAATTCAGTCGATAAAGTATCAACTTTGATGCGCATTCATCTGATGTTTAACATTTTTCATAGTTTCGCGTGAAACTATTCGAGATTGCTAGTTGGAAACTTCATCGTTTAGCGAAGAAGTAATTAGAGTTGATTTCATGTTAAGAGCTTTAAGAGATAGAGAGACAGGCTCAGTAGAATGCTGAATGAATAATCTCTGAGGATTTCTTTCACTCACATCAAAAACTCTGAGTGCTTCTGTGTTAATCTCTCTCTCTCTCTCTCTCTCTCTCTCTCTCTCTCTCTATCTCTCTCTCTAGTATTCTGCTGGGTGGCAGGTCCAAGGTACATATTCATACTCAGTGTAGGCTATCAAGCTCATAGAGCATTCTATATAGATCAACAAGTTAATCCCTTCACAAATGGCAATGCCAATCCATACCTTATGTAGCCTATAGCTACAATAGCACTGTGGTCGCTAGTTACTGTAGAGTTAATGACCTTAATGTTATCAAAAAGACAGGGCCTGTAGCGTGCAGCTGCATCAACAGCTGCACGCTACAGGCCCTGTCGGCTCATGGGCTGTTGAACTACAGAGGCTGCAGAGGCGGACGGTTTAAACAGAGACCTATTCCTGTTCATACCACATCAAGAATTCAGAGTCACCTAACCCTGCTCACGCAGAAGACCTTAACCCACACGGCTCTCATACAAAACTCTGGTATCATTCGAATTAAACCTTGTAATCTAAAATCATCTAGCCCTTATTCTGCCATCAGAGGATTTAATGCCCCTCCGCCGTCTGTCTACGTTCTCAACATACGTTCTCTAGCCAAACCTCACGCCGTTGACAACTTAGCTGTCGACCTCACATCCATGTCTATTGACCTGGCCATAATATCAGAGACACATCTCAAGGCGAAGCATAAGGATGAAGCGGTCAACATAGATGGGTATAACATACACCGGTTGGATGGGTTAGGTAGACGAGGTGGTGGCGTGGGCATATATGCTCGAGACTCAATGAATAGCGAATTAGTGAACACTGACTATAGCAATTCAGAATACGAACTTCTGTGGGTCAAATGTTCTCACAAATCTCAGTCTATAGCAATGGGTGCATTGTATCACCCGCCCAATCCTGTTTATAGCATTGATAACTTTCTTGCCTTTTTTGAAGGATCATATGAGCAACTATTTAGATTACATGACTTTGATTATGCTATATTAGGGGGAGCTTTAACCAGTTGAATTCTAATTTAATTTCGTATATTACGGGTCTGGTTGATTTAACCAAAGAACCTACTAGAGGTCAAAATCAACTAGACCATATTCTATCAATTGACGATCTTTTTGATAACATTAAGGTCATTAACTCTACAGTAACTAGCGACCACAGTGCTATTGTAGCTAATTCTGGTGCTCAAATTTTATGTACTACTAAAAGAAAGCATAGGGTTACTTTTCGCCCGAAATTCCCTTCTCTTAATGCTTGTTACCTTAACTACTTATCTAACAATGATGTCTTCAAAGACATGTCTGACTTGGATGTGCAAGACATGTTTGATGAGTTTTATTTGATTGCTCGGAAGCTGCAAGATGATTTCTTTCCTCCAAAGACAATAACATTAACCTCTAATGACCCTAGCTTTGTATCGCCAGAAATCAAGAGTTTGTTACGACGAAAGAATGCTCTGATGCGCTCTGGCAAGATTGAAAAGGCAAACTCTCTTGCTAAAAAAATTGGTAATCTTATTGCTAAAGCTAATTCTAAGCAGCTATCGCGTCTCAATACAGATTCATCAACGGTTGAACTCTGGCAAATGGTAAAGCAATGTTTAGGGAAAAATCTAAGCATCTAGTTCCTGGCAGCATCACTGCTGACTCCCTTAACGATCATTATGCTAATATATCAGCTGACCCTAAATATTCTGCGCCTCTCTTCAAAAGTACCAATTCTAAAGCCGATTTTAAACCACTTTCTGAATATAAAGTTTTTAATATATTGAACAACCTGAAGCCAACCGCTACTGGTTTGGATGGTCTAACTGCCTGGTTTCTCAGGTTGTCTGCTCCTGTATTCTGTCAACCTCTAACAACACTTTTAAATGCTTCCATGGCACAGTCTGTTGTCCCTAATCAGTGGAAAACTTCTTGTATAATACCTTTGTCTAAAGTTTCTAAATCTTCTACACTGTCCGATTTTCGTCCTATCTCCATCACCCCTGTTCTTTTCAGACTTTGTGAGGGAGTCATCATTTCAACTTACATTTATCCTGCTCTATTAAGTCCTCCTGCTACACTTTGTTTATATGACCAGTTCGCCTTCAGGCCAACCGGATCTACCACAGGTGCTCTGATAGCACTCTATCAGAGTATCTCACAAATGTTGTCAAGTAGTCCCTTTGTCAGAGTCATTGTTCTAGATTTTAGCAAAGCTTTTGATCGGATCAGACATTCAACTGTTCTTGAAAAGTTTGCTGATCTGGACATACCATCTTGCATCCATAATTGGCTTGTTAGTTTCTGTACTGGCCGTCAACATTGTACTAAATTTGATGGAAATGTATCCTCTACTGCAAATATTTCAGCCAGTGTTGTACAAGGTTCAGCTATTGGTCCCGCATCATATTCCATTACTGCTTCGGATTTAAGACCTATCCACTCTTATAATGACATTATTAAGTTCGCTGATGATACATACCTCATTATCCCATCTCAGTATCTTTATATCACTGACGATGAACTTGCTAACATTGACTTGTGGTCCAGTAAGAACAATCTACAGTTGAATAGGTCGAAATCCCGTGAACTTCTTTTCCATCCTCCGCGAACTATATTTCTAGCAAGTTCTGTGCCACCGCTCCTAGATGGAATTATTAGAGTCAACACCTTGAAGTGCTTAGGTGTTACACTGCAATCCAACTTTTCTTTTTCTGTCCACGTGGATGATATAATTAGTAGTTGCTCTTCTAATCTTTTTGCCATTCGCACTCTAAAATCAAAAGGTCTTAATTCTGACCTAATTGTCACTGTCTTTAAATCTATTGTACTCTCGAAGTTAACATATGCATCGCAATTTTGGTAGGGTTATGTTGGTTCCTTCGAGAGTGAACGCCTTGAAGCCTTCCTCAGGAAGGCTACAAGATGTAACTTCTATGATGGAGTACGATCTTTTGCGGATATCGCGTCCGATGCAGATGAGAAATTGTTTAACGCTATCATCAGTAACAAACAGCATGTCCTGCACCGGCTTCTTCTGCCGCTTAATGATAATGTTAACTTAAGGGAGAGGGCTCACCCTTTCTCTTTACCATCTAAGCGCACACCTTTGATGGATAAGAACTTTATAATTAGAATGCTATATAAAGACTCTTATTGAGTTTTTTTAAAATAATGTCTGCTTATGTTTATTACTTTCTATATTGCCATTTGTGTGTGTGTACGTTTTCTGCGGTATGTCAGATTTCATGTAATAAACGAATATAATATATATAGCTTGAGAAGATATGACTTCTGAGGTGTTTTCCCGTTTCCTCAACACGGAAAAATATTATCCTCGTCGTACTACAATGTATGTGTTAGCGTTTTATGTGACTGCTCTATTGCTACACTGATGGTTTGACTGATTTTGGATTATTAGCCATTATTGCTTCTTTTAAAGATTTATTTCTTTATTTTCCTGTTTTATACTTGTTGAATCTTCATTGCTTGAGTAATATTCATCTTTTAACTTGCCATACTCTGCTGTTGTTGTTCTTTCGATCTAGTCCCCTGTTAGTACTTCAGCCTTTCTTACTTTCTTTATTTTTTTCTTTATAAATTTTATTATTTCTTTCTGTTTGTCTATCTTTACTTCTCTTACTTTCTTTCTTTCGTTTTCATTCTTATTTATTTCCTTCTTTTATTCTATCCTCGTTCTTCTTTTAGTACATGTTTGTTTACAAATAAGTATCGGCAGTGAAGTATGTTTAAATATCAGTGTAAGAAGAGACGCTAACCAACCATAAAGTTTACGCTAAACGCTCAATGCAATGTTTACTTAGCTATAAGTGCCTCAATTCGTCTTTATGTCGGTTCCAGACTCCGTAATTCAGATTAAGTCCAGGGTCTTGTGGGAATTCCCTAATCCTGGCAATTCCCACAGCCCGTCACCTTCGATATCGGTTTCCTTTTAGAGAAAACTCATTCCACTGAGTGGAAAAGAGAATGTTATCAACAGGCGCTAGTCCTTCTTACTGTCCAGCTATTTATTCTTTCCATTTTTATCAATGTTGTTAAGAGTTTCGATGTAATCAAGGATACATATTGCATCATTTCATATTTCGAAAAGGGCGTTAAAAGGCTTATAATCTTCGTCTCTTGTTATTCTACTTATTATAATTCTAACCCAAACTCTGATCATAATCCCTACCACTCCCTACCACTCCCTACCACTCCCTACCACTCTCTACCACTCCCTACCACTCCCTACCACTCCCTACCACTCCCTACCACTCCCTACCACTCTCTACCACTCTAACACTATAGCTCTGAAATGAACCTAAACGTGGTCACTGCGATATCAATGACCATGATTTAAAGATCCACATCAAACCTAAACCCTTATCTAATGCAAAACCATATCTAACCTAAACCCCTATCTAATCCAAAACCTTACCTAATCTAAACCCTTATCCAATGTAAAACTTTATCTAATCGCAATCCTTATAATCCTGGCTGAAGCGAGTCGCAAGTCGGTTAGATATTGATTCAGGGGTTGATTCTGATTAGATACTGATACAGGGGTTGTACCGGGATGTCAAGTGCTTATCCCGGGTCCAAACAGTTCCCATGTAGACTGGATCGTCAAGATGGGAGTAACCGGAGTAAATTGATGGAGTCCATTTGACATTGAAATGATTTTAGAGGTAATTACCGTAGAGACATGAAGCGAGGCAGGACAGTATGATAGAAGTGTCTACAGGGTATAGTTATTCGTATATATATATATATATATATATATATATATATATATATATATATATATCGATATACATGATATATATATATAATTTTATTTATTTATATTATATATTCATGTATATACATATATATATATATAATATATATATATATATATATATATATATATATATATATATATATATATATATACTGTATATATATATTGTATGTTATTATATAAATTATAATTATATTTATAATATAATAATATATAATGTAATATGTAATATATTATATATATATATATATATATATTTATATATATATATAATATACTATTATATATATATTATATAAGATTCATGTATGGGTTATTACGCCTGAAATAAAGCAATAAAAAATAATTTAAAAAAAAAAAATATATATATATTGTAGATAGTGTCTCTAGAGTGAAATGCGATACTGAAAATGAAAGATTCCTGATATCATGGCTGGCTGGAGCCCAGTGGCGATGTCGGTAAGATATTCGACCACGGATCTGTATGTGCAGGATTCAAATCCTGGTCTCGCCCGTCACTGACATCGCTTTCGAGTGAGGACATCGACGTTAACCTTAACTTTTTATCATCGACATTTATGATATTGGTCGTTAAATATAAGTTTGCATAAATAAATGACACATTTTCTTAATGGTTGCAGTAGACTTGTTAAATTCATTGTGATTTGGTAATTTGTGAATTATTCTGATTCCAAACTCTGAAAAGATGTATGAAATATGGACGAATTATGGATGAATTATAGATGAATAGATGAATGAATTATGGATGAATTATAGATGAATGAATTATGGATGAATTATTACAGCATGTGTGAAGGAGTCAGAGAATTGACTGTATAAAGAGAATTAACGATGGTTTTATCCACTGCTGAAAAGGGCCGTAAAGTATTTTAATTGATAAAAATAGTGATTTAATGTATAATGCACTTTTATGCATCCATGATTGGTGATCAACTAGACAGGGTTTTTAAAACCTCTTTGACGGCCTAGTGCGTGTGTGTGCATATTTGAGTGTATTTTTGAAATAAACATAGTTCTCTCTCTCTCTAATATTGCATCGTCTTGGATACCATGAAATTAATATATATATATATATATATATATATATATATATATATATTATATGTGCATAAAAAAATTCTTCTCTGAATATGGTACGAATACTCTCAAAGATTCTAATGAAACAAATTTAAAGAAATGAGTTTCCTGAAATATGAACACATGAAACCAGTAAAAACATTATAGAGAAGGAGTTAAAATTTAAAGTTAAATATTCCATATTTAACTTTAAATTAGTTTTTGTAAAATTTTGTAGCAATTTGTGGAGCCTAGGCGCTCATCAACAAAATGCCCCTTCTGACGTTGATTTGGATCGTAGTGCGTTATCGCCTTTAACGACACGTGTAGTTTACGGTTTTCAATTCCTGCTTAACCGAACAAAACAAATCATAAGAAAGAAGGAAATAAAACTAAAGTTTTTATTTCTGAAAATATTAATTTTTTACTTGGTAAATGCCATAAAATGTTTATCTATTATTTGTACTATGACCGGATAAGTTGTGTGGCATTGGCCGTTGCAGTAGAAAGACTATTAACAAACGATTCACGTCATGTCATTTGTTGATAACTGATCGTGTACATAGCAATATAGCTAATTGAAATCTCGGGTTTTGTAAAAGCCATTTCTTATTTACACGTATGAATTAGTTTTCTATTCAGCTACTTTCTTAAACACAACCGTCGATTCCATTCTGCTCTTTTACTGAATTAAGTCCCGCATTTCCTCGAGATTTCATTTCTTTTGTCCTCATCTTCTCTACTTCGTCTAATGAATGGTCATTTCATTTCGCGCAGATATAGAAATAGTTACATTGACTGGTTTGCGTCTTTTCAAATATTTAACGAACGTTGAATTGTTGAGGGTTTTCTGCTGTAGAATACGACCGCTGGTGCGTTATTAAGTTCTTTAGAAATGCCGTATCGAATGCGCTAATGTAAAATCCATCTCTCATTTTTTCTGATACCAGTCTTTAAAGAAATGTGAGATATTTACAATTAGTGTGTGGTGCTTCGTGATGTGTTTTGGCGTCTGTTTGTGCAGAGTCTGCAAGAGACGTCCATTACATTGCCTTATACCGAGGAACCGGACGTTAAATTCTCATTGATTGAGTGATTTGATTGTACAATTGGTACAACGGTATTTATGCATATAGAATTTACATCTTGAATTCTTGAAAGAGGACCTCCGAGTACGTCTAATAAATATAAATGTTTTTAGTTCTTGAAACTGTTAATATACTTCTGATCGTAATATAATTACATGTATGCAACTCTAAAATGTATTCGGAACTGCATATGTGCTAAACATTATTTATTTTTCATTATTTTATGTTTATATTTAGTCAAATATGATATTTAATATAATTAAATAAATATTATATGAAATTTATATTAAATTAATAATAGTATTAAATTAAATTTTATTAATATTAAATTGTAGTAATTAATTGCATTAAATAAATAGTATATTAAATCTTATATTTAATAATAATAATAAATAATAAAAGTTTAACGTCCTTTTCCTCATACAAGGATGATGTCAGGGACGTCATAATGTAGTTTTATTTTGATATGACCTATTATGCAAAGAAATGTGACACATTTAAGCGCCTATATAGCGGAAGTAAATGAAGAATCACTGCTAAACCAGTTTCGTTTATGTGAATGAAGATCGTTATTAGCATGAGTTAGATAACAGCGCAGTCTGGGTGAATTGATCAATACAGTGGGTGGAGACTGACGCTCATTTATATTAAAGAACTAGATAAGGAAGAATGTAAAAAAACCAGATGGTTTAAAGATCCACAAGTACATGTATTTGGATTTGGGGGGAAAGCGGAAGACAGAGAAGAGTGGAGGCGTTATATACTATGGATTTTCACAATGAATGCAAATTATAATAAAATATATCACCATTGGGGTGATAAGGCAGTAGAGCATAGACGAAAGCTTGATAGAGAGAAAGAGAGAGAGGGACAGAGACAGAGAGACAGAGAGAGAGAGATAGAGAGAGAGATAGAGCGAGAGAGAAATAGAGAGAGAGATAGATTGATACAGAGAGAGAGAGAGAGAGAGAGAGAGAGAGAGAGAGAGAGAGAGAGAGAGAGAGCTGAATAATTTATAAAGGATTAGGAGCAGGATATAGTGTATCACACGTCTTCAGGCGTATCAACAGCGTGGAGCACAGCATGGATTCATTCTCAGGAGCCATGCTTTCATATCTAGACACGTTCTCTATTGCCCTACTCTCTCTCTCTCTCTCTCTCTCTCTCTCTCTCTGTCTCTCTCTCTCTCTCTCTCTGTCTTTCTTTCTCTGTCTTTCTCTGTCTCTCTCAGTCTTTCTATCTCGTTCTCTCTCTCTCTCTCTCTCTCTCTCTCTTTGTGTTTGTCTTTCTTTCTAGTTTCCTCTATCTGTCTGTCTTTCTGTCTGTCTTTCTAGTTCTGTTGCCTTCAATCAATCATATTAGATAGATAAATATATAAACCTAAATTGATAAATTCAAGGCAAATATTCCTATACGCAATCTACAGTCAGGTTCATTATGGAGCACACAACGAATTGATAGGACCACATTGCAGATTATTTACTTCTAGCATGTCTGGAATGCAGTCTTTAGTGTCAGATATATATATATATTAGAGACGTAAGTCAATTTTGCATATATAAATTACAACATTGGTGGCCAATATCATTTATGAAATGATATTATGCTGTCTGTATATGTTTTCTTGGTAGAAGATATAGTATACAAAATTAAGTAAAATGAAATTCGCAATAAATAAATCTTCTTAGCTTAATGCTGGGGTGGAGATTCTATCCTAACACCCAGCATTAGACATCCAGTGCATAGACGACTTGTAATGAAATATTTAGTATATCGTCTGTCAAATCCCTCTCCGCGCCTCTCAGCGCATAAAACCGTTATAAAGACGTATCAACAAGCGCGAGTCTCACAAAACACCCGGAGCATGTTAGACCAAGCACCCGGGACATGTTGGAGCAAGCACCCGGGGCATGTTGAGCCAGGCACCCGGGGCATGCTGGACCAAGCAGCCGGGGCATGTGTTAGACCAAGCACCCGGGACATGTTAGACCAATCACACGGGGCCTGTCATACCAAGCACACGGGGCATGTTGGACCAAGCACCCGGGGGATGTTAGATCAAACATACGTGACATGTTAGATCAAACATACGGGGCGTGTTAAATCAAACATACGGGGCGTGTTAGATCAAACATACGGGGCTTGTTAGACCAAACATACGGGGCGTGTTAGATCAAACATACGGGGCTTGTTAGATCAAACATACGGGGCGTGTTAAATCAAACATACGGGGCGTGTTAGATCAAACATACGGGGCTTGTTAGATCAAACATACGGGGCTTGTTAGATCAAACATACGGGGCGTGTTAGACCAAACATATGGGGCTTGTTAGATCAAACATACGGAGGTTGTTAGATCAAACATACGGGGCTTGTTGGATCAAACATACGGGGCGTGTTAAATCAAACATACGGGGCTTGTTGGAATAAGCGTCATGCTTAGTTCATGTTTTGACCTTCTTACAATAATTTAAATTAATAAACTTGCACACTTGCACACTGGCTGGAGCCAGTGGCGAAGTCGGCAAGATACTCGACCGCGGATCAGTAGGTGCGGGTTCAAATCCTGGGCTCGCCCGTCACTGACATCGCTTTCGAGTGAGGAAACTGACGTTAACCTTAGCTTTACCAGCTTTACATTACTTAGCGAAACTCCATTCGGAAGACAAAGATGATTGCTTTTGTGCTTTTCCGTGCATCTCAATATTTTGTTTCCTTACCGCGCTACTAATTTAATCCTAATAGTACTCAAAATGGCCCCCTTTCTATAGCTAACACATTGTCATTAGTGAGTCATTACGACTCTAGTCAATGTGATTCTGGATTAAAATCCTTGTCAGGGGACTCAGGGCTACCCTTTTGGACCGTTTCTATTTGTCTCCGGAAATTAAGTCTATTCGCATTGTTGTCTCACGTAGAAATGTTAGATATGGTCATATTGATTGCGGTACATCACTGGTCGGGTTTCAGTTAAAGCTAAGCTGATAATTCTAAGGTTAACGTCAGTTTCCTCACTCGAAAGCGATGTCAGTGACGGACGAACGCAGGATTTGAACCCCACGCATACTGATCCGCGGTCGAGTATCTTACCGACTTCGCCACTGGCTCCAGCCAGTTCTCGAACTCGTCTTAAAGGTAGCCAGAGATTTATAGGCTGAAACTAAGCAATACTAGAGCAAGCTCTTGTAGTCCTACTTTATGGGGCTTGTTTTATTCAATCATTTAAATACCACTATATTTTATAATAAATGTGGAATGCAGTTAACATCATGATTTGCATTTACAAGTACTCGGTTACGCGTTGAGATTGTGCTATGCAAGGCCATGCACTTGTTTCGCCATTCAGTTTGCTTAAAGTAAACAAGATTTTAACTGCATAATTGAACGCTTATCTAAAACTATGATAGTATACCGTAGAGAAATCCACAAAGCTTTTCAATCATTTGAATTCATTCCTGATGCTTCTTAGATCTTGTTTCTACTGGCATGTCACCAATGATTCCATCGACAAGTAAAATTTCAAGCGTATAAAACTTCTTTCACTTTACACTTCATTTTTGAACAAATTCGCTGTATTCTGCATTCTGCTGGTTCTTTATTTACTTGTTTGATATTCACTGGTTAGTTATTATATCTCAAACTTTACTCGTTTTCTGAAAAATATTAACTCAATCTTCGATGCTGCATATTGAATGCGATAAACTGTAATCAGAATGTGTGTCTTGGATCTACAATTTGATCATTGTTAGTGCAATAAATCATAGTCAATACAGTGATGAGGACAAATAGTAAACAGGATTTGAGGTTTTCTAACGTCTAACAATATTAATCTAGACGGACGTTCGCGTTGTAATCCTTGGCAAATTGCGAAAGCTTTTTATGGCAGTCGTTTGTCGCACAAACATTGAGTCCGGAAGTTGAATTATTGGCTAGAACTGTTGCACGCATGGTTGGCCTATAGGTAATAAAGGCATTAATCACACACAGAGTACGGTAGTCAATGATCTAACCGCTCGCTCTACCTTCATAATTCTGTTTTTCATCCATTCAACCATTCATCCCTTCCTTCTCTTTTCTGTCGTCTACAACGCCTGTACAGTGAGAGATTTTTTGGTTTATCACTAGATCATTACAGTTTGTGTTTAGTTAGTAAATAACATTTTTTGTAAGAGTTTGAGAAAGTAAATGTACAAATACACGTACATGTATATCCAGTTGATATTATTTACTTGCTCTTTAGAATTCAGTTATACAGTATATCATAGTAGAGATTACAGCTGTACGATGTATCATAGTAGAGCATAGAATACAGCGGTGCGATATATCATAGTAGAACATAGAATACAGCGGTACGGTTTATCATAGTAGAGCATAGAATACAGTGGTACGGTATATCATAGTAGAGCATAGAATACGGTAGAATGGTATATCATAGTAGGGCATAGAATGCAGCGGTGCGGTATATCATAGTAGAACATAGAATACAGCGGTACGATATATCATAGTAGACTCTCAGTATGACAGCATGCGTGGAGTTCTACTACTTCGAACTCTATAACGATATCGCTGTATGTGGTTTAACGTAGATTACGATCAACTATACCAGAGATTCAATTCTGTTTCAACTCTGCCACTTCACAGTCGAGACGACATAACCGATAATAGATTCAATAGACTAATTCACTGAATAGTTGTAATACTATGCACAGGCTGGAGCCAGTGGCGATATCTGTAAGGTACTCGTCCGCGGATAAGTATGTGCGGAGTTCAAATCCTGGGCTCACCCGTCACTGACATCGCTTTTGAGTGAGGAAACTGACGTTAACATTAGCTTTTTTATTAACTTTAAAGTAAACGAAGATGAAATATTTAGCAGGTTTATCAGATCGTCCGCACAGCTAGGCCCTGTCTTTCTCACCTAGTGCACGTCGATACCGTCAGGAGTCGATGAGATTTGAATTGCTAAATAGCTGCCGTCGTAATAGACTTGCGATCAACGGATGTGGCGAAATCAGGGGCGGAGGAAAAAGCTGGGGGTAGAGAAAATTTGACATCATATGGTAGGCGGTAGAGGTGGAAGAGTAGGAGAGTAGGAAATTAGGAGACTAAGAGATTAAGAGTAGGAGAGTAGGAGATTAAGAGTAGGAGATTAGGAGATTAAGAGTAGGAGATTAAGAGTAGGAGATTAGGAGATTAAGAGTAGGAGATTAAGAGTAGGAGATTAGGAGATTAAGAGTAGGAGATTAAGAGTAGGAGATTAAGAGTAGGAGAGTAGGAGATTAGGAGATTAAGAGATTAAGAGTAGGAGATTAGGAGATTAAGAGTAGGAGAGTAGGAGATTAAGAGTAGGAGATTAGGAGATTAAGAGTAGGAGAGTAGGAGATTAGGAGATTAAGAGTAGGAGAGTAGGAGATTAGGAGATTAAGAGTAGGAGAGTAGGAGTAGGAAAGAGTAGGAGAGTAGGAGAGGTGAGAGGTAGAGTAGCTTTGTTTGAGAGGCAGGTGAAGGAAATATTTTATTTTAATTCTCGAATTGAAAATCAAGCTTCCCAACTTCCCAGCTTCTCAACTCCGGTAAGATGACGCGATGCAGTTAATATTTGTTTTCTGGCGGCCAAATCAAATAAAGGTATGCGGCTAATTGTGATCTCTGCTAACGGTGTTTAAATATTCTATAAATAAAAAAGGGTAACCCCTCCCCCCCCCCCCCCCCCCGAGCTATCTCGAGGTGCTTCATCTCGCACAGAGTTCGTGTGAATAATCTAAATCGAGAGTTAATCCGTGGAACGGTCGAACTGGTTCAGTGCCTAATCTGATTAACTCCAACCGTTTAATTAAAAATTTAAAGAGCCAGTCAGCCGTTGAATCGAGTTTAGCTGATTGGAATTTCGTTGTGCTTGAAAACGAAGCTATTTATTTAACCAGATTGGTTAATCAGGAATTAATAAGTAATTTGGCGTTAACCCAAATTTTCTATTATGCCTAATTTGTATCATGTAATTTTCATTTATTAATTCCTAGCATGCATCAACTGGTTGCATCTTTGTTGAAAATATCGTTTATTTGACGCTTTATTAGTGTTTGAAATAAATTTTGATTTTGTATTTGAAGTGTTGTACCCAATTGGCGTCATAACTTTAAGGTCGTATTAATAAACGGCCAGAAAATCTCTTAAATTGGTATTTTGTGTGCACTCTCATTTTCCTTTGATAAATTGTCCAATGCTATAACTTTCGCGGTTTTTTACAGGTTAGATTCAGATTTCATTGCGATGGGATATAGTTTTTAGTTGTCTAAACATAAATTATAAATCAAATGAATGAAAGGAGGGGTGAATAGGTAATAAATCGAAACAAGGACGAATGTTATTAAAAGGCAATTAAATATTTACTGAACTAAGTGCGATAGAAATGTAGAAATGTATGATTGAACGATTGAATGGCTGAAATAAATAATTACAATAAAGAATAATGATTAAACGAATGAATGAATGAATAACCGAATGAATGAATGAATGAATAATTGATTGAATGAATAAATGAATGAACGAAATAGCCCATGAATGAAAGAACGAATGGAATGAATGATTTGAGTAGGAAGAGTGATCAACCATACTGCTTTATGACGTCCGTATCGCTTTTAGATCAGGGCTTCTGTTTACTCTGTACCAATAGTGGAACTAGTGGTTTTTATTAAATGAAATGATTTTAAAGCAACTATTCAGAATTAACGTCTGTTTTGTTATCAGCAAGGATTCTACTATTCGCTGCTCAGTGTTGTCGTGGACAGCAATAGCACTCTAGTTTTGTTGGATCTTGCCATCCGCTGAGATTCTTTATAAAATGTTGGTTAGGAAAATTTTATGCCAATTCGTTAACGAACTGGTAAAACCGGGGTTATGTCGCCTATTCACTAAAGCGGTGTATTAAACCGGTAGGCAATAGATGAGAAACGGGACCTTATAGTACTCCTGCTTTAGCTGTCTTTCGCTTGAAATATGCAGTATGATTGCACAAGCAATAGGGGGCCTAGTGGCCTTCGGTAATGGGAAAGAACTTTTAAAAAACCTAAAGAGACAAAGATAAAGATAGTGAAAGCCTTGGCTGGACCACGCTATTATGTGGATGTGAAGCATGGCCCTTAGGAAATTAGAGGCATTGGAAATGTGGATATGAAGAAGAATGAAGGTTAGCTGGACTCACAAGGTTACAAATGACGAAATTACGGAGAGAGTTGATGCAGATAGACATTTGATAATTGTATTTTGAAGTAGGAAGAAGAGTTGAATAGTACATATTCTAAGGGGGGAAGGTCTATTAAAAGAGGTCATAGAAGGTAGAATGGAAGGAAAAAGAGGCAGAGGCATGCCGAGATTAGGTATGTTAGATGATTTAAAGATCCACTCATATATGGACATGAAGAGGAAAGCGGAAGACAGAGAAGAGTGGAGGCGTTATATAAGTTGGACCTGCCAGTAGGCAGTGCACTGAGTGAGAGAGAGAGAGAGATCACATAAATCATATAACAATAAATAAGGGATTTTTCCGGTAGTAGAGATTTGAGAATACCCGAGTCGCTATTACCAGAGCTTGCGAGACATTGGCCGAATTTTCTGAAAAGTTCCATATACGAATAATTTTGAATTCAGTACTTTCTCGCTGATACTCTCAGGAAAAACAATAAAAAATTAGACCTTTCCTATTTGTATTGTACACTTCTAGCTAGTGATGCCCAGCTACAGAAATATTCTGCGTCATAATTTGTCTACGCTAAACGGAAGCCATAAGATATAATGGCTTATAAGGTCAATTAGGTGCAGACTTTCAGAGCACCATCTGCGATCTCTATAAGAGAATGATCTGAGATTGGAGGAAGCTCTGGATGTGATCTTTATAAGAAAATGATCTAAGATTGGAGGAAGCACTGGATGTGATCTTTATAAGAGAATGATCTTGATCTGAGATTGGAGAAGCACTAGATGTGATTTTTATAAGAGAATGATCTGAGATTGGAGGAAGCATTGGATGTAATCTTTATAAGAGAATGATCAGAGACATGAGGAAGCACTATATGTGATCCTTATAAGAGAATGATCTGAGATTGGAGAAAGCCAAGATGTGATTTTAAATTTTATAACGTTACCTAATTACAATTTGAACATTGAATTGTACAGTACTATTACACATATTATCATATATCAGAATTAGAGCCTATCTGCCTAAGAATATGCTCTGAACGTAAGATCAAGCATCTTGGACTCATGACCATGGATTAGGAATTATTGATACGCAATCTCGGATAATTGATCTTGATTACGAATCCTGGATTGGGATGCCTGGATGACCTATTTCAGATAGAGGAGCATAGATACGGGGTGCTGCTTAACGACAGTATAATTACGTCACCGGTTGTATGGAGTGACTGGAGAAGTGAGAATAAGACCGGAGCCGTATGGAAGAAAAGCAAACACACGCCATCCTGCGTGGAATGGAAATGAGTTTATTGGCTTTCAGTGGACGATATAAAGTCCTTAGATCATCAGCAAAGTAGTCTTTGCAAAACGATTAAATAAAAATAAGATGCTTAAATGGTTCATGAGAGAGAGAGAGAGAGAGAGAGAAAGAGAGAGAGAGAGAGAGAGAGAAAGAGAGAGAGAGAGAAAGGGAGAGAAAGAGAGAGAGAGAGGAAGTGAGTGAGAGAGAGCCTCAGGTAACATCATGAAGTTTGCTTTGTATCGGTTGGTATGGGTTTATTCTCAGGCGAGAATATATGAGAGTAATATCTCTGGTATATATATAGGACCGGCATCACGGGTCATAGACTTTAAATTACTTAACGGTTTATAGCCGATCTTATAAACGGAAAGATATTCTCGCCGATATCAATCTCTACCATTTGACTTTATCCTCGAGATAACTACAAATCTGCTTCTTGCATCTTATGTCCCTTTTTGCTGGAAATCGCCGTTAAAGTTAGCCTTGTAGATGTATCGGGGATAGTTTCTAGGTGAATTAGGCAGGAGCTCGGCTAAGTTGATGCAGTATTCAAGTCGACGTTAAATTAGATTGTACGCTAGGAACTCGACATAACAAGATTGACTACTTCTTATAATCGCATAACGAGTGCTTCTGGTGGAAGAATGACGGTGCTGACGAAGGCAAGGGAAAACCTACATGAAGAGCAGCATTGAGTGTCCATTTGCGTGATATGATCAGAAGTACATATGATCTCGGTGGTTCTGCTGCTGATCATGGCTTAGGCACTTGATATCAATATCTTCCATGCAGCTATTATTGGACGTTGGAAACACATCAGAACTCATCAATCATCAGATTGATGATTGATCGGCAGTTGTTTATTAAAAGAAAAAGTTGATTAAAATGTTGCTTAGAAGTAGAATACTTCTATTATACTACGTTGATTAGAAGTTGGAAGTGGTGATGTCGGTAGGATACCTGGCAGCAGATCGGTGCTATATAGTTCAAATCCTGTTCTCGACCATCATTGATATCACTCAAGAGAGACGAGACTGACGTTAACACTTTTTTGCTCATTATCCGATGAAAGTTTATTAGCGAATGCTAAAGCAGAGCTATGGAATATACGTTTTAGACCTTAATGTACATTAATGGAACGCCACATCAATAGAGGATGACATTCTGACGACGCAATATTTGCATTGAGAGGCACAAGCCTGTGGTAAAGCCTTGGGTGGGGTCGAATCATAATCTGTTGACTTAGAGCTTGTTATTCTATACCTGTGGCTATTGATTAACTGTGAGCGTCAGCTTACATAATACTCATTTCCATCCTAATCTAGAGTTCTTCTTCCTATATATATATATATATATATATATATATATATATATATATATATATATATATATAGCTATATATATCTTCCTATATATATATATATATATATATCGTCTATCTTACTCTTCTCTCTCTTTCTATCTCTCTCTCCCTCTCTCTCTCTCTCACTCACACACACTTTCTCTCTCTCTCTCTCTCTCTCTCTCTCTCTCTCTCTCTCACTGAGACCTTCAGTCTATTTACCTCTTTGGATTTCTGAGTCTCTAGAGAAAAGTATTGTAACATGTTTGTCTTATAGTAGCATGTTTGTCTTTACTATTATTGTGTAAATTTAATATAAACAAATAATAAAGGCTAACGGAAAAACTTGATTTGTTTTGATACGAACACTTCCAATTGTTCCGTTTTTGTCTCTTGCTTCCCAATTTGAGTATTTGCTTTTCTGTCTCTTCGTTTGTGCATTTCTCTCTCTCTTTTTCTCTCTCTCTCTCTTTCCATTCTCTATAGCCAGTAAATATGAGAGAACTATTTCTGAGATAAAATGTTTTCTGACTTTCTCTTTTCTTCTTTGTATGTCATCTCTGTTTCCTTATCTCACCTCCCTCTATTTGCTCTCTCTAATCTTCCTGCTCTCTCTCTCTCAGTCTCTCCCTCTATCTCGCTCACACACTATTTTTTCACACTCTCTCACTCTCTGTCTCATCTTCTCTCTCTTTCGTTCTCTCTCTCTCGCGCTCCGCCGCCATCTCTTTCTTTCTTTCTCTCTCGCTATGTCTCTATCTGTCGGTCTCTCTCTGTTTCTCTCTGTCTCTGTCTCTCTCTCTCTCTCTCTCTCTCTCTCTCTCTCTCTGTTTCTCTCTGTCTCTCTCAGTATTTATGTAGGATCGATCTATGATGAGCCGGCGCAACAGTTGGAAGATTTGAACGGATGATTTGACTCTGATACCGGAAACAACCGAGCATAACTGTGTCCATGAATTACGCGATATTTTAATGTAAAATCTGTCAGTTTTATTTTCTAACAAATGGATTTTGCAAAAGTATTAACTGTTTGATCGATGGAGTGCTCTTGCTGTAGACATAAAACATTCGGTTTAAAAATGTGTAACTTGGAAAAACGTGACTAGTAAATGACATATAAATAACATAATTATAACAAATGCCTAATAAATAACAGCTAGATGAGAGAGTAAGTGCGAGTATGAAAGATAAAATGTAGACAGTGAAATATAATTTATAACTTTAAATGTATGAAGTAATTTGTTTAGATTTTCTACGACTTCTTGAAGCAGCTGTTACAATACTAAATTGATTTGAACTATTTAAAAATTGTCCACTTTGGGATCTTATTGTGTAGTATGCAATTCCATATAGAAATGTCGTATCCTACTGTGTAATTCATAGCGTATTAATTCATAGCGTAGTAAGTCATAGCGTAGTAAGTCATAGCGTAGTAAGTCATAGCGTATTAGTTTACATTGTATAACTGTTCAACCTTCTCCAATACGTCTTAATTTGTCATTTCTATGATTTAAGTCAAACTCGTAAAACGGCAGGTCCAAAGTACATAGTCCTACTCCCAGCCTACGAGCTCATGAGAGAGCACTCCATTGATCAACATATTCATCCCATCACAAAGGGTTATGCCTTACCAAAACCTCAAACCTTTAGCTTAGGAAAATATGGCTTCTGAGGTGAGTTTCAATTGCCTTCCTCTGTCATTGCTTTTCTTCAGTCTTTGCCTTTACGACGCTTGCAGGACGGTTGGTCTATTCTTCAGTGACCCAGACACAACACCGGTGGGGTAAACCAGACTGAAGCTTTCATTCTCTCGGTTCATTCCTATATCAAACGAGACCTGGTTGACTGGAAGCATAAGGTTGGGATATGAGGAGGATTTCTTTTTCCTCCTCCACTATATCTCTCCATCTCTCTCTCTCTCTCTCTCTCTCTCTCTGGCTCTATCTCTCTTTCGCTCTATATATATCTCTCTCTTTCTCTCTCTTTCTCGCTCTCTCTCTCTTGTGTCCTCTCTCACTTTCTTTCTCTTTTACTTTCTCTCAATCTTCTCTCTCTGTCTCTCTCTCTCTCTCTCTCTGGTGTTCTCTCACACTTTCCTCTCTCACTTTCTCTCTCTCTCTCTCTCTCTCTCTCTGGTTCTCTCTCTCTCTCTCTTGTTCTATCTCTCGCCATCTCTCTCTCTCTCTCTCTTGGGTCACGTGACTAGCTTCAGCAGGCAATGCTGTAGTGAGATGCTTGTAGCAGATAAGAACGTCATAACTAAGCGCATAAATATTCTCTCTATCTCTCGTTCAAGAGCACCGTCGTTTAATCGACGTCTTCAACTAATTATTGTTGGAATTGCGATAAATAAGAGTGATTGGAAAATAACCGAAACGTACTCAGACAAGAACCGACAAGATGTATAACCGTACTGGAACGGACATGATTTAAAATCGTACTGGAACCGACAATAGGTATGAATCGGATTCGAACCGACAATATGTATGAACCGAACTCGAACAAGAACCGACAAGATATATAACCGGACTCGAACCGACAATAGGTATGAACCGGATTAAAATCGACAAGATATACGAATCGGATTCGAACCGTAAGGATATAAGAACCGGACTAGAACCAACAAGATGTACGAACGTTTCTCGAACCGACAATGTACGAACCTTACTCGAATCGAACCTCTAATTGTAGTCTAACCGATCAAGGCTGATTCTCAGGCAATCCCTTCCGAACCGTTCTTCTATTTCACCAGATCGGGATTTAGTTTAAGCTAGTTTTCTAAATTTATTCAGAATTTGCATTTAAACGTCAAGTATTGTGTTCCATAACGAAAAGATATACTCAGTAGTGCAGGTTGTTTTCTAGGCCAAGTCAATTCTTCACATTTCTAACCTATATTTTGAAGTTATAAAATGCATTTAATTTATGTAACATCTGTATTTCACCTGTGGAGACCAAATTGTAATATAAAATCTGCTAAATTTTAAAAATTCTGCCTTTATCTCGTAATATATAATTTAGCTAAATAGTTCACCGGTGATTTACTAAAATGTACTAGATTTTATCGCGAGTATTATATATTAATACATTTCTGCTAGCATTAAGTCTAGCATGGTAAAATGATAAGATATTTCTGCTGGAGTTACCGTGGTAGGCACAGTCTCCCCACTCTAGATCATCTGGGATTAATCAGAAGATGACAATGATATTCAATTTTTATGTCAATATTACAGCTGGTAAAGCTAATGTTAACGTCAGTTTCTTCACTCAAAAGCGATGTCAGTGACGGGCGAGCTCGGTATTTGAACCTCGCACATACTGATCCGCAATCGAATATCTTACAGACATCGCCACTGCCTGGAGCCAGTGACGATTACGCAGTATGGTACCATCTTATATATGGTACCATCTTATATATGGTATCATATGGTATATGGTCCAATATATGAACGTGGATATTCGTTTGTCATTTTAGTCTTTCGTTTTATTAATTTTTCATAATTTGTTTTTCTGCGCAAGTTATTTGTTATCAACTGCAATGTTGAGATGGAGGGTCATTAGTTGAAGTGGCTTTTAAACTAAATGACGGAGTGAGATGGAATAATAAGGAAGCTCAGTGGCATGATCTGACAGCGCGTATTCATTATAATCTTGTAATGATCCGGGGACTTCCTTGAAAAGCATCAGAGCTTCTCACTAAAGACCGCTCCGTTCTTAGAGCAGTAATTGTAACATTTTCTACTTCACAGCGATACTATGATTTTGTGCATTTCAACATTGAAACTTTTCCCTGTGTATTTCCATCTAGCAGTATAGCTATTCATCTTTGTTTCTCTACGGCTTATTTCTTTCTTTTATTCTATATCTCATTTCTTTTCTCTTGATTTATTTATTTTTCCATACTGCATATCTTTGTTGTCCTTTCTTTTACTTTCCTTAAGTTTCCTTTAAAATATTTTGTTCATTCTTTTCTTGTATTTTTCATTTAGTCATTCATTTCAAGTCTCGCAGTTATCAGTGTCTTCTTTAACTGGTCCACACTGAATCTTATAACAAAATATAGGTCAAAGTGCAGGTGCCTGGACTCCAGTGACAATTATAATCTTGCATTGGTCTGTGCACAGATTTTTGAAATTTAAGGAGCTAATGCGAGATGATGATTTATTAAGTTCACCTCAGGATCTATCATTTAAAACTGTATGACGTTACCTGACGCTTCCAACCACTATGCTATTGAGACATTTAAAAATCTCCTTAGATACTCGGGATTCAATTAGACTGGAAACATTCCATTCAATCTCCGTCGGGTCTTAATTCTGTTTGATTTTTTGTGAGTGGCATGAAAGACGCGTGTCTTAACGTTAAGCCCGTGGCTAAGATCTGTACGCCAGTCACGCAAGCGAGCGATTTGTTCCTAGGCCAACACTTCATGTTCACTTGTAATTACTTTCAAGTGAAGAATGCGAGGACCCACTGAATCGATCTGTTAGACATTGCAGCAACCTGGTAGCCAATCAATCAATCAATTAATCGATGATTTATTAATCAAGTTAATTCTGAAGACAATGCGAGGAGCGTAGCTGACAAATTTATTAAAGAGTATTTAATTTAATCTTTATTGTATATAAATCATTTAATCAATTGAGATAAAGTAAACACGCATTATAGTGAAATGATCAACTATGTTGATATCTATCATTTTTAAAACCACATTTTTAAACCGTTAGGCAATTTAGACCATATTGCGTATAACCAGTCCAATGAATGTCCGAGATGTTACTCTCAGATCAGCACGGCTGGGATTTGAACCCACGAGGATTCAATTCACCTCAAGATCTGTCATTCAAAACTTCATGACATTACCACTACGCTATTACGACATTCTGTTATTTTTCGGATAAATAATGAAACATCAGTTGGTAATATTAGATTAATATTACCAACATTATTATTAATATTAATATCATATAATTTATACATTTAGTGCTGTTAGGGATAGTGTAGTATTCATTCAAAGGATTTTGATAAATGACTTTTTTCTTTGACCACTAGATTCTCTTAAGTTTATATTTATTGTCAGAGTTTGGAGTTAGATTTATCTTAAACAAATAACTTATAGAGAGGAAATAAGTTGATTTTTAGTTCAGAATTTTATTATTGTATTACTTATTATTTTATGATTTTTAGTACATATTTCTCAGCAGTTTAGGTTAAAAGAATTTTAATTTTTCTTGCTAACAATAATCTTTAATTATTTTAATCTTTCTTGTTGAACGAATAAATTAAACAATATCAAGAATTAAAATAAATCTCTGCTCAGATTAATAAGATAAAGGCATTTTAATTTCTCGACTTTTCGCGTAAAACAAATAATTAAATTGGATTAATTTTAAGAAATTGAGCAAATAAATGCTAATATTTACTCAAGGTTGTTACTATAAGCTGTTCTGAAGAAAGTATTTTATAGAAATGCTTCTGTTGGCTAACGACTTTATTTATTACGGGTGTGATTAGCTTGGATTCATGTTGAGGTTAAGATTTGTTCGTGGAATTATCTTTCTCGCGATTCTAATATCATCGAGCTCTATCTAATATTTTGAATTTTGCGGGATGTAAAACCTGCTTAGTTTAGTTACATTTTCCTCCGTGTTTTGTAAGAATTACATAATATAAGATTCTGCAGCAGCAACTGATAGCATTCGCGCATTTGTTACAAGAACCGGTGCTAAATCCTTAGGTTCAACTAGAGCAAGTGAATTCGTATTTCCCTCTCCCATCAGAAATGAGCACCGCTGTGAATTATTGCAGATTTTAAGCAAAATAGAGCGAGATAGGCACTAACGAGTCCACAAAGATATGGAACAGGGTGGAGTAGATTAATGTGAATCTCAAATAAACATTTCAATATTGACTAAACCATAAAGTCAAATATATACTTTACATCGTCAATGTTAAAGCATGTTGAGCGTATAAATAGCTCAGTGTGTAAGCGCGTTAGGTAACGTTAGGAATTTTTAAGTGGCTGTTCCTGAGGTCTTGAGATCAATTCCCGGTAGAGCTGCTCAGAGAGTAAAATCTTGGACATTCATAGGACTGGCAAAATGAATAAGCTATCTAGTAGTCTATTACGTTATACTAAAGTGATAGATATCATCACAGGTGATCAAGGCCCTATATTGTGTGGTTAACTTGAGTTGGGTTTGGAACCCAAGCCCCAGAACTCTGCCTGTTATTCCTTCATGAAATTGTACATTCGTCTAGTCAGTATATTACATTCAGATTGATTCACAATCCCCGGATTAGTGACGAATTGAGACTTTCATTTCAGAAGAGAGAGAGAGAGAGACAGAGAGAGAGAGAGAGAGAGAGAGCGAAAGAGGGAGACAGAGACAGAGACAGATATATATATATATATATATATATATATATATATATATATATATATATATATATATATATATATAGAGAGAGAGAGAGAGCTAGAGAGAGACAGAGACAAAGAGATAGAGAGAAAGATGGAGATAAGATAGAGAGAGAGAGAGAGAGAAAGAGAAAGATAAGAGAGAGACGGCGTTCACATAAGCCTCGTGCGATTCGCTAGGCTAATAATGATTGTGATTGGTTAGCTTCAGTAAAGACTCATGACTAATGAATAAAGAAACTAAAAATAAATAAACAAGTAAATAATGAATAAATAAACTAAAAATAGCTAAGCCGTGAGGAGCGCCTGTTAAAACTTAAAATGTCCTCTAGCTGAAAAATTTTGCGTTGAACTCAAGTATTCTGATGTATCTTTCCCCTATCTATCTGTCTGTCTGTTTATCTGTCTTGCTGTCTGTTTCTCTCTATCTGTCTTTGTCACTCTTGTGATCTGTCATCCCATGTCTCTTCTTTATTATTTTCTTTCCTGTTTTCTCGCTCATCCTGTTAGGTGCTGTCTCAAAATGCAGAGCCAAGGCATTCCTTCTGTTCCATTGTCTGCAGCGAATCTCATTAGGGAATGTTACAATGACAAAAGCTTTCTGACTTGTTATGCTAGATGCTTTGAAACAGATTTTAAAACGAAAACAGGGGATTAGGCACATGTAAGGAATTGAATGCCATAGACCTTCGACTAGCCAATACACTGTGAGAGAAATGTACGGTATTGTGTTCTATTTCTTTAATATTGTGTTTACCGACTCAGTAAGAGTGTATCATCTTCGTTGACGGCCGTTGTACTAGTTTTTACAGACTGTATGATACCTTGTGTTTCTGGGAATTTTTTATTTTATTTCTTATAAATGTTTATTTCTATTTGTATTAGTCAGTAATTTGGTGTTGATGCTGAAATCAACAAAAAAAGTAAACACGCAATGTAGTGAAATGATCAACTATGTTGATATCTATCACTTTTAATACCACATGTTTAAATCGTTAGGCAATTTTGTCCATTTTCCGTATAACCAGTCCAGTGAATGTCCGAGATTGGACTCTCAGATCAGCGTGGCCGGGATTCGAACCCACGAGGGTTCAATTCACCTCAGGATCTGTCATTTAAAAGTTTATGACGTTATTCATTGCGCTATTGAGACATTCAACGCATACCTCTCTGTCAATTATAAAGTAACTGAGTACTTTTCCATTGTTATTTGTTTATCTAACTACATGCACGTTCCTATTGTTTGAATAATAATTAATCTGTTTTGTGATGAACAAATAAACGATATTAAAATACTAATCGATTTACGATATTAGTATCGTAAATCAATTAGTATTTTATTATCGTTTATTATCGTTTATTTTATTATCGTTTATTTGTATTTTAGTATCGTTTATTTGTATTTTAGTATCGTTTATTTGTATTTTAGTATCGTTTATTTGTATTTTAGTATCGTTTATTTGTATTTTAGTATCGTTTATTTGTATTTTAGTATCGTTTATTTGTATTTTAGTATCGTTTATTTGTATTTTAGTATCGTTTATTTGTATTTTAGTATCGTTTATTATCACTTCACTTCCTTTTCTTTTATTTCCAGTCGAGCGATCCTAAAGAATCCCGATATCCTCTCGGACTCGCCGCTACTGGATCTCTTCTCCAATGATTTCTGGGGGACCCCACTGGTCCACAGCGGGTCCCACAAGTCCTACAGACCTCTCTGCGTCCTCACTTTCCGCCTCAACCACTACATCCACGGATTCAATCCGTGCGGATATCATCTGACAAACGTAGCGCTGCACGCTATTGTCTGCGTCGTGTTTGTGCGCTGCGCACGCGTTGTTCTCCACGTGCGCCAGCCTGGATGTGGAAGAACAATATCCTCTGAGGAGGATTATTCAAATGTAAACAGCCATCGACGGAAAACGTTCTATTCCAGTAGATTTTCTAATGATAAGGAAGTTGTGAAAAATGAATTTAAAAACATTAAAAACGGTCGACGGAAATTCTATTCAGATAAGACTTCCATCCAGGAAGCCTTTAGAAATGAAGATAATTCAGGAACTGGAGGCGGAAGTCATATAAATGAAGAGTATCATCTTTCCGGATTTACTTCTGTAGATAGTCTATATTGTGAGAAGCTTAACAGAAGCAGCGAGTTTATAGTAAATAGTCTAAACACAGGTTCTAGAAGTGATAGGAAGTGGAAAAAGGATGATTATGATAAAGATAATCGACATTTCGACAGCGGATATTCTAACAGCAGTCAGTGTGATGAAGATAATGAAAAACTCGAAGCTAGCCGCGAGCCTGCGTTAAACGGATACGGAAAATCGAAGTGCAATATAAACGATTTGTACGTAAACAATAGTATAAACAGTAAACACGACTGTGAAAACAGTAAACACGACATAAACAGTAAACACTACTGTGTAAACAGTAAACATTACTCTGTAAACAGTAAACACTGCTGTGTAAACAGTAAACACGACATAACCAGTAAACACTACTGCGTAAACAGTGAACATATAAACGACTATAACGAAGAAGAATTCGATGATTACCATGAGTTAGTTGGTAATGATAAATACCAAGAGAACGGTTACTCGAGCGGTCTACCTGTAAACAACGGTTACAACAGGACCTCACGGATCTTTTACGGATACGCCGAGTCCTCTAATGGACTTGATAAAGGACCTCGTTACCGCGGCAGTAGAGCTTCATTAGTCACCGTTCCGGGAGAGCCTAATGGACGGGATTGTCCTAACAGCTTGAGTGACAAGCAACATATGACAGATGGTGAGATGAATAGAGTCGTAATGATGGCCGGACTCCTGTTTTCCGCTCATCCCATACATACTGAAGCTGTAGCGGGAATTGTAGGACGAGCTGACGTGCTGGCATGTTTGTTCTTTTTACTCGCTTTTCTTTCCTACGTCAGTTACAGTCGTATTAGAGACGAGTGCTCTAGCTCTAGACACGAGAGTGGTAGTCAATATTATGGGATGTTCACAAGCCTCACGTCCAAACAAGTACCTCGTGATAGTAAAATCATAATCCAGGGTAAGTCCAGGGTCAGAGGCTTTATGGACTTTAAAGAAGAGGGAACCCCTGGATATGGCTTGATAGAATCTGAGGCGAAATTTCGCAAAAGTCGGGGCCAGCGGATGTACGAAACTAGTCAAAATGGTCAGACTTCATTTGAAACTTCGCAAAATGGGTTTGATTCCTTTGCCTTCGGGCAAAATTACAGCGAAACTAACAAGAAAAGAACCTGGAATGGTTTTGGGAAATCCCCTATTTCCCACAGTCATCATGGACTGCAGGGAGAGAGACTGGATTCTAGAGATTCCCAGAGATTGGACTCAATGGGTTCCTGTGATACAAGATGGCGGTGGTTACACGCTGTTGCGTGCATTGCATTCACGTGGGCAGCTATGTTGTGCAAGGAACAGGGTGTAACTGTGCTCGCAGTGTGCGCCGTATATGATCTGTTCGTGGCCACTAGAGTTACGATTAATCAGCTGAAGACGCTGTACAAGGTAGGTTTGAGTGTGCTTAACGACAAGCTCAAAGGCTAGTGCAGAAAATTTTCTTTATTTTCAGAGAATAACTGCACGCAGTGTACGTTTTACTGTAATTATGTAATACTGTATGTGTTTAAAACTGCAATTTCTTTCATTATTTAACTAGAAATGAACTAAGGTCTACTCAGCATATCTAATGTGCTTAACATCAATAATCAATCAATAAATAAGAATTTTACGACCCGTTCCTCGCCATAAGGCAATTCCATATGGACGTCTCTGGCAGACTCTGCACAAACAGGCCCCTAAACATCCTCAGTGGCGTTGAAGATATATAAACTAATACAATATAGCGAAGTATATTGGCCTGTACTAAATTGAGGAATGTACAAAATTGATACTGACACATCCTACAAATTGTCACGGTACTGTTGGTACGGCCATATATAAACAGTAACTTTTAATATTAGTAAATAAACTAGAGTATAGTAACTATTCAACATTTCGATGGGTAACTAAATTTGGTATTTTCTGGAGCTTCTTTGTCGTTATAAGTGTTCAAAAGTGTGTATAAGTGGTACACAACTATTTTCAGTTGCAAATCTCGCTTGCTACATCTCTATTTTGCATTTTAAAGCAAATACTGTGGCAAAATCTTAATTTTAACGTAAGATTATTTCATGACATATATATGTTTGCAATGCTTACTCTCTCATCCATCTACATTCTATCGCTCTAGTAAACCGCTGGATGTGTACAGTTGTCAGCTAGGCTTGTATTAAACAATGATGACACCTTACCATTGGGAATTCACTCTCTTCCTCGACGATAATACGAACAAAGTCATAGCCAGCGGCAGTTGAGCGTGTGTATAGATTTAAAGGGTTTGCAATTCGAGAAAAGCCAAATATCAAATTAAATAAAGCTAAACTAAATACGTAAAATGCAACATACAATAAAAACAATAAAATCTTGTCAATAATAATTAAAGCTTCAATGCCAATTTCTTCATCTTATTATGATTATCGGAACCTAAACCAATGCTAAAATTTCGCGCTCAATTTATCATTTAGTGACGACGAGAGGAGCTCGTACAAATGAGGAACAACATCACTGAAGGGCTTAGCCGTCTAACCGCATAGCATTAATCATCGGCGGATATCCTGTCACGTGACTCTAAATCAACGGAGACTTGTCCACAGGACTGGTTGTCATCGAGTTCTGTATTAAACAATCATCACACAGCGTCCATTGGGACTCTACTCCACCACTAGTGGGACTCTAGGAGGGGTAGTGAAGAGATCGACGCATATAGGGAGACACACACGCGTATAGCCGCAAGTACATAGAGATATAGAATTAGACAAACACTGGAGCATAGATACTATGAGCGACAGTAAACACATGTACGCATACAATGAGACATACACACACATATAACCACACGTACATACACAGAGTCATAGAATTAGAGAATCACTGGAGCATAGGTACTGTGAGCGACAGTAAACACATGTACGAAACGTCTTTTTCAGTGCACTGCCAAGTGGCAGGTTCAAGGTGCATATTCTTACTCAAAATCTACCTTCTCGCTCCATAAGAGCACTCCTTAGATCAACAAGTTAATCCCTTCACAAAGTCAATGCCTTGTCCATGCCTTATGTAGCCCATAGCTTGGGAAAAGTACGGCTTCTGAGGTGGCTTCCCGTTGCCTTCCTCGCACATATACAATCGTATATACTTGTACTCAATTACACACACGCACTCAAGAACACATAGGCAGACACAGGAGCATGCATACTAGGCGCAATAGTGCTGATATGTTCAAATAAGACATACACACACAATTAGGCACGGACAAATGTAGGAGCCTGGATTCTCGACTTGTTAACAATGAGAAATACATATAGGCATACTTACTGGAGTCAGTGGCGATGTAGGATACTCGATAGCGTATCAGTATGTGCGGAGTTCAAAACCTGGGCTCGCCATTCATTGACATCGCTTTCGAGTGAGGAAACTGACGTTAACATTAGCTTAACCAGCTTTTACATATATACATGTAATATACGTAATATGGAGGCTGACACACGAATATACTCACGGGCGGGGAGCCATAGAATTAAAGATAATGTTAACGTCTGTTTACTCAATCGAAAGCAATGTCAGTGACGGGCGAGCCCAGGTTTTGAACCACGCACATACTGATCCGCGGTCGAATATCTTACTGACATCGACACTAGCTGGAGCCAGTGGCGATTACAGAATTACGCAAACACTGGATCGTAAAATTATACACAACCGCACACAAGCACGCTGATACAGTGTCTATGTAGTAGTAAATTGAAAGAATATACACAAGCGCTACTAAAACTTAAATCTAAGACTTTTCGCCCAAAACAAATGAAACACTCTTAATTTAGTGTCAGTTTCAACACTTCGGAGAGGCAGCCCTGTGTACTACCCTGTTACTAAAATCATTAACTTCTCTCTTACAATGCACGCCTGCTACTCACAAAATGACAAGAAATTAGTTCAATAAAATAAAAATATTTTATAAGATTATAAAATATGCCATTTGGTTCAATTGCCATATTTTCTGTATATGTTTGTGTTGCAGGCTCGTTACAGGAATCTTCAGGAGGGTCTAATTCTACTATCTCTCTCAGGAGCTGGACTTTTGTGGTGGAGATTTCACGTGATGGGGGTAAAGCCCCCGGAATTCTCCCCGGCTGATAATCCCGCCTCTGACTCACCTTATCTGCTAACCCGCTTTTTAACTTTCGCATACCTGCCAGTTCTCAATTTCTGGCTGCTAGTCTGCCCTATGTGGTTGAGTTTTGATTGGTCCATGGGTTCTGTACCGCTTCTTGAACATCTAACTGACAACAGAAATATTTTAACAGCTTTGTTTTACGCTAATTTCCTATTTCTTTCTGTTAGATTAACTTTATCACTGAGTGTCTACAATTGTTCATTCAACTCTGGTTTAACTTCAAAACATTCCAGACCACAGGGTGGTAATGTCATTGGTAGTGGTTATAATAAAAAGAATGGGTATCACAGCGTCGTCTGTGCGTCTAAATCGAACTCAAACCACAATAATGCTTCGAAGAATTATCAATTAATGAACGTCATAGGAAATTCGGTTGACAATGTATTAGGTAAAGTCTTGTCGAGAATGTGTAAGATTATCCCAAGCGTAAACGGCGAGAAATTCTCTCAAATGTCAAAGCAAACAATTAGAGGAGTAGTTCACAACGGGCTATATGAACACATCAATTCTGTCTGTTATAAATCGCGAGGACATTGCCTACTGTCCACAACACAATTCCATCCTGGAAGCTTAATCGTAGCTCTGTCTTTCCTCGTCTTTCCCTTCCTTCCCGCTACGAATATATTTTTCTACGTTGGGTTTGTGATAGCTGAACGAATACTGTATATACCGAGCATGGGGTTTTGTCTGATGGTGGCTCTAGGCAGCCACCGCCTTGGCTCAAAGCTCAGAGGCAGGAGAGGCTGGAAACTACTGCACTTTATGACCTTTCTACTGACCTTGACCGCTTTCTGCTGGAGGTCAATAGATAGGAACAAAGACTGGGCGACGGAGGAAAGTCTATATAGGTCAGGGGTGAAGGTCAATCCGGCAAAAGGTTACCAGTTTTGTTTCAAACAGATTGTAACTAAATTAAAATAGAATTGTTGGCGATTAACTATAGATAAATGTAATTAACTTAAGCGTGGAGTGTTTTTGAATAAACGTTTAAGTATTGAAACATTTAGAATGCGTTATAATCGCTTGATCATAGTATGTTAAAAACTGCAATTTCCTTTGACATTAATACATATACTTCTAAAGGTTAATCATTTAGATATACAATGTACATGTAGTAATAAGTCTCAAGTGGCTTCTTTAAAGGGTTTTAAATAGTTAAAACTTAATATAGCCGTTTATTATAATATGTACAAAACACTGACGCTGTTTAAGAATTGGAATATTTTGGCTGAGCAAGAAATCATAAATTAACTAAATTTTAAATTAATCTTGTTACAGATTTTGGATAATTTACGTACTAATAATGTCTAATCTCTGTATTTATCTACATCCTCAGAAATCTTCAAACAATCATTCATCGAGCATGTCAAGGCACTTTATATTATGGATTTATGATTTATTTATTGTATAAATATCACTGTCAGAATGGATATTCTGTTAATGAGCTCCTAAGCTCCTGAAATTGCTGAAAAATTTCAAATCCCGACCCTAGTTAAACTGGGATGCAAGGGAAGATGATGATGATGATGATGATGATGATGATGATGATGACGATGATGATGATGATGATGACGACAATAGCGATGATGATGATGTTGATGATGATGATGATGACGATGATGATGATGATGATGATGCAGGACTAGGGAACCTGGCTAACGTGTTGAACGCTCGAGGGAGAGCCTCAGAGGCCGAGGCGACCTACAGGCAGGCCCTCAAGCACCGGGGCAACATGGCCGACGTGCATTATAATCTGTTAGTATTCTCATCGAATCAGTCAATTGATTCATTGCAATCAGAATATCAGTCAAAGAATCTGTCAATCGATCAATCATCAATTTATTAATTATATCAAAATCTGTCAATAAATACATCGATCAATTATTTTGAAAAAATTAATTTATAAAAAAATTAAAATCAGGGTTTCAGTCAAACTGTGGTCTAACCAAAGTTAGAACCCTGAGCGCTCACCTTTTATACTGCCTACCTCAGAGGCGTTTAAGCTGGTTAAGTACTTACCGCTCAGTTCGAACCTATTGTATCCCAGTTTTGACATTGTAATAATAACAATAATAATAATAACAACAATTAGAGTGCTACAGTCATCAATGACAACATCGAGCACTATTGAGACAAAATCAAGCCAGTGAGCAAAAAGAAGGTTCAAAAGCGGTGCAAATTACAAAATCCAGAAATTCAGTCCAAAGTAGCGCCAATTATAGGCACTCGCTCTATTGTTCTGCCATTATCATCACTATTTTGGCTGGAGGAGGGGGTGAACGGGGCCTACGCTCTGGAGATGCTATATATATATATATATATATATATCTTAAATATAAAGAAAGAAACCATTCTATTTATATGTTATTATAATAAATATGATTTCATTTAGATTTGGAGCACGTCATATTTTATGAAATGAAGCGGTTTTACTCAATTGCAGGAAACAATCTTTATATCGGAAATGAAGGAGATGGAGTGGGGGGGGGGGGGGGGGGGGGGTAGAAGACATGCGATATATCGGTTGTAGGGTCATGACGAGTATGGAATATTATATCAGTGTGTGTGAGAGACACACAGAGAGAGAACGAGAGAGAGAGAGAGAGAGATAGATAGAGACAGAGAGAGAGAGAGAGAGAGAACAAGAGAGAAAGAGAGAAAGAGACAAAGAGAGAGAGAGAAAGAACGAGAGTGAGAGAGAGAAAGAACGAGAACAACAATGAGAAAAGAAAGATAGATTGAGAAAAAAAGAGTAATGCACAATAAAGATAGGGCAATGACTAGAAGATAAAGCCTAGTTCAACGCCGGTTTTCTGTGTCAGTATTGATGTCGATGCTGGATTTGAACTCTGCTGTATTGATCTGATGTAAGGCACGTAATCGATCAAGCTACTGTTTAGTATGTTGAAAGAGAGACAAGAAGATAGAGAGACATAGAGAGAGAGAGAGAGAGAGAGAGATATAGAGAGAGTGAGAGATCGAGTGAAAAGAGACCCACAAAGGTAGAAAATGAAAAAGGGTGTGGTAGAGAGAGAGAGAGAGAGAGAGTGAGAGAAAGAAAGAGAGAGAGAGAAAGACAGAGAGAGAGAGAGAGAGAGAGGGAAGAGAAGACTAGAGAACAGATAAAAGGACAGAATGGGAAGGAGAGTGAGGCAGAGAGTTGGCCTATGCAAGGTTTCAGCGCATGAAATAAGATATTCTTTAGGACGTCCATGACAAATGCGTCAAACTCTGCGATAAATTTCCATTTGATAGATACGTGGCGTGCTTATAAATTAGCTCACACGACTCTCGTGGATCAGGCAGGATTCAATTCAGCTCAGTAGTGAAATCCGTACAATCTGCGTCGTGAAATTGTAATAAAGTAATATCTTGTACAGTGCCTGTTTAGTGTAAGCATGGCTGTTTAGTGTAAACATGCTTGTTTGATGTAAACATATCTGTTTTGTGTCCACTTGGCGGCTTAGTGTAAACATGCCTGTTTTATGTTCACACGGCTGTTTAGTGTAAACATGCCTGTTTAGTGTAAACATGCATGTTTAGTGTACACACGACTGTTTAATACGCAATTCACTGTTTGACTTCTAAATGTGCTTCAGAAGTATTATTCTTTCAATATCAGTGCTTGTGAAGAGTTTCGCTAAATTGTCCTAAAAATGATATCCTGGTCTTTCCCTAACATAATTCTTGAATAATTTTTAAAAAATTTAATTTTCTTGATTTAGAAATATTATTTTAAAAAATCTATATTGTTACTACCCATATATTCAAGCTACATCTCACTCTTAGAGCACTGCCCACTGGCAGGTCCAAGCTATATTAAAGTTACAAACAAATAAAAATTCTACCTAACGAAAATCCTATTTTATTGTAAATTCTTATTTTGATATTTTAAATATTTGCCACAAATTTGTGAGAAATGAAAAGAGGATATTCTATAGAAAAGGCTCTAAAGACGACTATAGGCACCTTGTGCTGATGTTATCCTACTGATATCTTTTTGATTCAGCAGTGGATTAACATAAAATTCAAGAGATAGATTTAATTTCTTATCGTTTGCGTTATGCTGTGAATTTTGTCGCTTTTCTCTTTGATAAGCCTCCCACTATGATCGAATGTGATCACGGTCGATAAGCGCCCATATTGTGTCCGAGGAAACAGCGCAGCTGAGCTTGTTCCGTGTTCTTTACGAGCCGTTGACACCTGAAAACAGCTGACATCGATTCCAATCTTTTCTTATTTACTCTTCCGCTTGGCTTATTACGAATACTCAATGGGCTGCGACGCTTTTTCTTTCACTACAGTGTAATTTACAAAGAAAAACGCCTGCACTGGTAAATGCTTCGGCGGTGAATAGATTTTAAGCGAAACAGACCGAGTGAATTGTTGAGGCCTGTTTTATTGTAATTTAAAGTAAATATGTTCTCATTGGATACAGTAAAATATTTTGTTGCCCGCAAAACATTTTCTGATCTTTTCTCTTTTCTCTCTCGTTCTCTGTCTTTCTGTCTGTCTGTCTGTCTGTTTCTCTCTCTCTTTATATATATCTCTATCTCTCTCTCTCTCACTCTTGTTCTTTCTTTCGCAAGTTTAATCCATACGAGAGTCCTTGACATTAATCCCCTCGTTTAGAGTAAGTTTTCCAGTCCTATTTCTATACCAATGGCCTACTCCGTTAATTATTTTTCATCTGGATAGGCCCCTATATTGCTCTTATTCTTTTGCAATTTGCTCCTCATTAAATTTTCTCTTCAATAAGTAGCGACGCAAGAAAATGCGACCATGTGAGTAAAAAGCCAAAAAGCTAATGTTAACGTCAGTTTCCTCACTCGAAAGCGATGTAAAGGTAATGATTACAATAAATGAAATCTTGCATTTTAAGTCTCGATCTTGTACCACTCGAGATTTATGAAAATTGTAACAAATGATTCATATCCTACTTCAGTCAGGTTTTCTTGCAAAAATTAAGGCACGGAGAAACGAGTTTGGACACCGGATTTTAAAGTACGAATCCTGAATATTTTTAGATGTGGCGTATCTCATGCGAGATGAATAATAATTGATCAACGGTAGAGTGAAATGTTCATCTCTCACTAAATGTGATGTAGAAATGTGTGGCATGGAGTGGACAAGTGGTTTAGTAGTGAGATTGAGGGGGTATTACAGAGGGTGAGAGAAAAAGAGGGTGAGTGCATCTTGTGCATATTTTTATAGATATATATAAGGTAATTCCGTTCTTTGTGTATTCAACATACATGCACATTAGGCTGCACTTTATTTTAATTTAATGATTTTATTCCACTCAGGGGCATATTACTTCAGGATCAGAAGAGGTACGATGAAGCAATTGAGAGCTACCAAACAGCCATCAAGTGCAGACCAAAGCTTACAAGTATGTCCCAATCAATCAATAAATCAATCAATCGATCAATCGATCACCTAATCAATCAATCAGCCAGTGAGTCAATCAGCTCTTAATTGACAATCACTGAAAATTGTTTCACTAGCAGAAAATATGAAAAGTGGTGTTAAGATCCCGTCAAAAACAAACTGAAAAATTAGACTGATCAGCTGATCTAACATGTGACATCAACCTACCATCACCACGCTTTCTATAGTGGTCGCCTCTTACCGTCACGTACAGATAATTTATAAGTACTCAGTATTGTGAAAATGTTTGGCAGTGATGATGATGTTATTTTGTTGTTGTTATTGTTAGTGGCTCACTTGAATTTGGGGATCGTTCTGGCCATCATTGGAAGAAAACAAGAAGCGGAAGAAGTAAGTTAGGTTCTTAGATTTTTAGAATTTTGTAGAGTTTTATGGAGAGTTTTATATTTAAAATATCATTGATGAATGAATGAATGAAAGAAAGAAATAAAGAAAGAAATAGAGAACAAATAAATGAATAAATAAATAAGGAAAAATATTAATAAAAAATAAAAAATATTAACGTATGAGTGAATGAATGGACGGATGGAAGAACGAATAATCGAGGTAACGAACGAAGGAACATAATGAACTAATGATTGGTGGATTGACTGATTGATTGCTTGATTGCTTTATTGATTGATTAATTGATTGATTTGTTTGATTGATCGATTAATTGCTCTGTTGATTGAATGATTGATTGGACTGATTTCTATATCGATTTCTATATATTGGTTGATTGATTGATCGATTTGTTTATTGATTTATTGACAGGTTTACAGGAGATGCTCACAAATGGATACTACGGGACTGAAGGATCCGCGGCTGCATGAGAACACGAAGATCTCGGCTGTGTATAACCTGGGCAGACTATTAGCTGATCAGGGTCGTCACGAGGTATCAATCAGTTATATCATTGCGTGTGATTAATATTAACTACATTAGATCAAATGTAACATTCATTTACTGTATCAATCAGTTATATTATTATTTAGATATTGATCTAATTGTTTATTTACTGACATCCGACTGAGTTATGATTTCATTGCTCATTTTATTGTGTTTTTAATCGAATAATCGCTTTGTTGTCGCAATTATTTATTGAATGATTTATTGAATGATTTATTGATTGATTGATTGATTTATTTATTGATCTATTGATTGATTTATTGATTAATATATTGATTGATTTAGTGATTGATCTATTGATTGATCTATTGATTGATTTAGTGATTGATCTATTGATTGATTTATTGATTGATCCATTGATTGATTTAGTGATTGATTTATTGGTTGATTAATCTAACCCGCAGGAAGCCATTACTGTCTACCACGAAGCTTTGAAGAGAAGACCCTCGCACTATCAGCCGCAGAGTCTCCTCAATATGCTAGGTAAGATATAGATTCATAGACTTTCCCACCATACACTTTTTCATCTTGCCTAACTGGTTTTTTATCACCGGACCGGCACCGTTTAGGATCCTTTTTACTTCTCTTCGGCACATGTTTTTCAGATCTTTTGGAGTGAATCGATTTGTTGTGACATGTGATGGTGGACGTCCCTGACATCATCCTTGCATGAGGAAACGGACATTAAACCTTTATTATTATTCACGTTGTTGCTGGCCCCCAATAGCTCAACGCTTGCCGACCTCCTTCATGCAGCGTTGTAGTGAATTTTATGATAAAATTTGATTTTTTTCCATTTACGGTCTTTCAGCATCCAGTTTTCTCTAGTACGGAATGGCGCTGCAGTTTTTGTTTTTGGTAAATTATCGAGAAATGACCTTTCGTGATTGATTATATCTAGCACTTTCAATACCACAGGCAATCATTAACAACAGAATAAATTTTCCATTTACCGGTCCTTATATTTTCTGAATTATTCTGTATGGTAAACTTAGTGTAGGCGTAGTCTGGAAAATATTACACCGAAAGATAGCACCAAAAAGTAACGAGATCTTCGTGTTTTGATAAAACCGACGGGAAATCTAATTGAATGAGGGCTATCTTAGTTAATTCTCGGATGTAATTATAATTTACGGATTGACGGAGGTGACGTATCGCTGGAGCTGGAATGAAATTACTCACCTCTGAATGAGCTCCATCAATCATTGGACGTCCGACATACGTCACATGCCGCATGCGGCGAAGCTTTCTAGTTTCATCTTCTCTAAAAGACGCAGCGTTCTCTTTTTAGTAATTTATTTAGTTTCTCCAATTCAATGGCAGATAAATATAAAAAGACAAAATTACAAAGCTATCAAGTGAATAAGAACAAGTAACATGTAAGATTTCAATATCGTTCAATTGCAAAAAGTGAATAGGAAAAAGTGAATAGGAAAAAGTGAATAGGAAAAAGTGAATAGCAAAAAGTGAATAGTAAAAAGTGAATAGTAAAAAGTGAATAGCAAAAAGTGAATAGCAAAAAGTGAATAGCAAAAAGTGAATAGCAAAAAGTGAATAGCAAACAGTGAATAGTAAAAAGTGAATAGTAAAAAGTGAATAGTAAAGAGTGAATAGTAAAAAGTTTGACCAATATCGAATATATATATACATAAACACTTACACACATAAATACATATTTACATATACACAACATATTTATTCGTACTTGTTTTTGACGCACTAGTTTTCGGCTTATTTTCACGCACTCTCTCTCTTTCTTTCTCTCTTTCTGTTTTCTCTCTCTCTTTCTTTCTCTTCACGCTCTCTCTCTCTCTCTCTCTCTCTCTCTCTCTCTCTCTCTCTCTCTCTCTCTCTCTCTCTGTATACTCGGAAGGGTGGTTGGGGGCGTGGGATTGATGGGGGAGGGGCTCAGAAAATTGAAAATTGTCATTTCTTGGATGCAAATGTGATTAGTTTCAGTCGGTTCGCAGCCTCCCCCTCTATCTTAAGACTTTCGATCTCGCTCTCTCCTTCTCTCTCTCTCTCTCTGTCTCTGTGTCTCTCTTTCCCTTTGTATCAATATTTATCCCTCTTTATCTGTCTATCCTTCTACTTATCTTTCACTCTATTTATATGTAGTTTTACGACTCTTTATCTCACAATATCAAATACTGTGATGATGCGATTGTATTATGTCATCACGACATCATCGCGTAATAGCTATTTACTTTCCAATTCGTTATTTCTTTCGCTCTTCTCTCTCTCTCTCTCGCTCTCTCTCTCTCTCTCTGTATCTTTCTCTATAATCTTATTTATAAGGTTATTATGAATTAACCACTTACAATATGATCAGATTTTAGGTCGATATCGACTCTAGAAGTAGCTTAACGTTTCGACCAATTGTGGCTTTCGAATCCGACTGCTACTTATCCGGAGTCATTACTCTTCATCTCAGAATTATCTTTAGAGCCTCCAACATCGGGACGACTTAATTTCCTCACATTTTCCACCTTGTTCTGTCTGGCAGATAACTTCCGCCTCACCGATGTATGTCCTGCTCCATTAGTCCCAGAGTCACGGATCGTTGGGATTGCCGAGGACTCAAAGTGGATCGAGCGGAAAGATCAAATGATCGAGATCTTCATGTAATTCCCTAAATTAAATGTCGATCGTTGGTCGTGGGATGTAGAAAATAGAAAAACCAATAAATATTCAGTAATCATATCTCTGCAGCCTATAGACATTGTTAAATCATGCAACGAATTACGGAAGAGATATATTGAATGACCTTAGATAGCTACACTGTGTTAGCTACATTGCATGTTAGCTATACTGTATTGGCTGGAGCCAATTAATGGCGATGTCGGTAAGATATTCGACCGCGGATCAGTATGTGCGGGGTTCAAATCGCCCGTCACTGACATCGCTTTTGAGTGAGAAAACTGACGTTAACATTAGCTTTTTTAAGCGTCAGTTTCCGCATCACAAGGGTCATAGTCAGTCTCGTTAGGCCGGAATTTGTATCTCTGACTTTTGATTTTCTAGAACACAGGCCATTGATTCGGTAATTTACCAGATACACGCAGTATTGTCTCAAATTCTTCACGTAAACCTAGAATTAACTCAGCAGGTTTTTTATGAAAGATATTCAAAGGAATACAGTTTTTAATATTTTTACTTATTTAAAAAAAAATTGGAACAACATTGAGCTAAACTATTGGTAGGGACTTACTGTTGATTTATGGACTGCTCTCTATGGAGCGTGAAAGAAGACAATGAGTATGAAGATGTACATTGAACCTGCGATTTTAAAGGAAATTATAGCAAGAGAAAGCCCAATCGTACCGATCATAAATCGAACTATCTAAATCTGAAGTCAACACCCTAGTTTAATATACCATTGAACCAGTCAGCAATACTATAAACGGATCTTTGTGTTTTACGTTAGCTCATTAACGAGTTATACAGTAACCGAAGAGCTACTCTTAGACCAAGTAATCAGAGGAAAAGTCTGTTGTAGTCGCAGAGTCCTGACGGATCGTTTCGACCAATTACACATGGACCATTAGTGGAATGCTTTCCCGACAAACCAGTGTCAAAATCCTGTGATGTATTGTCATGGGCGGCTTAGAACTGGATGAATTTATTCCATTTTCTTGATTCATTTGGTAGATCAGATTCTCAATGCATTATTTCAAGCTATAGCTTGCATCTCGTATACCATTTGTTGACAGCCTAGCAACCCAATGACAAATTATAATCTGTGCTATATAAAATCTAACGACATTGAAGCTCGAATGCTCATCAGCAATGGACGGATTGAGAACTTATGTCAATCAAGAACATGAATGAAGGAACCAGAATCAAGCAGATAAAGCTGGTAAAACTAATGTTAACGCCAGTTTCCTCACTCAAAAGCGATGTCAGTGACGGGTAAACCCAGGATTTGAACAACGCACATACTGATCCGCAGTCGAATAACTTACCGACATCGCCACTGGCTCCAGCCTAGCAGAAACCTGAAATCATGCAGCAGCAAGAATAAGCCTAAAACAAACAGGAAGAAGCAGAAACAAGAAGAAGAAACGAGAAAGAAGAACAAGGAACGAGAACTAACATGTAGAGAATGATCTGTTGACAGCAGCTGAACCTAGAAGAGTTGAACACAGTAATTACTCTCCTACACGCTAAATAGAAATGTGACTCCTGTGAGTCGTTAAATGTCCAGCCAATGGCCGAGGCGTCACTGATAATTATAAGCTATAGCTAAGTAGTGACAAGCTTTATATCGTTGTCAATGACAACAGAAAGCACTATGAAGTCTATGATAACCGAATAGTCAGTGTCAGTAATCGTTGTTAACGACAAATCTTTACCGGACCTGAGTGTTGCTTCGAAGCGGTTTATATGGTGTCTGATTTTATTTAACAGTATCTTTTTAAGTCTTTTTATGTCGGTAAGTTCTGTAAAACACACAGAGTTTCGGTTGCAATATTCGCAATGTCTCAGATTTCAACGACATTATGTCAGGTAGAATTATAAGCTCTAGTTAAGTATAGGTCAGGCTTTACGAACCTGGTCTATGACAAAAGAGAGCACTATTTGTAATTGATTTGTAAAGTAGTTTATACTAAGAATATCTATTGATGACAAATCTATGTATTGATCTCATCTGAAAGGTTGCATGTGCTACCATATCCATATTTCCTGCAGTGATTCTCGTGGCCTTCTCAAAATCGAGCCAGATGACTCGTGAAATTGACCCTTAGATTAGCCTACACTTAATCTATAAGGATATAATGCATGCAGTAATTTTTAAGCCTACCATGAGTAATGTTACTTGGGCTATTAAGATTTGAACCCAGCACAAACTGATCTAAAAGGGCTATATTACTATAATAATATAGCCTACATATAGTAATACGTAGGCTATATTATTATAGTAATATAGCTTTTTTGGATCAGTGTGTGTTTGGTTCAAATCTTATATGCCTATAGTCCATGTCTGATGCTAACGTCAGTTTTCTCCCTCGAAAATAGTAATATGATGGTTATATTATTATAGTAATATAGCTTTTTTGGATCAGTATGTGCTGGGCTCAGATCATGTGCTCGTCCGTCACTAACATCGCTTTCGAGTGAGGAAACTGACGTTAACACTAGCCTTACCAGCTTTAATATATAACACTTATAAGTAATGTTATGTAGGCAATATTGTAATGTTACGTGGGCATTATAGTAATATATAACATTGATAAATAATGTTACATAGGGTATATAGTAATATTTAGGCTATATGGTATTATGTAACATTGATAAGTAATGTTATATAGGATATATACAGTACCATGTAACACACAAGTACAAGTATATATCTTATGATACATAGGTTGTAGTAATGTCAACCTGGTACATATAACGATAACTTGTAAACACACGTAAATGACAATAAATAATTATCTGATAACTATCATCATCAACTTATTTTTACCTTGAACGCCTATTTAACCAGCCAAGGTCGGGATTAGAACATTTTGTAGCAATGTTTGGAGTGTAGACGCTCCAAAATATTTTATAATAATAAAAGCATTAAATAATAATACTAATTAGATGCTGTAGTACAGCGGTTGATTTTTTTGTGTTGCTCAGGTGAATCGTACGCAAAGCTTGATCAATTAGATAAGGCGAAGTTCTACTACAGCGAAGCTCTCAGGTTCAAACCTGACCACATTCCGGCTCATCTAACTCTCGCCAAGCTCTACCACAGGCTGGTGAGTGTGATGCAATGATAGAGTTCTAGCATTATACATGTATATGCATGTATACTGGCTGGAGCCATTGGCGATGTCGGTAAGATAACTCGGCTGCGGATCAGTATATGCGGGGTTCAAATCCTGGGCTCGCTCGTCACTGACATCGCTTTCGAGTAAGGAAATTGACGCTAACATTAGCTTTTAGCTTTTTTTTTACAAAGCTGGGTTTTAAGCTACATGTAGATATACAATCTCAGTATCCCAGATTTTGTCCACTGTTTCAATGCAGTTACATGCTGTAATTGTATTCATAAATAATTCAACTGACGTTTTTCCAGCAGTATCTGTTTACAATAGTCAGTTAACGTATCAACTTGTGAGGAGAAGTGTGGAAGGAGTGAAGAAGTGTGGAATGGGTGAAAGAGTGTAGAATGAGATAAGGAGTGTGAAATGAGTGAAGGAGTGTAGAATGAGTGAAGAAGTGTAGAATGAGTGAATGAGTGTGGAATGAGTGGAGTGTGGAATGAGTGAAGAAGTATGGAATGAGTGAAGGAGTGTAGAATGAGTGAGGGAGTGTGGATTGAGTTACGGAGTGTGGAATGAGTGAAGAGTGTAGAATTAGTGAAGGAGTGTAGAATGAGTAAAGGCGTGTGGAATGAGTGAAGGAGTGTAGAATTAATGAAGGAGTGTAGAATTAGTGAAGGAGGGTAGAATGAGTGAAGGAGTGTAGAATTAGTGAAGGAGGGTACAATGAGTAAAGGCGTGTGGAATGAGTGAAGGAGGGTAGAATTAGTGAAGGAGTGTAGAATGAGTGAAGACGTGTGGAATGAGTGAAGGAGTGTGGAATGAGTGAAGGAGTGTAGAATGAGTGAAGAAGTGTAGAATGAGTGAAGGAGTGTAGAAGGAGTGAGGAGTGTGGAATGAGTAGAGAAATGTGGAATGAGTGAGGGAGTGTAGAATGAGTGAGGAGCGTGGAATAAGTAGAGAAATGTGAAATGAGTGAGGGAGTGTAGAATGAGTGTATTAAGTGAGCTTCTGAGACGTTGTTAAGACTGCGAACTATAAGTTCTCTGTGATGACGGAAAATTCTAATTTACTGACTGAATTGTATAGATTAGATTGATTTGATTGACTTTGATTGCATTGATTGAATTGATTGATCTAACTTAATTTATCTGATTTGATTGAATTTGGCAGAATAAGAAGGAGAAATCAGAGGCACTCTACCTGAAAGCTTTGAAGATAAATCCACAAGAACCGAACATCTATCAGCACTACGGTACGGTTGTTTATTTATAGCTGCTTGGTGTTCTTATTTCTATTTTTAATATAAAAGGTTAAAGGCTAAGGTTAATGTCAGTTTCCTCACTCGAAAGCGATGTTAGTGACGGGCGAGCCCAGAATTTGAACCCCACACATGCTGATCCGTACATAACTCACTTCTTATTTGTTTTCCTCGAGACTACATTTAAGTAAATAAACATACATATGGCAATAATTAGAGAAGCAAAAAAGCAATATGAAAATGGCACCCAAAAAGAGACTTTTTGTAACAATATCTCTTCTAGTGCACTGCCTAATGGCAGGTCGATAGCATATAACTCTCCCGACTAATTCTACCCTCAGCCTTCCTTTTCATCTCCATATATGAGTATGTTATTAGATCATCCAACATCTCAGGTCTCGCTCGTCCTCTAACGCTTTTCCCTTGTATTCTTCCTTCTATTCCATCCTTTATCAAACCATCCCATTCATAATATGTCCTATCCAGCTTTTCTTTCTATTTATTATCACATCTATTCTCACTTCTCAGTCTTCATTTCTTTTCATTTCCTATTTCTTTGTGCGACTGATTAAATGATTGATTGACCGATTGACTGATTGATTGATTGCTTGATTGATTGCTTGCTTGATTGATTTATTGATTTATTGCTTGCTTCATTGCTTGCTTGTTTGATTGATTGATTGCTAGATTGATTGATTGAATAATTAATCTATTGATTGATTGATTGATTGATTGACTGTTTGCTTGTTTGATTGATTGCTAGATTGATTGACTTATTGATTTATTGATTGATTGATTAATAGATCGATTGATTGATTGATTGATTAATAGATCGATTGATTGATTGATTGTTTGATCGATTGATTGATTGATTGTTTGATTGTTTGCTCGCTTGATTGATTGATTGACTGATTAATTGATTAATTGGTTGATTGATGAATCGATTGATTGATTGATTGATGAATTAATTAATATATTAATTGATTGATTGATTAATAGATTAATTTACTGATTGAATAATTATCCATTGACTGACTGACTAATTGATTGACAGATAGATTGATTGATTGATTGATTGCTTGCTTGATTGGTTGACTGATTGATTGATTGACTGATTGATTGACTGATTGATTGATTGATTAGGTCAGTACCTAGGAGAGCTAGGGCGCCACAATGAGGCAGCTGACCTGTATCTACAGGCAGCCGCCCTCAGTCCTCGAGACTTTGAGGTCGTGTTCAACACGGCCAATGCTCTGAGGTAGAGCTGTTGCACTGAGTAGTAAAATATTAGATATTAATAGCGATATATACATCACCCATAATCATCATCGTCATCATCGTCGTCATCATCATAATAATAATAATAATAATAATAATAATAATAATAATAATAATAATAATAATCATCATCATCATCATCATCATCATCATGTCGTCGACATCATCGTCATCATGCATCATCATCATAATCATCATCATCATCGTCATCGTCATCATTATCTTCGTCATCGTCATCGTCATCATCATCATTATCATCATCCCCTGAATCCCAGTTAACTAGGGTCGAGAAACACCTTTTCATTCATTTAAGAATTTTTTAGCAATTTTGGAGCCTAGGCTCTCACCTAACTAATGCCCTTTATGACGTTGGTTTATTTTTAGTCCACGATAGGTCTAATTTTAGCAACCCGGACATAACACGGCAGAAGATATAATGGTAATAAACCCTTTTCAACGGGTTCTCTTAGTGCTCTGCTAAACACTGCATGATGCAGTCCACTGTGTCGATATGCATGCCAAAATTCTTTTAACTGTTACTTTGACTATTTATCTTTGATTTCATTAGATCTTAATTTCTTTTATAAGTCTTTAGCTCCAAAAGTAATAATTATTTATTGTAATTATTTTTTTATTAAACTGAGCAAGTTTCTCTTCCACTGTAATGCTTAGTGTAAATGACTTCATGGTTTCAACGGACAGTATTAGACATTTTTATGGCAGTTGTGAATTGATATATTAAGTTATTTATATTGAATATACAATTGATTAACTAATTGTTTAATGTCAGGATTGATTGTTTGATTGATTAATTGATTGATTTGATTGATACAACAGGCAAGCGGATAGAAATCAACTAGCAGAAGATTTCTACAGGAGAGCAGCAGCATTGAGACCAGAGGTAGTGCTACTAATTACTCCAATAGGCCTGTTCATTATCTTATTAATTACCCCACTCTTACTCTGGGAAAAGTTGAGAATAGTTTAACAAAAATTTGCCCTCCTTTTTGCAAAATTCAACTAATGTAGATATTGAAATTAAAAATATTAATTAAAAAATAATGAAACTTAAAAATTTTTAAGTTTCAATGCAGTAACGTTCTTGGTACAACAGTAACTTTGCGCAGATGTTGCTATCGAACATTGAGAACAACGTTAAATTTCATTTTCTAATTCTCAAATATCACCGTGGCGAAATAGTTGATGATAGTAAATTTTTTTATAATCTACAAAATGTCACTATTGATTATGTTAAGCAGTTTTCTCTGTTTATCGAAATCATTTACATCATGCCACTTTTCTAGTACATTGAAGCCATAATTTCCTCAGGCCATAGGCTACATATGGCATGGATAAAGCATAGACTTTGTGATTGGATTAACTTGTTGATGTAAGGAGTGCTCTTATGGAGCGAGAAGGCAGACTTTGAATATGAATATGTGCCTTGAACCTGCGACTTGGCAGTGCACTGAAGAGAGATTCAGACTTCTAGTCACCAGCTGTCACCACAACACACATAATGTTTTTTTTCTATTCCACAGATGTCACTACCCCACACGAATCTCGGTGCGATGCTGCATTCTAATGGCAAGCTAGAAGAGGCTAAACAGAGCTACCTCAGATCTCTACAACTACAGCCTGATGACGCCATCACACGAATAAATCTTAACAAACTCAAAAATCTCATGAGAAAAAATAATAAATAATAATATTGTTAATAACAAAGGTTTAACGTCCGTTTCCACATAAAAGGATGATGTCATGGACGCCATAAAATATAATAAATAAACTATAATTAATAAAATATAATTAAAATACATTAAAATAGATATAATATAATTAAACTAAAATAAATAATTATTATTTATTTTAATTATATTTCATTTATTTTAATGTTTAATAATTATTTATTAATTTAATTATTAATCAAATAAAATAAATTATTTAATAATTGAACAATTAAAATAATTAAATCTATAAGTAAAATTCAATGTAAGGGCTCATGAAGTCCTGAATATTTGGAAGTTGTACACCAGTCTAAAAATTTCAAGGGTCAAAGGGGCCCGACTTTAGGTTACAATCTTTTGTTTCGTATTTTAGCGTAGGGGTTAAACAAAAGTAAAAAATTTACCTAAATTAATATTAATTCTAATTAAATTGCATTAGGCACAATTTTAAATCAAATGTTATTATGATTTGAGATTATAATTTATACTATATTGAATATCATTTAAATTGTTACCCTGTTGCAATGGTAAATAACACAATAACACTAAGGGATACTCTTAAATTAATATATATCATGTATATTAATTTAAGATTATCCCTTAGTGTTATTGTGTAATTGGCCCTTTTTCTACATGTATAATACATGTAGAAAAAAGGGCCCATAAAATAACTACACAGATCAACTTTTGTAATTAAATATATCCTTTAAATTGTTTTTTTGATTACTTAATGTTAAGCAGATTTATAATATTTATTGTCTTGCCACTTTGAAATTGTTATGCCACGCTAGTAATTCCACAGACTGTGATTTGGTTCTTAATTATTTATTTTCATTTGGATTTTTAGATACTGAAATGGCTTGGGTCTTTAGCTTAGCGGTTAAAGTTCCCGGCCGTAGAAGACCAGTGGGTGGAGACTCGAGTCTAGAACTCGACTGAATTGTATATTCTTATATATATATATATATATATATATATATATATATATATATATATATTATAATATAATATAATTATATATATAAATATATAGCCTATATATAATTACTATAATATATAATTTTATATATATATATAATTATATATAATTGTATATGTAATATATTTACTATATGATATATATTAAATATATATATATATATATATATATATATATATATATATATATATATATATATTCTGATAATTAGTTACGTCCTTTAGACAGATGGCGTCGATTACAGATTATTTTTCACTTTTAGCTTTTAAGTCTGCATTGATTTAACTTTTAGCTGTTTATTGATTTTGGTGCTACGTTCTTGTTTCTAATTCTGCACGAGTGACACTGCTGAACTGTTCAAGTGATAGGCATTGCTCGGTCTCTGTGATTTATAGTCATTCGCTGTTTTTAGATTTAACGCATTTTCAGTATTTTATTAATTCTGATTAACTATTTATTTAGTTATTTATGTTATACACATAGTTAATGAAGCTGATGAAGCGATCGTTCGAATCTGATTTTAATTACACAGAAATGTCAACATAAATGTCAGGCCGCTGACCTTTAATTTTTGAAAGTAATCGAGTAGCCTATTTCCCCATAGTTGTATCAAGAAACTGTTTACTCTAATTTTTGGTACGATATAAATCCGTAAAGATTAGTTTAACGTCCGTTTCCACATCTCAGTGGATTCACGCAGAGACTGTATGACCGAGATTCGAACCCATGGCCTACTGATCATCAGGCAAGCTTGCTATAAATTCTAATCGATTTAAAATGAAGTTTTTAAATATTTACAATAATTTCACCAGTTTCTAAAGTTGTCGAAACCATTTTGGTTAATTCCATATTAACATTCATGCGAGTTATTGAACAATTTCCTTTGTTTCAATTGTCCTATTGTCGCCAGTGTCAAAGTTATTTAAATAAAAATGTATAAATTTAAAAGCATTCATTTGCTTAATTCTTGTTGACCAGTTAGTTATACTAGTTTTGTCTAGGCGATATCTGACGTCATCTCTCTCTCTCTCTCTTATTTTTTCCTAGTATCTGGTCTAAGGAATATGTTCTTACTAGAAGGCTTCATGACAGATCCTGAGGTGACTTAAACCCTCGTGGATTTGAATCCCAGCCGCGCTGATCTGAGAGTAAAATCTGGGACATTCCCTGGACTGGTTACACGGAAAACGGACGAAATTGCCTAACGATTTGAAAATGTAGTATTATAAAGTGATAGATATCAACAGGATATTTGGGTCATACTATAACCGATGACGAGAAATGTGAGACGGAAATATGCAGTAGGATTGCACAAGCAAAAGCGGCTTTTAGTAATAGAAAAGAACTATTAACAAAAAGTCTAAAGAAAGACACAAAGATTAAGATAGTGAAAACTTCGGTTTGGACCACGCTATTGTATGGATGTGAGTCATGGACCTTAAGAAAGAAAGATATTAGGAAACTGGAGGCGTTGGAAATGTGGATTTGGAGAAGAATGGGGAGGATTAGCTGGACTCAAAAGGTTACAGATGAGGAAGTTCTGGAGAGAGTTGGCACAGATAGACAGTTGATAAATGTATTAAGAAAAGGGAAGAAGAGTTGGATAGGACACATTCTAAGGGGGGAAGGTCTATAGATGATTTAAAGACCCACTCATATGTGGAAATGAAGAGGAAGGCGTCGGAAGACAGAGAAGAGTGGAGGCGTTATATACCATGGAACTGCCAGTAGGCAGTGCACTAAGAGAGAGAGAGAGAGAGAGAGAGAGAGAGAGAGAGAGAGAGAGAGAGAGAGAGTTGGGTAAACATGATTATTTTCTCAAGGAATGACGCCCCTGCCCAGTAAATGTTAGTCTCAGCTGAGGAAGGCACGGGGGGCCCACCTCGTCATTAGCAAATCTTCCAAGAATAATGGCATATCAACAGAAATGTTATAAATAATTTTAAGATTCACTCGTATGTGGACATGAAGATGAAAAAGGAACGGAATGGACCTGCCAGTAGTCAGTGCACTGAGATATATATATATATATATATATATATATATATATATATATATATATATATATATATCAACGTAGTTGATCACTTCACTGTAATGCGAGTTTACTTTTACTTCACGCTCACTAAAGAACGTCGATAAGTAAGTTAAACTAATTCTACCATTCACGATAAGTCTTCTCGGCAATTTAATGTACCAAATATATTGGGAAAAATGTGACTGCTTGGGCGGGTTCCCTTTGCTTTCATCGCTTAGTCGCCTCTTGTCACACGTTCTGATATCTTATTCATGCATTGAAAGTATCGTTAAACGCATTTAATTTTGGTGGACAAATATCAATGATTTTCATACCAACTATCAATCAGTTAGAAAGATTTATACCTCTTATTATTCCAATTGACTACTAAAATTCCAGTAGTGTCTTATTATGTATGCTGTATTTGCTATTGATTATTGACATGGAAAGAAATAAAAAGAAATAAACAAATAAATAAAAAATAAAGAGAAAGAGAGAGTAATAAGCTAGGGGGTGGAGCTAAGGAATATAACGATTTTAAGTATTTGGGGTCTGTATTGGAGGATAATGTGGAGTTAGAAAAAGACGTCACTAATAGAATTAAGGCAGGGTGGACAAAGTGGAGGGCAGCTCTTGGATTGCTATGTGATGGAAAAATACCAATAAGATTGAAAGGCAAATGTTACAGTTCTGTGGAAAGGCCAGTAATGATAAATAATTGTAAAATACTCTATAGACTCACCTGTTGGTTTGCGGTACAAGAGTAATTCAACCAAACAGTAAAATATTATATAGACTGCGACTGAAATAGATTGCACTAAATTCTGCTGAATTACAAAATTATTGCTTTGTGACGCAGTAACAGAAAATCGAGTAATTTGTTGACATTGCATAATGCTGTCCATCGTGAAAGTATTAAAGAATTTTCTTGTATCTAAATGAGATCGGCGAATTATTGACTTCAGTCACTCGTGTCGGCACCCTGTAGGCATCCGTGTAGGCACCAGTGTAGGCGGGTGCCGTGTCACGCTCGCCTGCTCTAGATCGCTCCCTATTCCTTACTTAGCCGACCCCTAAGTCAAATGTGATGCGGAGGTTACTGGAACAGCCTCCTCCGATAAAAATAATTTAAACTTAAGGTTATAAACTATACAGCCAATAACTGATTAGAAAGAAGTTAGAAACACAGGTTAACGATTTTCAAATTTTTTAATATTCATTTTCTAAAAGGCTAAACCCAAGCTTAACGTCAGTTTCTTGTTAGACAGCATGCAAGTGACTGAGAAGGCATTGGATTTGAATTGTGTACCTATACTGATCCGATGTGGGACAATTTGCCAACAAGCCACCGGCTCAGAACAATTCAACAATACAAAGTGACTTCAATCCAACAAAATTGTCACAGAGGTTGAATTTACAGGCTGGAGCTAGTGGCGAAGTCTGTAAGATATTCGACAGCGGATCAGTGAGTGCGAGGTTCAGATCCTGGGCTGGCCTGTCACTGACATCTCTTTCGAGGGAGGAAACTGACTTCGTTAACATTAGCCTTTTTAGTATCACTTCAAGTCCTAGAACCTAAGTATTCAACGCCATTTAGCAACCCCTAGTTTTGCCACATGTCCGTCAGTTTGCTACCGTATTAAATTCTATTTATCCTCTAATACAACTCACGGGCTTCATTTCAATCAGGTTGCTAAGAACAGAAATAATGCAGCAAACTTTGCGAGGTATGGTTTCGCTTATTATGCAGCACAAATCAAGACTTCCGCTAATCAAACGACTAAATCTGGACATGGATACAAAACGTGGAAAAGTTCGCCTCGGTGCAGCTGAATATGTTCATTCGAGTAGAGCTGCTGAGGTGAGATATACCAGTTACTGGTTTATTTCAGTTACGTATTAAAATCATTCATTTTTAGTTATTTTATTTATATGACCAAAGCTGGTAAAGTTAAGATTAAAGTCAGTTTCTTCACTCGAAAGCGAAGTCAGTGACGGGCGAGCCCAGGATTTGAACCCAGCACAAACGCGATGAGTCTAGGTCACTGATGAATAGATCAATCGTAATCAGAAAGCGTCGTAAGAGGAGACTAAACAAGAAATTACGAAGGTTAAGGAAGCCTCCAAGAAGCCATATTTTTCTAAGCTATAGGCTATTAACTTGTTGATCTATGGAGCGCTTTGAATTGAGCGTGACAGCTAAATAGGAATTTGTAGGCCTATCTTAGAGCTGCAACTTGGTAGAACACTATATACACGTATATATACATGCATAATGTATATGTGTGTATACTGTATATATAATATACATATATATAATATATATATATATATATATATATATATATATATATATATATATATATACATTTATATATAATAACAGGGATGGCATCAATAGACAATTGATAAATATCATACGAAATAGAAAGAAGAACTGATAGGGAATGTACTAAAACAATGTAATGTGAGGGTGTACTAAAAGAGGTAATTGAAGGAAGAGAGGTTAGAAGAACACCAAGACTTGGGATGCTCTATGATTTGATGTCTAATTCATATGTTGAAATGAATAGAATGGCAGAGGATGGAAATATGTGGAGGAGTCATATACCATAGACTTGTCCATAGGCAGTCCACTGAGAGAGAGAGAGAGAGAGAGAGAGAGATAGATTAAATAATTCACTGTTTACAATTCAATTTGATTAAAATTGAAAACTAAATAAATAAAAATGAGACAAGCTTTTACTCAAGCTTATCTCATTTATAACGAATTTATAACAATTATAGTAAATGTTGAACATTTTTACAACTAACAAATATTTTTTCTTTTAATTTATTTAACGGAAGTTAATTTAAATTATGAAATAAAATGAATCTGATTAAAATACTAAATAAATAAACAATTTTAATAATAATTAATTAAAAACAATTAATAATAATTAATTAACTAAATTAATAATAATTAATTTAGTTTTCTTATACATTTAATTTGGAACAGGAGCTACGCAGTTACTGGATCAATCGGTCATCTTTACATCTCAAGAACAGAACAAGAACCTAGTAGAAGAGCCCAATCCACTGGGCACAATGCCCGCCGTGTTGTCGAGGCACTGTGGCACGTTCTGGCTGTGTCTGTTGCTGATGACGCTTGCGGTTATAGGGGCTGTGGAATCAGGTGGAATGAGAGAGACCTTGAGTAATGAGTGAGTAGTAAAAGTTATGCTACAATTAATCAATTAAGCTAATTAATGAATAATTATTTATTGAAATACATGAATCAATATATATATATATATATATATATATATATATATATATATATATATATACAGGGTGAGTAAAATAAAATGACAACACCTGCAAAAAGTTTGAATAACTCAGGCTATTGTTAATATTTTACAATAAAACTTTTACCAATTACTAAAGGACTAATTTTGATGGGGTGGCCAATTTTCACACATTTTGGTACATAGACAGGCCAGTTATGCAAGTTTCAGCAGAGCAACCCCCCTATTTTTACCTAAAAATGGCGTAAAGCACCTCCTGCAGTTCTGTCTTGTTTTTATGCTTCGGCTGGTGTTTCTGATAGAGATGCAGCATGGTTCCCCAGATATGGTAATCCAGAGGATTATGATCGGGTGAGTTTGGAGGCCATTCATTCTTCTTGGTGTAATCCTGGTTTCTCTCGCTGATCCTTTCCTGTGCATGACGAGATGCATCAGCCGGAGCACCATTCTGCTGAAAGATGAAACCATTTGATAGAAGAGCATGGCAATCATCAAACAGCTCCGGAAACAAAGTACTGACGTAATACTGAGAGTTCAACCTTACCTTCTCGTCAATGAAGTCCAATCTGCCCTTACCGTTGTAGCAAAAAGAAATTTTAAAGTAAAAATGGGGGGTTGCTCTGCTGAAACTTGCATAACTGGACAATCTATGCACCAAAATGGATGAAAATTGGCCACCCCACCAGAAATTAGTCCCTTGTTAATTGGTAAAAGTTTAATTTACAAATATTAACAATGGCCTGAGATATTCAAACTTTTTGCAGGTGTTATCATTTTTTTACTCACCCTGTATATATATATATATATATATATATATATATATATATGTATGCATGTATATCTATAATAAATATATATATATATATATTTATATATATATAATATATCATGAAGATTGAGATATCATTTTGTTCCATTCCCAATCAACTGCTCAATTCCTATAAATTAATATTCCAAAAAGCCTTTCCGTGCACACAAGCGCTCTAATAGGTTAGTAGGTAAAAAATTTAATCGAAAGATCTTTCCTAATCCCATTAAGAAGCTGCTAAATAAAAAATTAAAAGCCTGGAAATACTCGATCAAGTAATAGTAAATGTTACTTTAAAAAGCTCCAAATGATTTAAAGAAGAAAATCTTCACACAAGACGTGGAATTTGAAAAAAAGCTAATAGATAGTGGGTGTAGTTATAAATGTTTCTACTATATTAAGCAGAAAACGATGATAAAAGAAAATATCCTTCCTCTAAAACCATATAGCATTGACAGAGCTTTGTCGTATAGTGATTTTGATAAGGCTTCCATTTTAAATAACTATTTTAGTTCTTTAGTTCAATCTACACGCACACTACATATAATGATGTTATTCCTCCTCTTGAACTGCCAATAGAAACATCGCCCTCTCATTCCCTACAACAAATACTTTTTCTAAAGTCACAGTGTCTGAAAAATAAATAAGCAAAAAAAAATAAGAGCTCTAAGTTGTGTCATATCTAAACAGCTTTCGCTCTTATTCAATTCTTCCATGTACTTCGGCGAAATCCCACCTGATTGGAAATACTCCATTGTAATACCCACATTTAAGAAAGGAGACAAAACTGATCACAAAAATGTCATATGTGAAAATGAAGAGGAAAGCGGAGGACAGAGAGGAGTGGAGACGTTATACACCATCTACCTGTCAGTAAGCAGTGCACTAAGATATATATATATACATATATATATATATATGTATATATATATATATATAATTATATATATATATATATATATATATGACTTTTATTACAGACCTGCCTCAAGACGTCCAGTCAGTCTTCATCTGTGTCGAATACGTCACTGTCAGCCCCGCCTACTACTCTCCACAATGCTCTACTCGCGCTGTGTGCTCCACAGCTGTCTGCAGCAGCTCACCTCACGTCACAGGCTCAAAACAACCCACGACCTGGAACACACTGCCGCCAGAACAAATGTCAAGGTCACAGGGGGTAGCAGGGTCACAGGCAGCACTGGTGATGAGAGGAGAATAATTGATGATGTCATAAGACGTGCTGATGACGTAATCAGAAATGACAGAGGTTCTGACGTCATGAGAAATGACGAATTTTTCTTGGGCGATGAAAATAGAGACGATGACGTCACAAGAGATACACTAAAAAGTGATAGCATCGAGCCTAGTGACGTATTCCTTGACAACATTGAGCCTAGTGACGTAATGCTTGATAGCAGAGTGCCTAGTGACGTAATCAGTGACAACAGAGAAGACACCGATGACATAAGAGGCGATAATGACGTCAGAAGCGATGATGACGTCATAAAAAATATTGATTACGACATTAGACCTAACGCTAGAAGTGCCGGTAGAATGAGTAGTGTCGAATCTAGGCTGCAGAGAACGAAGTCAAATCAACCAAGCAGGGTCGGGTTGTATCGACCAAGCAGGGTCGGGTTGTATCAGCCAGAGAGAGTCAGATCGTATCAGCGGGCAGGGTCGAACCATGCAGAAAATAAACTGATTCAACTTTCGCTGTGGGAAAGTTCACCAGCCAGACTGAAGCATATGGCGCAGCTGGTACAGCCGCTAAGTTATGCAATAAAAAGAAGTCTCTCAGACGAAGTGAAACATCTAAACATTGATCAGTCTCGCAATTCTGTTATAAATCGATCACAAAGAAACTCAAGATTGTTCAAACACACACGAAGCTACCAGCCCCGACTGTTGCTTAACATGTATTCAAGAAGCCTAACGCCTTATTTGCCTCAAGATGTATTCACAGTACCATCAACATTGGGTCGCCAATTTATGTTCAATGACGTCAAATTTGGTCCAAATCGTCAAAATATTAATACTAGTCAGCGTCGTTACCACAGAGGGTCTCACTTGACGGGGGTGGGGTTTTTACAAGACGCTGGACTAGAAAGGGATTCGGTGATTACACCGGATGTGAAAGAAAATATCTGCAGGGAGTTACAGCAGACAAGTTCTGATCGTTCCCTACTCGACGATATTATGCGACTCTATGATGTTCTCGAGAATGGACTATCTACGGCTTCAACGTGGGATCAATTCAATCTAGATCGGGATATCATGGATATATTTGAGTTCTGTCAACGCATTGGACCTGCCACTAGGCAGACTCGAAGCAGCAGGCATCCACCGACATCAAATTACTACTCAATTATTAAAAGATTGAAAGGGTTGCTGAAGAATCAGCGGAAAGCTTGGACGAGAAATAATCAGCCGTTAGGTTCTGAATTAACTACTGAATTAGCGGTAAATCGTTTCAACTCCAACGATCACAGCTCTGTTAGAAGACGAAGCTCAGCAACATTCAGAAACAGTCATAAGCAGAATTCAGACTTTGACAGTGAACGTCTGGTCTCTTCAAGAAGTAAGATTTCTGAAGAGACGAACGACCCCACTACATCCGATATCATTGAGGAGCTGCAGAAATCGGCGTCAAACACTGGAGATGGTGGGGGACTGAAAATAAATGTTGGCAGAGATTCAGAGGATTGGCACGAGAGAGGAGATGGAAAGGAAGTAGTGCGAGGAAATGAATCGAGAGATGTGGAAGAAGAGAGAGGTAAAAGGCGGATTAACGACGGATTATCTCAGTGCATTCAGAGCTACTGTTCTCAGGAAACTGTCTCCAGGGATCGGTTCATCTGCATTATCAGAAACTGTAATCATTAATTAATCTAATCGTGATTAATTAAATAATAAATTAATTAATTGATTAATCACTAATTAAGCACTGATTACTTGATTGAATCAATCAGGCCTGTACTAAATATTTATGTTAATGAAAGTACAACAATTAATTTAATTAAGCAGAGGTGCACTTATTAATTCTTCTAATTAGTACACCAATTAAAACACTAATTAATACTCTTATACACCAAACTACTTATTTATTCCATTAAAGGGATACAATTGCACAAATTAAAGGTGAACTAATTGATTAAATTAATTATCTTTAGGCTGTCCAATTAATTTCAGTCATCAGTAGGCCTATAGGACTTTAGCAGATTCGATATACCTGAGACCCTGTCGTCAGAGAAATTAAAATTTCTGTAGTGACGTATTAAATACTTATGTTGATTTAATATTAATACCATTAATTAGTGATATTGAATTCATATCTACACTCTTGCTATTTGACTACTGCAATTCATTGCTATATGGTTTACCTTCTTCTTCTCTCATGCGTTTGCCACGCGTTCAAAATACTCTAGCACGTGTTGTCTGTCGATCCTCGAGGCTTCAGGCCACCTCTAGTTCCTTGCTTAATAACCTTCATTGGCTTCCTGTAGTTCAAAGAATTAAGTGTAAAACTGCTCTTTTAACTTTCAAAAACCGCGCTGATCTGAGAGTAAAATCTCGGACATTCACTGGACTGGTTATACGGAATAATGGTCTAAATTGCCTAACGGCTTAAACATGTGGTATTAAAAGTGATAGATATCAACATAGTTGATCACTTCACTATAATGCGTGTTTACTTTTTTATTTTTTAAACACTCCTTTTTGGTAAACCTTCTTACCTTTCTGATCTCCTAATCCAATATCAACCTTCTCGTAAGCTTCGTTCTTCCGATACCAAACTGCTCAAAATTCCTAATATTCTCACTTCGTTAGGTAGACTTTCATTTTCTTTCTCCGCTCCTACTGTTTTGAACTCTCTGCCTCCTGATCTTCGCTCATGTTCTACTACTTCCACTTTCCGTTGTAAGTTGAAAACACATCTCTTCCCATCATAGATTTTATTTCATCTTGCCTGACTGTTTTTTGATCACCGGACCGGCACTGTTTAGGAACTTTATTTCTCTTCAGCACGTGTTTTTTCAGATCGTTTGGGGTGAATCGATTTGTAGTGACATGTGATGGGGGGGCGTCCCTGATATCATCCTTGTATGAGGAAACGGACGTTAAACCTTTATTATTATTTTATTATTATTAAATACTGATGTTGATTTAATATTACTGTTACTAATATATCGACTCATTTACTACCACGCAGCGTTATGCAAGACCACAGAAAGAAACTGGCAATAGATTTTAAGATTTTACACTGAGTGTGTTGTAAGGAGAGACTACGCAGCAGCTGATGCTGGGTAAGAAAAACATAGAAAGTCATTATTCTAAAATAGAAGACTAATGTTATTTGGATAAAAAAGACATTTTATTTGAAGTGCAGAGCTTAATTGTGTTGTGAGTGCTTTCTAATCTACCTAAAAGCAGAGAGAGAGAAGGAATATCTACATGTATCTTGAACCTGTCATATGAAAGAACACTATGGAGAGAAAAAGAGACGGAGGGAGAGAGAGAGAGAGAGAGAGAGATACATTGAGAGAATTCTTACAAAACCTCTTGTCTATTCTTCTGTACTTTGATCCTAAGCTAAATTATACGATATTATCTAGGGCAGTGTCGTAATATTACAGCAATTAATCAGACTTTTGAATAACAAATTAAGTTCTGCGAGAAATCAAACAACTATGAAGTTGTACCGTAGCTACAGAACGATAACTAACTCCCACGTCTTTAGCAAAGATATCAAGTGCTGCTAATTGATCCCCTGGATTTAGATCTCCACTCATAGGCTTCATGGTCTTTGATGACCTTGTGAATGGATTTCACAAGGTTTCACAATTGATTTCACAAGAGTATGCAAACTTGTATGTGTACTTCAATAAACATAGTTCTCTCTCTCTCAGCAAGTCAACCCTGGATATCAATCCAGGATCAGCCTTCAGCAAGCACTTTTAAATGAACACACTGCTCTGTGGTCGGGTGTCCATTACCCATCCTAATTGAGACGTGTTTGAATTGGACCAGAGACTACAGGCGGTTGTCTAGACATCTCAATACTCTAAATTCTCGAGGATCTGCAATGTGCTGCACGAATATGATGTAAAAGCTGGTAAAGCTAAGGTTTACGTCAGTTTCCTCACCCGAAAGCGATGTCAGTCACGGGCGAGCCCAGGATTTGAACAACGCACATACTGATCCGCTGTCGGGTATCTTACCGACGTCGCCACTGGTTCCAAACCATTACAGGGCAATGAATATATATCGACTTCTAGATCGACCGTTTAGTCTATTACATGTATATCATTTGCTTAGCCGTGTTGTGTCTGGGTTCCTGAAGAATAGACTAACCGTGGACTGCACGTGTCCTAAAAGGCGACAAAGCACTAATACTCAAACCAACGTAAGAAAGGGTATGCGGTTGGTGAGCACCTAGGCTCCTGAAATTGATACAAAATTTTGAAAGTCCCGACCCCAGATAAACTGGAATTCAAGGAAAGATGATGAGTATGATGATGATAATGAGGATAATGATTATGATGATGATGATGAGGACGATGACATATAGCGTTTGCTGGTTCAGTGCAGGTCGAGATTGTACTCTATGATCGACTTGTCCGAGAGACTTTAATGGTAAAAAGTTGGTAAAGCTAATGTTAACGTCAGTTTCTTCACTCGAAAGCGATGTCAGTGACGGGTGAGCCCAGGAATCGAACCCCGCACATACTGATCCGCGGTCGAATATCTTACAGACATCGCCACAGGCTCGAGCCAGTGGCACAGTAGTAAAACAATATGTCACTTAATACTGCGCGAGGCTGCATAACGCGCTGTAACAATAATAATAATAAAGGTTTAACTTCCGTTTCCTCAACATGGTAGATGTCAGGGACGTCCCCTATCACATGTAGATAAGTAATAAACACCGATGCATGCATGTTCCACTAGGTACATCCACACCGATATAATGGTAACTATATAAGCGTTGGTTGGTAACATTTAAATTAATAAAACACGCAACAACAGAGCAACACTCATCTGATTTGAAATTACAAAATATTACACGTGCTCTATTGAATCCTTTCTCAGCAGTCAGGAATACATCTCTTAATGAACGAATATAAAACAACTAGCTAGTAATTGAAAACTAATAATAGAAAATTCATGATCGCCCAGCTGTCAAGTTCAGCAAATTCAGTTAGTTGTAGAGGACACATTCTGAAACTCAGCATAATTATGTTGATGGTCCTTTAAAAAATGCAAGGTTCGTCAACAAGAACTAAAAATGTCTAATTTATAACTGCAATGGCAAGCATCGATCGTTTGTAGAATTCATTCAGAACAGATATGAATGTTGAGCACAGGCGACCACGCTATCAGCTCATACTTTAAATACCATATGTTTAAACCGTAAATTTAATAGTAGGCTATTGATAAGAAAAGTTATCATCGCTAATCCTCAGTGACGTATAAGCTATGACGAGATAATGAACAATTTAAGACTGGAGATAGGTCAATCGTTTACTACAGTCTCATAACATTACTGGAAATCTCTTTAGAAATGGGATACTAAAATACTCTCTCTCTCCCCTTTGTCTCTCTCTCTCTCTCTCTCTCTCTCTCTCTCTCTATATATATATATATATATATATATATATATATATATATATATATATATATATATATATATATATATATCTATTTCTTTAAGATTCTACCAAGGGGAACGTTCAGGATACATATTCCTATACACTGTCTGCTTTGACACTTTATACAACACTTTTCCATTCGTTAAGCTATCTTAACGTAAATCTTCTACTATATTTCTGAATATTTTCGATAAGAGATTGTAAATAGCAAATCAAGTCATTTAAATTACTACAACTAAAAATATTTTTAAAAAAATCTAGACGCATGACCATCTAGTACACCAATTTGATATCAATGAAAATTTTATCATCGAATCAACATATGCCATGCCCTATGTAGCTACATCTATCAGCTACAAACGTCTCTTCAGCCAATGATATTAGACTTTTGTTTCATCAGCCGCTGATGATGTAGATGACTCAGCCGCTGATGTCAGGCAGACCGGCTTTCTGTCTACACTTGTGTATCAACATTCTCAGCATAAACTGCCTACGAGACAACTCACGTACTTGCTGCAGTCACAATCAAACAAATTTTTATTTTATTATTACTATTTGTTATTTAATTATTACTATTTGTTATTTAATTATTACTATTTGTTATTTAATTATTAATAACGATCGGTATAAATGATACCCAACGTCAGAAAGGACATTCGGTTGGTGAGCGCCTAGGCTCCAGAAATTGCTACAAAATTTAAACCATTGGAAAACTTCAAAAGACGGTCTATTAGTATCCCGACCATAGTTCAACTGGGATTTAAGGGAAGATGATGATGGTGAGAATAATAAATGATACCCGTGTTGTTTTAGTTTGCTGTTACCCGTATTGTGTCCGGCCGCTGAAGACTCAACCGTGAACTGCACGTGCCGTAAAAGGCGACAAAGCACTAAGATCCAAACCAACGTCGGAAAAGGCATTCGATAGTTGAGTGCCTAGGCTCCAGAAATTGGTAAAAAATCTTATAAAGCGAATGGAAAGTTTAAAAGGTCTATTTGTATCAGAATTCTAGTTAAATTGGGATTTAAGGGAAGATGATGGTGATGATTAGTATATATACGCTACTAAAGATGATTTTACTCAACAAAATATTTTAACGACATTTCTTTCGCTACTTTCGCCTCAGATCAATCAACTGCAAAATCTTTATTTTCCTAATTAGTATACTGAGCGTAATACAATAATCATACAGTACAATAATAATACAGTACAATAATGGCACAGTACAATAATAGTACAGTACAATAATACTACAGTACAATAAAAGTACAGTAAAATAATAGTACAGTACTATAATAGTACAGTACAATAATAGTACAGTACAATAATAATACAGTACAATAATAGTACAGTACAATAATAGTACAGTACAATAATAGCACAGTACAATAATAATACAGTACAATACTAATACAGTACACTAATAATACAGTACAATAATAATACAGTACAATAATAATACAGTACAATAATAATACAGTACAATAATAGTACAGTACAATAATAGCACAGTACAATAATAATACAGTACAATACTAATACAGTACACTAATAATACAGTACAATACTAATACAGTACAATAATAATACAGTACAATACTAATACAGTACACTAATAATACAGTACAATAATAATACAGTACAATACTAATACAGTACAATAATAATACAGTACAATACTAATACAGTACACTAATAATACAGTACAATAATAATACAGTACAATACTAATACAGTACACTAATAATACAGTACAATACTAATACAGTACACTAATAATACAGTACAATACTAATACAGTACACTAATAATACAGTACAATACTAATACAGTACACTAATAATACAGTACAATACTAATACAGTACACTAATAATACAGTACAATACTAATACAGTACACTAATAATACAGTACAATACTAATACAGTACACTAATAATACAGTACAATACTAATACAGTACACTAATAATACAGTACAATAATAATACAGTACAATACTAATACAGTACACTAATAATACAGTACATATAATAATACAGTACAATAATACAGTACACTACTAATACAGTACAATAATAATACAGTACAATACTAATACAGTACAATAATAATACAGTACAATATAATACAGTACAATAATAATACAGTACAATACTAATACAGTACACTAATAATACAGTACAATAATAATACAGTACAATACTAATACAGTACACTAATAATACAGTACAATACTAATACAGTACAATACTAATACAGTACACTAATAATACAGTACAATACTAATACAGTACACTAATAATACAGTACAATACTAATACAGTACACTAATAATACAGTACAATACTAATACAGTACACTAATAATACAGTACAATACTAATACAGTACACTAATAATACAGTACAATACTAATACAGTACACTAATAATACAGTACAATACTAATACAGTACACTAATAATACAGTACAATACTAATACAGTACACTAATAATACAGTACAATACTAATACAGTACACTAATAATACAGTACAATACTAATACAGTACACTAATAATACAGTACAATACTAATACAGTACACTAATAATACAGTACAATACTAATACAGTACACTAATAATACAGTACAATACTAATACAGTACACTAATAATACAGTACAATACTAATACAGTACACTAATAATACAGTGCAGTAATAATTATTATCATTCAGCATGTAGATTAGCAGTTGTTAACTTCAAAGATGACGTTCTACCAACTATCCATTTTATTCATGTAACTATCCATTTCACACATTCAGGTTTTTAACTTTTTATCCTCAGATCTAGAACAAGAGACACAAGTGAGAGAAAACCTTGAGGAAGACATCCAGCTCTAGGACTCCCTTACGTAGCGCCTCTCCTAGGTAGTAGATAGCGTCCTCTAGCGCTTGCTCCTCAGCGAATGCGTTCAGCAGCCTGCGCCAAACAGCACCCAACCGCTAGTAATTAACTTTACATTACACTAGTAATTATTACGTTTTAGCCTGAGCCAAACAGCACCCAACCACTAGTAATTAACTTTACATTACACTAGTAATTATTACGTTTTAGCCTGAGTCAAACAGCACCCAACCACTAGTAATTAACTTTACATTACACTAGTAATTATTACGTTTTAGCCTGAGCCAAACAGCACCCAACCACTAGTAATTAACTTTACATTACACTAGTAATTATTACGTTTTAGCCTGAGTCAAACAGCACCCAACCACTAGTAATTAACTTTACATTACACTAGTAATTATTACGTTTTAGCCTGAGCCAAACAGCACCCAACCACTAGTAATTAACTTTACATTACACTAGTAATTATTACGTTTTAGCCTGAGCCAAACAGCACCCAACCACTAGTAATTAACTTTACATTACACTAGTAATTATTACGTTTTAGCCTGAGCCAAACAGCACCCAACCACTAGTAATTAACTTTATACTAATAATTATTATGTTCATCGTGAATGCGTTTAGTAGTCTGCAACAAACAGCACTCAATCACTAGTAACGTAACTTTACATTATACTTATTTAGGTTTTCAATAACTTAAATAATGTAACTTCATTTCTATAAAGTTACAGCATTAGTGACGATACTAACGGTATATGTTATACGATATACTAACCAAGATTAATATACAAAATAACAACAATAGCACTTAGAGACCTACTGCCATCAATGACAACATCGAGCACTATAAATCCAATGAGAAAGCATAAAAATGACATAGAAGAAAGAATATAGATTTTTATCACTGCACCAAACAGCATTTTGTGACAACCATGGAAGACTGAGTATTGATAGCTTTGAATGAAAAAATCCCTGGGTGTTGGAAGGTTATTCTTAAATCGGTGCCGACTGCAACTGATCGCCGATGATTTAAATCAGTCAATTTAAATAGTTGCTAAAATGACAGAAAAGTTATTTTTGTTTTATTTATTGCTTATTTCAGGCATAATAACCTATAGGCCTACATTACTCTTACACATACAACAATGCAACAAAGCCAGAAAAGCTAATAGACTGTACATAAATTGAGCTCTATTACTTATAGAATTACGAATATAAACCTACAAAAAGCTCAGAACATGTCAAAACACTTAACTAGCATATTAGTATTATCCAGCAAGCGCATTCTAAATTTTAATCTGTAATTAAAAAGGAGAGTATCAAAACTAGGTATTCCGGTTTCCTAGGTAATAAAAAAATGATAAGTAAATTATCTGCACTAACTGTTTGTACAGCGGTGCGATGGGTTGAACAGACTCGTCAATGCTGACCTCTTCCTTGTTCTCCATCTTACTCAACACCTCCTTCATCTCTGCGTCCTTCTCCTGAAGTATCCGAATATTCCTCTCCACATCGTTCTGCTCTCTCTCCAATCTAATCAATCAATCAGTCAATCAATCAATCTAATCAATCAATCAATCAATCAATCAATTAATCAATAAATTCATTAATCATGAGGAGAGTTCTAAAAATAATATTAAATAATCTTTCGCTGCACAAAATTGAATTTTGTCTTTCATTAAATTGGAGGAAATAACAGTACTGCCAGCTGAATCTTGCTTTATGCCAAAACTTCATTACTAAATTTTAAATAAATGTATTGATTAATGAAAATGTATTTCATGGAGGTGTGTGAATAGTAAATAAATAAATAAATAATTAAAATGCACAAAATCAAAAAGTTTCATCATCATATTCCATTTAAAACCAGTTTAAGTAAGGTCGGGATTAGAAAAAATTGTAGCAATTTCTAGAGCCTAGGCTCTCGTCATACTACTGTCTTTTCTGACTTTGGTTTTGAGTCAAGTGCTCTGTAGCCTTTTACAACTCATGCAGTCCACGGTTGGTCTGTTCTTTAGTAACTGGGACACAGAAGAGGTAAAATAACACGAACGTAATAAAATTAAACTTTTAAAACTATTTAACAATTCCCATGTTGTGTCCGGATTGCTCAAAGAATAGACCAACCATTTAAATATGCATGAGTCGTAGAAAGCCACATAAAAACTAGATCCAAACCAACGTTAGAGAGGGCATTCGCTTGGTGAGCGCCTAGGCTCCAGAAATTGCTACAAAACTTTAAACGAATGGAAAATAGTCTATTTGTATCCCGACCCTGGTTAAACAGGGATTTAAGGGAGAATGATGATGATATATATTTCTCTTGTGGTCTCTGTGTACTCAGTCGTCATCGTGTGGTGCTTTGGCGCCTATTTGTGTAGAGTCTGCAAGAGACGTCCCCGACATTGCCTTATGGCGAGGAACCGGACGTTAAATTCTTATTGATTAGTATATATATATTAATTAATTTAACAAGCTATATCACTCGTCCAATCAGTTATGTGCTACCACCTGGCGAGCATATCGTCGAGCTTCTGCCTGCCCTTCTGCAAGTCTTCTTCCGTCTTCTTCAGCGTTTCCATCTCTGCCTGACTCTGTCCCATGATCTCTCTCAGCCTCCTCTTCATCTTATCCTCCACCGCTGACAACAGGCTCAGCCTGATCTGCTCGTCGCTAAGTGACTGGCTGTTTGCCGCATGAACCGGCGTTGCCATGGCAGTGGTTGCCGGGGGAGGATATGGGGTTTGCCCGTAACCCGGATACGGGGGATTTCCCACGCCAAAACCTGGATAGGGGGGTCTGGCTCCGGGCTGAGTGGGGGGGTAGGAGGGGTAGCCAGGGTAGGGTTGTGAGCCCGGAGTAGGGGTGTAGCCTGTCGTGGGGGGCTGATAGGCCCCCGGCATTGGCATACCAGCACCTGAAATATTTGTAGTATTGCTAGTTAACTCTGGACATTTACTGCTAAGTATATCTAATGAAATTTGAAAAGAGATAGGATTGTAACTATGGGTAGACAGGATTGTTTTCTCAGGGAATGACGCCCCTGTCCAGTAAATGTTAGTCAAAGCTGAGGGGCCCACCTCGTCATACGCAGAATTCCCCAAGAATAATGGTATATCAAAAGGAATGTTCTAGATGAATTTAAGATCCACTCGTATGTGGACGTGAAGAGAAAGAAAGAAGATAGAGATGAACAGAGGCGTCATATTCCATGGACCCGCCAGTAGGCAGTGCACAAAGAGAGAGAGAGAGAGCATTGTAACTTTCTCAGACTTATAAAATTACATTTCATAGATCGTTGTAATAAATTAATAATTAAATAATGGCAATTATGACAATTACTGAACGTTCCAAAGAATAATAGTCGCACTAAAACATATCAATGACCATAAATGCATCAGATATTTAAATCTCATCAAATATTTAAATCAAAATCAAACTTCAGCTCCAGAAATTGCCACCAAAGTTTTTAATCTCAACCCTGGTTAAACAGGGATTCAAGGGAAGATGATGATAATGATGATTTTAGATTTAGTAATCAAATGATAGGTACATTTTAAGCTTTAATATATCTCAAAATTTATCGTTATCTTTATTAATTAATTCCCATGACGAGTTCTAGCTTTAGCAAATATAATATAAATATAATAGAATTATTAAATATAATTTCTAGACTTAATATAATAAATTAATAATTGTACATAGATCTAGTATAACAATTGTACAGATCTAGTAGCTTTAGCGTGTATAATATCTACTAACCAGCAGCAGGATAGGGTGGGCCCCCGCCCATAGGAGGGTAGGGGGGTTGAGATGTGGGGGCTGGGGTGGCTCCTGCAGGTTTGGCAAACACTGGGGGCTCATCCCCAAAAACCATCGTCATGATCTGTAGCAACCCCATCACGTCTGACTGCGGCTGTAATCAATCAATCAATCAATAATTATCAGTAGTAGCCCCATCACGTCTGACTGCGGCTGTAATCAATCAATCAATTAATAGGTGATAAATGAGCATTAATCACAGTCAGTATCGCACTAATAAGCAACTAATTAATATTAGTATTGACACAGTATGTGATAATAGTAATGATAAGAGGAGTTATTTTAAGCATTTCTTTCTACTGTTTCTTTTAATTAAATAATGTCTTCCTTTATAATGATAACTCATCATCATCATCATCATCTTCCCTGAATCCCAGTTTAACTAGGGGCGGGATACGAATAGACTGTCTCAAATCCTCTGTATCCTAGTACTATATAATAATAGAAAAACCTGAGATAGAGAAAAGCAGAGACAAATTACTTGGCAGAATGCAGATAATGCACAGAAAATAAAAATAAAGCCAGGAAAGTTATATGAAGTTTAATCTCATATATTTAAGAACATTCACTGACGTGTTTCCACTCGTGTAGATACGGCAGATATATTCTTCCTGTGCTATCGACATGGCGCCCAGTTTTAATCTGCATGTTTGCCGTTGGCTTCACATAGACAAGCGGTGGATTGTAGGGGTGTGTGTCCATCAACCACATGCATATCGGAATGTTGTACGTCTTACCTAAAACAGTCAATCAATCATTCCATCAATCAGTCAATCAATCAATCATTCCCCATTAAACCGTCAATCAATCTAACCATCAATCAATCGAATTATAAACCAACCAAGGAAGTGGAAAGGAGTAAAAATAGTTGAGTAACAAAGATCAGCCAATATATAAGCCAATATTTTAGTATAGATCTAGACTCTAGACTGATCATATGAAGATCAATATGTTGGCTTATCTGCAAAACCAAGCTTCATGTAAATTATATTAAGTTTATTTAGTTTGAAAAGTATGGCTTAGTCTTGGAATTTAGATTCTTATTTTTATTGCAATGTATGAAGATAGAGCTTAGAGGTGTGTTGTACTAATAACTTCATATGCATAAGTCCCAAATCAGCTAAATAAATTAATATTTAAAATAATAATAAAATAATAATAAAATAAATTAATAAATTTTATTTTAAAATTAATACTCCCAATGAAGAAGACAGAGGTTAGAAGAAAACGTTAAACCTGCGAAGTAATTGTAACATCTTAGGGAGATATCCTTCTCTACAGAATTCATAAACTTAGGAAAGACTTTATATTCTAGGCAGTATAAGTGTGCTAGTGATGGATAGTATTTTAGTGTATTGATAGTATTTGAATGTATTCGCATTTAGAGCCCATATACAAGCTATTACAATTGCTCCTAATTACAGAGTGCTCTAAATAAACTTTACTAGAGAACCCATGGTTGACAGCTAGATTATTTTAAGAGGTTACCAGTTCAGAAATTAGGAAGGAAATTACTATAAAAGCATGTCATATTTATGAAAATTATACATTAGAATTAAAATCACACAATGAAACTTAGTGCAAAATGTAAAACATCTAGGATTCATCCAAAATTCAGACAGTTTCTTTCTTAAAAGTACCACAGACAATAAAATAAATGTTTAAAAAGAAACCTTTATATGTAACTTGTATTGTTCCTTCCAAACACAGTAAGTCCTTTGAGATGCCATCGTTGAAAACTAAACAATAAAATAAATTTCATCTTACTTCATTGTATCATCAAACAAATCTAAACTTCAAAAGATCACCATTTCGAATCATTCTGATGAGGATATTAGCCCTGAATTGTTGTTGTTTTTTTTTTACCTCAACCTTGTGTTGAGGTAAAACTATTACAACATAAATGTCAGAAATAAAAATCCTTCTTTATAGCTAACGCTAAAAAGCTAATGTTTAAGTAAGTTTCCTCACTCGAAAGCGTTGTCAGTGACGGGCGAGTCCAGGATTTGAACCCCAGCACATACTGATTCGCGGTTGAATATCTTACTGACATCGCCACTGTCTCCAGCCTATGGATAGGCATAGCGTGCCATTATTTCCTATTTGGGATCGACATGAATAGGAAATGGAACATTATTGTCGGCTATCCATCGGCCTGACACCACCAAGTGTACTCAACTACGCTAGGTTTTCATTCGCAACTTGTAAGCAAAAATCCCACATAACAACAAGGTCTCGAACCCACTACCTTTTGTTCAAGAGGCAAGCTCTCTACCCACTGTGCCACGACGCGTTAGCTATCAGAAATAAGAGCAAAATAAACACTAATTATCGTATACTGTACGTATTTAACTCCATATATTGTAAATATATGAAATAAGCTAGACGTCTGGATACTGGACATGAAAATATTAAAAATATGTAATTCTAACTATAAAACATACTCTGTCATCACAGTCCAGAACAACAACTACGCAAATCATAGCAACAAAAAAACAACATCAACAACAGAGACAACAGAAATAGATAAGGCAGCAGCAACAACAACAATAACAACAGCAACAGAAGAGGCAGCAGCAATAGCAACAGATGCACCAGCAATAGTTACAACAATAGTATCAGCAGCAGCAGCAGCTACATCAACAAAAACATTATACCAAAAACAGTAACAACAACAGCTGCAGTGTCATACTGGGTCAATATTTCTGCAAGTACAACAACAACAACAATAACAACAACAACATATGTCACACCATATTTCTCTATATACAACAACATATGTCATACCATATTTCACTATATACAACAACAGCAACAACAACAACAGATGTCATACCATATTTGTGTATGTACAACAACAACAACAACAATATATACCATACCATATTTCTGTATGGCTGGTCTGAGATCTGTAAATGTCTGCAGTACATTCAGTGCCTCCCTTTTAGTCTGTTCTGCATAACTGTACTATAGTCAATCAATCAGTCAATCAATCAATTCAATCAATCAATTAGTCAGTCAGTTAATCAATTAATTAATCAATCAAGTAATAGTAAATAAATATTACAATATTTAATCACTCATAATCACCATCATTTTCTTCCCTTAAATCCTATTATAATTAATAAATTATGAAATAAATAAATTAATTAATTAATCAATATATTAATTCTACCATTTATTAATTAAGGGGTAGAGATGGTGGCTCTTGGTCAAGTTGTTCGAGAGCAGATTAGTAGGTGCAGGGTTCAAACCAGTACTCTCACCCGTCAACACTATGCTATCGTGCAAAAAACTGACATTAACGTTGGATTTAGCTTTCTTACCAATCCATTAATAGCATCTGGTGCAATCAATCAATTTACAATGTGAGAATGAGTCAAAAACTGCTACTCTGTTAAAAGCTACAAATGTATATAAAATAATTTAAAATTACACAAAATAAACCATAAAAGTAAGTTATGAACTTACATATATATATATATGTATATATATATATACCTTGGATAGTGCACTCCTTAGATAAGCTTCATGGCTCGCCATTCCGTCTATAAACAAAATTAGACTATTTTATAACACTCTTTCAATGGAACAATGTTCCAATTGGCTTAGTTTGTTTCAACTCACAGTCTAAGAACGGTACTATATCTAAGAACAGTCAAAATCCGTAAATATTATAGAAATCACAGTTGCCGTTCTTCCTTAAAACATTTTGAAATGAAGAGATTTACTTCAATACAATGCCAATCCTATCATAACAACAATAACAATATTTAGAGTGCTAATGTCATTCTAGCATGTCATGACACAATTGAGAACTATTGGGAAAAATACAAGCCAGCGAGCAAATGGAAGGTCCAAAACGGTGTATATTCAAAATTCAGAACACCAATCCAAAGAAAAATATCAAATGTAATTGAAAATGTTTTTATGAAATGAAATCGTCCATATATTTGTTAATAATCAACCATTTTGAGTAGGATTTCACATGATCATAAGGTCTCCACATATAACAGTGCGAAATACAATACATAGTTAAATAAAAAAGAATACTTGTGTAATTTAAGTTAACTTCTTAAGTAATTAAATTTGAGAAAATAAATATAAAAATAAAGTAAATGTTTTGTTTACCTTTTATTAAACATCCGTATGTTAATTAATCATACACGCCCAAACAGAGGGCAGCACTTAAATTAAAGTTATATTTTAATCGGAAAGAGGATATTAAATTGAATTTAATAATAATAATAATGAATTTCATGATTCTGTTTCAGGAGTACAGTTTCAGGATTCTCAGGGACTTATTTAGGGACGTACACGGCAGATTTTGCAGGCAGAAGTAATGAATTAAAACGTTGAACTGTTTCTAATTATCATTTAATGTTTTAGGACTTTTCTTGTCTCAATAGTGCTCGATCTTGTCATTGATGACTGTAGCACTCTAATTGTTGTTATTGTTAGATTGCCTTCAAAATTTTACACTACATACTAATATTACGGAAATTTAAATTAAAGCTAATATTTAAAAATAATATAAACTTATGGCTTTGGATATTAATAAATTTCCCACAAACTTACGCTATTTTTAACCTTCGTGGGCTCGAATCTCAGCCCCGCTGATCTTAAAATAAAATCTCGGACAAAAACTGTACTGGTTATACGGAAAATGGTCTAAATTTCTTAGCTGTTTAAATATGTGGTATAGATAGATATCAACATAGTTGATCATTTCACTACAATGCGTATTTACTTTTGTACTTTTGTTATATAAACGCTAAAGAGTTACGACTGTTTTTGATCTTGGGATTTAGAATCTCTGCACCTCATCTAACTTTGTTGACATTTTATTTGTTTACAAGTTTTCCAGCTGTTTGGGATCAGCTGTTATACATATGTGTTATGCATATTAACTTACATAACATAAAATAAATTAGAGTGCTACTGGCGTTCATGACAACATAGAACCTTATTGAGACAAATCCAAGACGGCGAGAAAAAGATAGTTCAAAACGGTGCGAATTCAACAAATCAATTCCGTCTTTATTAAAATTCATTAATTATTAATGGAAGGTTACATTCCTAATTATCAGCGGTAGTTTCCTCAGTATGCAAATAAAAGTATGTAACTGAGATCCTGTTTTCGTATGGAATTTTAATTTAACTACATGTTCGGATATTTATTTTCTCGTCAGTTGTACTGTTGATTCAATTTATTTAATTGATAGTAAATGAATGCACGAATTAGCAAAATTACGCTCCATGTTTGTATGCTATTAGCCATTTAAAGTCTACTATGGAGTGCCGAATAATAACTTGAATGTAGTAAATTTAATGAGCCCCGTTAAAGTATCTCTACATGTATTTTAACTGGCAAATTACGAAAACGTAACTCATGCGATAACGTCCTATGTATAATCCTCCATATATTTTTCTTCAGATTTTCACAGTATGGTCTTGCCATTTGGCACATTGTACTACTAATGTCAATCTGCACCTACTTCGAAAATTTGGTGTAAATTTTTGCGAGAAAATCATTGAAAGTGGCGTTATCGCATGAGCCCCATTCTGTATGCTTAAACTGCAAAACTGTAAATGCACGTATACTCTTACTTATGAATTTGGTCATCATTGCAGGCACAATCATTGGAATGGATATTTATAATAATCTGCCACTAATTAGGAATCTAGTCATCTAATTAGGAAACTGCCATCTAATTAGGAATTTCATCTAGTAGATGAAAAACTCCAGTTGTAGATGAATGTTTTAGATGGGAATATTGTAATTTTTTAATTTACTGCTCAAGTTGAAGTCATGTCTGTGTGTGCTAAACTGGAATGGTTTGGGAGTTTACTGGTGAGGAGAAAATGTATTGAAACGTCAGCACACAGTAGCACTAAACTAAACAAATGTCTTTCTACTCTAGACCTGACCTTGTTAGGTTTGTAGAAAATACTAGTATATAGAGTATTGTTCACAATTGTTGTTTATTTGGACTTTATATTTAAAAAGCTAAAATAAAGTTAATGTTAACATTAGTTTCCTCACTCGAAAGCGATGTCAGTGACGGGCGAGCCTAGGATTTGAACCCCGCACATACTGACCCGAGGTCGAGTATCTTACCGACGTTGCCACAGGCTCCAGCCGGTGGCGACGTAAGTATTGCGTAATATTATGTTTTTTATTAGGCATTGGTTGCACTATTGCGTAACATTATGTATTTCACTAGGTATTGGCTACACTATTTTACAACATGATGTGTTTTAGGTATTGGCTGCACTATTTTTCAACATGATGTGTTTTAAGTATTGGCTGCACTATTTCGTAACATGATGATTTATTTATAAGTATCTACTTCACTATTTTGTAACATGGGCTATACTATTTTACAACATGATGTGTTTTTGGTATTGGCTGCACTATTTTACAACATGATGTTTTTTAGGTGTTTTGGCTACACTATTTTACAACACGATGTTTTTTAGGTATTGGCTGAACTATATTTCAACATGATGTTTTGTAGGTATTGGTTACACTGTTTCGTAACATTGGCTACACTATTTTACAACGTGATGTTTTTTAGGTATTGGCTGCACTATAGGCGCAGGAGCCTACATGGTAACTGGAGAGGTGGCAGCACTGATCGCTGGACCATCCATAGTTCTCTGCTTCATTGTCGCTGGCATTGCGTCATTCTTTGCCGGTAATGTATCGGCTGGGATAACTTTAGTTTCATATGAAAGGCATCGGTTTCCCATCTTCTCTTAAATTATAGATAAATAATTAAATAAAAAACTCCAATGAGTTATTTTACTTATCTTTGTTTGTAAGAATCAGTCTTTCAATCGTTTGAGGTTTCTTATTAATTTTGAATTGAACTGGTGATGAATGGTGCATTGCTTTGCTGCCAAATGCAAGTAAAACTTCAAATTTAAATTTTCTGGAGCGAGATTCTACGCTATCTCTTATTAGAAAAATGATTGAATTCAGTTACAGTGCTGACTGCATTTTAAACTTTTGTAAGGTTAATTGTTGAAATTATTTATATTTCTTTTATGATTGAATTGAATAAATAGTCCGGCATCTTGAGGTTGGTAATCTTTCTGAATATGAAATATTATTAATAGTATTTTATTTATTAATAATATTATTAATAATAATTGTATTTTATTTTAAATGTACTTATTGTTTATTACACTATTACTATTATCGTTAGGTTGGTAAACTTTCTGAATAATTCCTCCTGATCAACTGTGGGTAGATCAGCTAATGATTTAAACCTCCCTTAAAGCTAATGATTGATTATTGTTTGAGATGTGAGAGAATCGTTTATTAAATAGTTGTTTATTATACTATTACGAACTCATGTCATAGAAACAGCACTTCAATTAGTTGGTTTATAGCAGCCATTTAAATCAAAATCAATTAAGCCGTTTTGTTCCGCTGATATCGGGCAGAGCTCAAATTGCCCTATCTAGCTGACCACCTCAGGGATTAAGAATGATTAAATAAAATTAAATAGCAAATGCATTCCTACTTGTTTACAACTTGAAGATCATTTATAGGCATCGTGGATGTACATTGCCTTTGTATGATGGAGTGTATTTTAATTAATTCATTAACTTAGCTACTAATCATCATCATCACCCTATTTTAAATCCCAGTTTAACCAGCGTCGGGATACGAATAGACTATTTTCGATTCGTTTAAGTTTTTGTAGCAATCTCTGGAGCCTAGGCGCTCTCCAAACGAATGCCCTTTCTGACGTTGGTTTGGATCTTGTTTTTATGTCACCTTCTACGACACGTTCATATTTACACGGTTGGTCTATTCTTCAAGCAACCTGGACACAACACTGGTAATTAGCTGCAGAGACTTGTGATAATTCTATTCTTAACCTGTAACTGTTTGCATAGAGCTATGGGCTATAGGTATATTTCTCATACTGATATTTAGTTATTCATATCGTAACCCTCTGATTGGTTGCTTGTGTTAAGGATTCTGCTATGCTGAGTTTGGTGCTCGCGTCCCATTGGCTGGCTCAGCCTATGTGTACAGCTACGTGACTGTGGGGGAGGTTTGGGCATTTGTGATTGGCTGGAACCTTATACTAGAATACGTAATTGGTCAGTATTTTCTTTCTTTGTTAAAAATATTGTAAATACATGCTGCGGCCATAACTATATCAATTTCATGATCGAATGAATTTCTCATTAATTAAGATTCTTTGTTGGGTAAGCCCCAGTATTTCTGTGAAAATTGTGTTCTGGGGCATAAAGCTAAATCAGTATGCCACATGTTGAGCAATTAATTGTGTCTTTACGAAGCATTACAGTGATTGTGTGTTGAGGCAGCAATGCAGAGGTTATGTCTTAAGGCTGCTCTCCAGTGGCTATGTCTTTAGACAGCAATTCTACAGTGAAGCAAAAAATTGAAGTTACCTTGCTGATTGATTGGCTATAGTCATTGAATATTAATTAAGTATTGATATTATGTATAACTGTTGATTGATTATTTATTTGTCACGGTTTCTTATTGAGTAGCTTATTTATTAGTTGATTAAGTTAACTGATTTTAGTGTAGATTAATTAATTAATTGATTTTCATGCCTACAGGCTGTGCCGGTGTTGCTAAATCTCTCAGTGCCTACATAGACTCTCTGTGTGGCTATGCCATCAGTCGCTTCATGATCAGATATCTACCTCTAGATGTCCCCACTCTGGCTCCCTATGCTGATTTGCTTGCCTTTGCCTTTGTCGCTCTCTTCACTGGTAGGTGTAATTGATTTGAGCAGTTACAGCGTGATATTAGGTGCCATTTCGTGGTCATCGTAAAATAAGACACGCTCATCGTAGTCTTACCAGCTGGACCCACTCTATTGTACTGATTACTGTAATTATATTATAAAAAGCTAATGTTAACGTCAGTTTCCTCACTCGAAAGCGATGTCAGTGACGGGAGATCCCAGGATTTGAACCCCGCACATACTGATCCGCGGTCGAATATCTTATCGATATCGCCACTGGCTCCAGCCACTCACGATGTCGATATTATGTTACATAGAACTGTAATTATGTTAAATAGAACTGCAATTACTGTGTTACTGATTAAACGAAATTATGCTACAGATTATTGCTATATATGGAGCTTTATTTCACCACTCAATAGCAAGACGAAAACAAATACAATCATGCAAGCAAACACAAAAATAGCACTGAAAACATTCTACACAAAAATGACTTCCAGCGAACGTTCAAAGTAGTTTCGCAATATTGACTTCCAGTCAAGTCTCTCAACCTGGAAGCTCTCTGGCAAGATAGAGTAACTGTTGTTACTGTAGCCTACACAGTATTTATTAACCAATGACAACAACTCTCGATTGATACAATTAAAAGATTTGCAGTACCAATAGTCTGTTAGACGCAATCTCCTCAAAAAATTACATCTTCTATTTGCAATGTTAAATTCAATAGGAAACTGAGCTGAGAAGAATTGACATCAATTGTTTAATTGTATTCTTTTTGAAATTACTTGCTATACAAAATCAGTATATGTGGGGTTCAAATCCTGGGGTCGACAGTCACAGACATCGATTTCGAGTGAGGAAACTGGCGTTAACATTAGCTTTATCAGCTATACAAAATCCAGACGGTTTTTATTTTGCTTAGCAGGCAACTATGCTATCACCTCAGCCAGCAGCTGATGCTTATCTTCATAGAACACTCGATACTTATCCTTATTTTTATTGGTTACTCTATTAGTTACTTTGATCTACCTGTATTTTTGCATTAAATTTGTTCTGTTGTAGTTATTTTGTGTCTTGGGATTCAGGAGTCCTCACTACTGAACAATGTCTTCACCATTCTCAACCTCGGCATCATCACCTATGCTTTCATATGTGGACTGTTCTGGGTGGACCTAGACAACTGGGCTATACCCAGCGATCGGGTAGTATTCTATGATTCATGCTTTCCCATTTATATATTCATCATCATCGTCATCACCATGTTCATCATCATCATCTTCGTCATCATATCATCAGCTTCATCGTCATCATCATCATCATCATCGTCGTCATCGTCACCTTCATCATCATAATCATCACTATCATCATCATCATCATCTTCATCATCATCATCATCATCATCATCGTCATCTTCGTCATCGTCATCATCATCATCATCATCATCTTCTTCCCTTTAATCCAAGTTTAATTAGGGTCGGGAAACGAATAGACCCTCTCCAGTCCCATCTGTTTCATACCATATCATCAGTCAATCCCCTCTTATCTATTCCATTCTTTTTATAAAATTTGTAGCAATTTCTGGAGCCTAGGCTCTCACCAACCGAATGCCCGTTCTGGCGTCGGCTTTCATTTATGTAATAGTGAATGTATTGCGCACTAATGCCCATGCATACACAATCAGACAGGAACGCATTCAGAGAATGAAAATAGAAACTAGAAATATTGATAAACTGTCATTCGCAGGGATTTTCTCTAGCTCAATGAAACCTTATAAAAAATCATATGTTACAAATCTAGACGTTTCAATTTGTTTTCAATTAATTAATTATTTAATGAGTTTTGGATGGATGTGTGTCTTAAAAGTTCTTACACTTTCTCAGTTTGTGGACGTTTGAAGCAGACTCTCCAGTGTTGTATTACTGTGAAATTATTAATAGTCTTTAAAGATTAATGGGATCTTTTACTAGAAATAAATCATCATCATCCTCCCTTGAATCCCTGTTTAACCAGGGTCGGATTACGAATAGATTGTCTCAAATCCTCTCTGTCCTACACCACACCATCAACCAATCCCCTATATGAGACTTTGCCATTCGTTTAAATTTTTGTATCAATTTCTGGAGCCTAGGCGCTCACCAACCGAATGCCCTTTCTGACGTTGGTATGGATCTTAGTGCTTTAGTCGCCTTCTACGACACGTGCAGTCACCGGTTGGTCAATTTTTCAAACAACCCGGACACAATTTCGGGGATCATTAAATAGAAATAAATAAATAAAAATAAAATAAATAATAGGATCCTTTAGGATCTTTTTATTTAGATTATAGGGGATTGACTGATGATATGGTGGAAGACAGAGAGAATTGCAGAGGGTCTATAAGTGTCCCGACTCTAGTTGTTGGGATTTAAGGGAAGACGATTATTATGTTGACGATGGTTTTTAAAGATCAAAATTAAAATTTTTATTATAGTAACGTTTAAAAGTACTGCTGGTAATATTAATTAATTTAGTAAAACTCCTTGAGTAAGTTCAATTTTATTTCAGGTTCCGGATCCAGTTGTATATGGAAAGGGAGGTTTCTTTCCGTACGGTGTCCAGGGCACTCTAGCTGGAGCAGCCACGTGCTTCTATGCCTTTGTAGGATTTGATATCATCACCTCTGCAGGTAGGCTCCTATCTAACTCTTGGCTAATACTTCTGTAGGTAGGCTCCTATCTAACTCTTGGCTAAGACTTCTGCGGGTAGGCTCCTATCTAACTCTTGGCTAATGTTATCTGTTAGTCAAGACTAAACATTAGTTATGTTAAAAATTGACCCTGTTTAAAAGTTGATAACTGATGTAAACAGACGTTAACATACAGTGATAGTCTGCTTGCATGCAGTAATAGACTGCTTACTTACAGTAATAGACTGCTTACATGCAGTGATAAAATAATAGTAAAGTGGACACGTTTTAAAGCCTCATTGGTGTAAGTGTTGTTGTTATCTTTTGTTAACAGGCGAGGAAAGTATCAGCCCGTCTAAGTCTATTCCCAGAGCCATCATCGGATGTCTGATCATCTCCTCTCTTGCTTACATAGGTTACTGATCTCTCCACGTTTTACTCTGCCTTTAGCATTACATATTGTCTACGTAGTTCATCTCTATACGCACATAGGTCACTGCCACTTGGTATGTTATTTTCACTTTCTATTTTTGTTTGTTTGTTCCACCTACTTGTGTATGTATTTTTGTTCTTTTGATTTCTTTCTACCATTGGGTGATATAAAGATTAATACTATAATATAATGTATTTCATGTTGTATTGTAGTATAATATAATGTATTTCATGTTGTATTGTAGTATAAGATAATGTATTTCATGTTGTATTGTAGTATAAGATAATGTATTTCATGTTGTATTGTAGTATAAGATAATGTATTTCATGTTGTATTGTAGTATAAGGTAATGTATTTCATGTTGTATTGTAGTATAATATAATGTATTTCATGTTGTATTGTAATATAATATAATGTATTTCATGTTGTATTGTAGTTAAGATAATGTATTTCATGTTGTATTGCAGTTCCGTCAGTTGTGCTCACTCTGATGGTGCCCTACTTCTCGCTAGACCCAGCTGCTGCTCTACCAGCTGCTTTCAGCT
>CAJHZI010000884.1:0-60000 GCA_905160935.1 Enchytraeus crypticus | reverse complement strand
ATTATTATTATTATTATTATTATTATTATTATTATTATTATTATTATTAATGTTATTATTATTGTTATTATTGTTATTATCTATTTATTAATTGATTGATTGATTGCTACAGCACTGTTGACGGTGACATTTGGACTGATCACCCTATTCCTCAGTAACTCTCTGGTCACTATAGATCCACGCCTATATGCTCTCTCTCTCATTCCTGTCTCACTGATCAGTCTCTCCACTCTCATCATCTGGAGACAGCCTACAAACGTTAACGTTCTCTCCTTTCAGGTCTCTTCATCTGTCTCTCTTCTCCATCTGGATGAAATCAATATTTATTTGTATTTATTTGGCTGGAGCCAGTGGCGATGTCGGTAAGATACTCGACCGCGGATCAGTATGTGCGGGGTTTAAGTCCTGGGCTCGCCCGACACTGACATCGCTTTCGAGTGAGGAACCTGACGTTAACAAACTTTTTACCAGCTTTTTATCTTGCAATCATCATTTCTCTCTCTCTCTCTCGAAGTGCCGTGCCTGTTCCAAGCCTGGGCGGTCATGGTCTCCTCCATATGTCTCTGTATGTATATATGTCATCATCATTATCTTCTCTTTAATCCTAATTTAACTAAGGTCGGGATTTAGAATATTTTGAAGTAATTTCTGAAGCCTAGGCGCTCGCCAGCTGAAGGCCCCTTCTGACGTTGGTTTGGATTGTAGTGCTTCAGTCGCCTTCTACGATACGTGCAGTCACCGATTGATCACCGATAGGCAGCCGACCAACGTCACAGTCCCCTCCTTCCAGGTTCCGTTCATTTGTCTCTATTCTCCAACTGGGTGAAATCAACTGCAAGATCAATTAGTATTGATCTTGCAGTCATCATCGTCGTCATCTTCTCTTGTATCCCAGTTTAACTTGGGTCGGGTACGAATAGACATCCACTCCATTTATATGAAACTTTTCCTTTCTTTTTAATGTTTTGAAGCAATTTTCTGGAGCCTAGGTGCTTACCAACTGAATGCCCTTTCGGACATTGGTTTGGATCTTGAGAAACATTTTATGGTGAGGCAAAACTATATTGTTCATTAAATTGAACTCATATTTATTGTGTGTCCAATGGCAGACTACTTCACTTTAAAGCGCTTTTGAGATTTTGTTAAGAATTCTACAAGCTTCTGTGATGACTTGATTTATTGATCGAGTTAGTTGTTCGATTAAGTGGTTGTTTGATAAATTGATTTAATGATTGATTAATTAATTGCTTTATTGATTAATCAGGTTCCTTTTGTACCATTTCTGCCAGTGCTCAGTGTTGTCCTGAACGTGTGTCTCATGCTAAACCTGTCGTTGATGACCTGGGTTCGGTTCTTGGTCTGGATGCTTATAGGTCTCATGTTTTTTAGTTTTCTTTCTGTGTTCTTTTTTTCTGTTTTATTTATTTTTATTTATTTTCTGTCATCAAGTTAATTGATTTATTGGCTGAATTATTTTCTGTTGTAATTACTAATTAAATACTTTAATAGGCCTAAGTGAAGTAAAAAAGCTGATGTTAACGTCGGTTTCCTCACTCGATGGCAGTGACGGGCGATCCCAGGATTTAAACCCCGCATATAGTGATCCGCGATCGAATATCTAATTATTTATGTAATGATTTATTAACTGATTTAATTATTCTTATTTAGTGATTTAGTAATTTATTTGTTGCTTATTGAATACATTTTAATGCTTTTTTCTTATATTATAAATGTATTAGTTTACTTTTATTATTTTTTTATTCTATTACTTTTTAGTTTAGCTTTAATCTATATTGTAAATAAATGTCAAGGCTTGTACAATCAGTCGTCCACTTGTGGTGCTCAGTAGTTTTATGCAGAGTCCACTAGAGACTCCCTGCAATGCCTTATGACAGAGAAGCGGACGTTAAATTCCTATATATTATTGATTGATTGATTGATTGATTCTTATGTGGATTGATAATGGATTAATTTGAGCCTTGATCAATAGCTGAGTTGAAAGATTTATAATTAATTGATTAATAGATCTCACTGCTTCACCAATCTCTCCACTGTTTGACTGTTGATTGATAAATCTCTTCATAGATTCACCAATCTCTCTACTGTTTGACTGTTGATTGATAAATCTCTTCATAGCTTCACCAATCTCTCTACTGTTTGACTGCTAATTGATAAATCTCTTCACTGCTTCACCAATCTATCTACTGCTTGACTGTTGATTTAGCAGGCATTTAGCCTATGATGTAAGATATCCCAAAATGTAAAATATCCTCTCTAGAAATGTAAATGTAAATATATATTAAATGTAAATAACGACATTATTTTATCATCATTTGCTAATTAATAGAAATATAATTTCCTTCCTGTTCGATTTCTGCAGGTTTTCTGATATACTTCACGTATGGTATACGTCACGATGCCCTACACATTAGATGCGAGGAGGCTTACACTGAAATACAAGGCAGCAATTATGAAGCACCGTCCCAGACAACATCGACTACCACAGATCTAGACGATCCTGCTAGTGACTCTACGACCACGGGCGGGGCTGTTGTAGCAACAGAACCGGTTCATAGCTCAGATAAAACCGGTTTAATAACCGGTTCATAGCTCATATAAAACCGGTTTGATAACCGGTTCATAGCTCAGATATAACCTGTTTAATAACCGGTTCATAGCTCAGCTAAAACCGGTTTAATAACCGGTTCGTAGCTTCGATAAAACCGGTTTAATAACCGTTTCATTATTGAACCTGACTTCCATGAAATCAGGAAAAAAATTTAATTTACCGAAAAAATGTACAATTGCTTTTGTTAAAGTCCTACTTTTATATGGTTTAATTTATTGTTTAGCATTGTAAAGCTCCATTTTTCCAGTAAAGAGTTGCCATGCTGTCTGCTTTTATGTCTGGACTCACCTTAACTATGTGAGAATAGTTCTGCAGGAGTTATAGCTTCATTTATATTTTTATAGCTTCTTGCCGTGCATACTTTGCTTTGCTTCCTGCACTGCTTAGGTTAAATCGTTTTTGATATTTGTTGGGTAATTTTTATGCCGTATAGTGCCACTAGTTAATGAAATACATGACGATTTTTATATGTTTGAATCGAGTTTTTTATGAGTATCAGAAAATGTACTTCAAACCAAATCTTTATTTCAGTTTCCTGTCTTGAAGGCACATCAGTGACGAGAGGGCAATGAATTTGAACGCTTTGTCTACTATTCCCAGTTAGAAATCAAGCTGATCAAGCCACCACTAAGGTATTTCTCAATCTGTGGTGTAAAGGGAGGTCGTATTTAATACCATCAAGTAATCGTGTTGCTACAAATATTTTCAATAATTCAATATAATATTATAGTTTTGTTGTTTCCTTGGTAACAAATACTGTTATTGTTTGTTATTTTGTTTATTTTTGCTTTCGGTGTTGATCATCTAATGAACTGATTCTTATTGGTATGGGAAAGGTTTGTCCAGGATCCGTCTTTATTGAATAACTTTGACAGGATTGTTACGTTGAACGAGCATTGATTGTCACTCAGTAATGATTTATGAATTTGTTTATATCCTGATCTCGTTATTCACTTTATTGTTTGAGTGATTGATTGATTGAATGACTGATTAATTGATTGATTGATTGTTTGAATGATTGATTGAATGATTGTTTGAATGATTGACTGAGTGATTGTTTGAATGATTGATTAATTGTTTGAATGATTGATTGAGTGATTATTTGAATGACTATGTGATTGATTTAGCGAATGAGCTAAACATTTATTGATTTAATGATTTTAAAAAATTATAGTTATATAAATTAATTGATAAATAGGTAAATTCATTGACAATATCGTGTAACATATTGATCTCTTCGTATGATCGGTTGATTCTACCTATGATAGAATCATGCAGTTAAATCAGTACAGTTGAATCAATGCAGTTGAATCAATGCAATTGAATCAATACAGTTGAATCAATGCAGTTGAATCAATACAGTTGAACCATGCAGTTGAATCAATGCAGTTTAATCAATGCAATTTAATTAATGCAGTTGAATCAATGCAATTTAATCACTAGTTGAATCATCTAGAAGAATCATGCAGTTGAATCAATGCTGCAGTTGCTTTACTTTCATAAACTATGATAATTTTTTAACGATTTATGACTAAACTGAAATTGTTGGATAAATTTTTCAAATGACTTTTCTGATACCGACTTGCACCGTTTATTAGACCGTTTTCTGTTCTTTTGCTTGTCGGCTTGACTTTGGTTGCAGAGCGCTACTGTCGTCGATGCTGTAATGGACGACAGTAGCACTCTAGTTGTTACTATTGTTGTTGTTGTTGTTGTTTGATCTGAGTTAGCTTATTTTATGCATGTCTAGGCACATTTTCTTACACGAAATATGAAATAGGCTTTTTAAATTCTTTTTATTCAATTCTTTATTCGTCAAAAACAGACAGGATCAAGATGCATCCCATATAAATATATACACATACATACACCCATGAACATAGGATCATAAAACAATCAAAAATGAAATACTAGAAACTTAACTAGAATTCTTGCTAATACCAGCACTAGCATTAAAAGCTTCGTAAAAATTAAATACACGCTTTTACCATAGAGTGTCTTAACACTCTAGTGGCTAGAACCATCGAACAATTTATAGGCAATCTAAAACAATCACACATTTTATCTAGATCCCTCAGCACATATGTAGTTACAAAATTTAAAAAAATTCTTTTTACAAAAATAGAAAATCTGGTATACTCATTTATCGCTCACCATTTCATCGAGTGTTTGACCTCTTTATCTCGTTTTAGTTGATCAGAATTCTCTCTGGTAGTGATTAGCATGAGTTGAGTTTTCATATTCTTACTAATCTGATGTGACTATAGTAGCCCTATGGTTATGTTGTTTGGCCGGGAAATAGGTGGCACGGGATTCTACGGCTGCTTACCTCTGCATACATGGGTTAAGCGATTTATCGGCGTCTGGAGGGTTAATTACGTATATGTGCAGCTTTCATTTTGCGATATTTGCTAGGAAAATGAACATTTTGAATCGTCGCATTAGTGTTACTGTTCGTATTTGTTGTTATTTAAATGCGCTCAGCTCACGTATAGAGTTGACATGTTAGTTGTGCCTGTAGTTCTCTGTTGATATTGCTGTTGATATTGTTCTATTTGATATTGTTGGAAGATTTTAATAATATTATATATTATATATATATATTATATATTATATATATATATATATATATATATATATATATATATATATATATCGGTACGTTGTCCAATCCATCGGCTGACTTACTGACACGCTAACTGCCTACGTTATGTCTATTACATAGATAGCTATGTCATCATTGACTAAACAAAAGACGTTAACGCTGTTTTTGTCTAATAACTCGAGTCATAATAATAATAGAGGTTTAACGTTCGTTTCCTCATCCAAGGATGATGTCAGGGACGTAGAGATACTATGAAAGAGTCTGATACTATGATACCAGTTTACTACCTCTTCTTCAGCCAGTGTTTCTTTCGTAAAGCAATTAAACAACGACCTGTTTCTATAAGTATTTCCTTTGTAAAGAAATTAAACAACGACTTGTTTCAATAAAAAATTCTCTCTCTCGCTCTCTAGTGTTCTGCTTAGTGGCAGTCCAAGGTACATGTTTCTACTCGTATGCTGCTTTTCACGCTAAAGAGCACTCCATCGATCAATGAGTGAATCGCTTGACAAAAGGCTATATCTGATCCACAACTTAATTTAGCCTATAGCTTGAGAATAATATGACTTCTGAGGTGGTTTCCCGTTGTCTTCCTTTGTTCTTGCTCAGTCGCCTCTTACGACAAGAGCAGCTTAAGGCTGGTCTATTCTTCAGCGTATCGGACACAACACGGGAATCAATATTAATTATTTATAATTTAACTAAACTTTTTTTGGGTTATATGTGTTCATATAATCACATTGCGTATCAATGATAAGGAGTTGTGTTAGGATCTGGACTATGGGACGGCTAAAGTTAATTAATATTTAAAATCAGGTCAAACAAGAGCGTTATTTAGTGGCTGGCTTCTTTAGCTCTATCTGTCATACACTGTACTGCAACTGCGCCAGTCAAGGCTGCCTTGCCGTAACTAAAGAAAAAAGAGTGAAGACAGATGTCATTGTAGTGACTCAATGACTCCATCACAGCGGCAACTGTGTTAGGACTCACTCTTTCCGTGTCCAGAAAACATCGAGTCCTGAGATAGAGAGCGAACTGCACCGGACAGACAGGAAGATGAACTGGTCGATGGTCTGAGCCATGAATGATAAACCTAGCGAGAGCTGCTAGACCAAGCATCTCTTGTACCTTTCTGTCGTACATCCCAATCAGCTGTGTAGTGAGGAGGGCTGGGTAGTAAAGCTCCGCGAACTCTTTGTTAGCCTCTGAAGTGTTGTAAGCATTGATGATCTCGTCACAGATCTTGACAGTTGTCTTGTAGTCAGAGAGAAGAGTGTAGAAGTGGTTGGCGGTGTAGCATTTGTTAATAAACCAGAATATCGGTACAGTTGGTGAAAGGCGTTCATCGTACGTAAGACATTGCGGATTTCTGAAGACGTACTTTTCATTGGCAGTTTTATACGAGCCAGTTCGACATACTGTAATGATCAGTTCTTTTTTCCAGTCGTTTTCCACTGCTGCATGACTGGAATAAGTTTTTCTGCTTCCATCAATAGCGGCTGAATGGAATTGTTTTCCAGAGAGCGGTAAAACGTTTTCCAACAACCAGCTTTCGTTTCTCTGATAGACACTATGTTTGAGATCAGCGCGAGATGCTTTTGATGAGCTTCTTTCAACTGCAGCTAATTCGCAATATCGCAGCCATGAAGCAACATCAGGAAAGTCGCTGTATCTAAAATAGTTCAATAGTGTTTCGAAGAAATTTTCGCATCTGTTATATCGTCGAATGACTCTATTGTTTCTGTCCTGTGCTTCACTTTTGTTTAGTCGAAACATGTTGAAGTGCCTTGGAGTGTCCAGGCTATCTGTATGAGAGCCCATATCTCCTTGCAGAAACATCCTATCCTTAAGTACTTCATAATACGTCTCAAATTCATTGAAAGGACAGCTTGATGTGTCATCTGGCTTTGATATCGGCTGAGAAAATAGATCACTAAAGTTGCTGTCTTTATCGGTTATGTACGACAATAGTTTTAAACTGTTAAATATTTGTTGAGGCATCGTGGCGAAGATTTCCCTGGTGCTCATTAGTAATTCCTCTTTCGCGCAGAACACTATCATTTTACTAATTAAATCTGCATTATCGCAAGTATCTAGCAGAGCATTAATATCATCAGAGAGATCTTCGGCGTGAAGATGATCAAAGAGGTTATTTGTCGGTATAAAGTAATGATACATCGCTTTAGTCTTCAGGCACAGAACCATTTCCATCAGTAACGTACGTATAGCTTTAAACAGCGTTTGACTATTGCCACACCAGAAACCTGTTGGTTTTGTTTCAACAGCCCAGAGCAGCAGTGTTTTGTAATGATAAGTACACAGATGAGATTTTCTACCAGAGTTGATCACGCTCGACTTGTGTAGAACTCTAACTATTCTATACGCAGCTCTTTGTTCACTGGTCCAGTTCTTGATCAGCATTAACTCTGCCATAGAAAACGAGAATCTCCATTCGTGATCCACTCTCTCTCGTTCTACATAGCCTTTATGTGAGGAACAGACAAAGTCACAGCCGTAACCTACGACACGTCTGACGATATCTCTGGAAGGTGACTTGTGAGTTCTCTCTCTGGTGACCCATTCAGTGGCTTCACCCGGCCAGTTAGGACTGTGCAGCGAGAACACCAGATCTCTATCTCTAACGCAGCCTCTCGCTTCTTCTTCTGAGAGATTATTACGTCTTGCCATATGAATGCGTAGATCATGAGTGAGCGCTGGACCGGTTCTCTCTGTCTCATGTGGTATAGTAAAGCCCGTGTTTATATCTGAATACGTTACCATACTGCCGTCAGTCTCTCTCAGCACTCGTAGATAACCCGGGTGTGTTCCACTGATGGAGTATCTGAAGATCTCGCCTCTGTAGGTCAGATCTACTGTGTATGGGGCGGTGTCAGCTGAACTCAGGACGTAGTTACCTCTGCTGTAGATCATGTAGTCAGTGTCAGAGGAGTCTCGACTGCCCACGACGCTCAGGCTGTTGCCGCCACCGGGCAGCTCTACCTGGCTTCCGCTCTTGAACTGCCTGTGAGTACGAAACCGAGCTACGTCCAGCAGCAGTGGATAGAAGTTAAGCAAGCCCTTACAGCTCTCTGCCATCCCGTAATCCGGTCGGATTGATCAGTTTCAGAGAGGTTGATTGACTTCAGTTTAGTAGTAGGTCTTAGACTTGGTTTTTAGACTGAAATATAAAGGTTATAAATGAAAATTATTTCAATACATAAATGTCCAGTTGAACCCGATATGTATGTATATACATATATATATATATATATATATATATATATATATATATATATATATATATATATATATATATATATATATATACTGTATATACTGTATATATATATATATGTATATACTGTATATATCTATATATAATATATATATATATATATATATATATATATATATATAATATTGTAGGCCTATAACATTAACATGTACGCAATAGATATTAGAGAAATGTAGCTTTCTCGACTAGCAGAAACCTCTTGTAGATTAATGAATATATCTTTATTCTTTAATTCGTTTAATAAGGTACTATAGAAGATCTCACTCAACTGCAGACGTATTCTTTATGAAGAAATACGTTCAATATTTGTAAGCTACCTTGTTATCAGTAACTGAGATACAATTGCAAGCCAAATTATCTTAGTTTACGGGAAAACAATAATTGCTATTAAAATCTGAGATTAAAACTTGAAGAGAAACTATAGAAAAGAGCTGTTTAGGGACGCACAACTAGGCATTATGATCGACTGACGGTCAGCTAAAACCAGCACGTTTGTTGACCGCTCTGAAAGCCGCTCCGTCACGTCTAGGTGAAGATATTCATCGTAAAAGTGTGACGATTCATTGTCAAGGTTGAACGATATAGCCAATAGGAAATAAGTAAACAGACACTAGAAGGTGAAGGCCGGACGCAGTTTGTTGACACACAAATGCTGTTTTTGTATAGTCGATCCTAGCAGTTTTATCTTAAAAGCACAAAAAATTACCGTCTTCAATGTGATTCTTTCTTATTAGAAGATAGGAAATTGAAATGGTAAAATGCTTTGTAGCAGTATGTAATCATCAGCTTTTACGGGGTAAATACAAATATAAATGTCAATATAAGGAACATTTTATAATTTTTCTTGTATTTGTCATTGTGTTCAATGCATTGTTTCGAAACAAACGACTATCAGCTGTATCGTCGTCACGTGAACGGTGACATCATGACTTTTACGCACGATACTGCTACCACAGTCTAGCAATGCGAGAAAGAGAAATGTTAAGTGATTGGGGGATGGGAACCCGATTCTCCCTTTTAAATTAATATTTGATCCAATTTGTCATCATACAAAAGTTCTGAGGTAGATATTTGTGGAATTATTTGGTATATTTCTAAAAACATTTCTTCCCTCAAATTAAAATAGTCTAATAGGCACACAGTGACTGATAGCTGCTCAGAGTGGTATGTCCTCTACAGTGACGCAGCCAGACAATATTCAAGAGGTGGTAGTGGTGTAACAGATTAAACAGGTGGGGTGGCAGCTTAAATGTCAGTGGATAGTGCAGATGTAAAACAAGCTAAAGCTAAGGTTGACGTCAGTTTCCTCACCGAAAGATAATCAATACAAATTGGTTTGGACTGGGGGTCAGGCTGGGGTGTCAGACCTTTCATATAGGGGCACATTTTCCCCCTGTGCCCCCTGTAGTTACATCACTGCCCATATTTCATGATTTTAAAGAGTTATCGACTTTAACATTTCACTTGATATAAACAAGGCCCGTATACATTGCATTAATTATCGTTAATATTACGAGAGAAAACACTGTACTAGGAACTAGATGTTAGATAAGAGATCTTTAGATATAACAAAATAGGACCTGATAGTGAAAAACTTGCACGACAAAAACACTAGATAACTATCTTTCTCTCTCTCTCTCTCTCTCGTAATATTTATTTATGTATTTTCAATTGGTTGCGCATGCTTATCACTGTTTGCATGTCTTCGTTTGCTAGCCTGTAGCGTTTACATGCATGTTGTTCAGTCGAAATAATGTAATGAAATAAATAAATGAAATAAATCATATTTCTCTCTCGCAATCTCTCGTGTTCTGTCCACTGGATATATATATATATATAGCATAAAAGTTTAGCTTCCAAAGTACGGCTTCTGATTTGGCTTCCCGTTGCTTTCCTCAGTTTCTACTTATAGTCCTATAGCTTTCTTACAGTACGTGCACTTTCGGTTTAAATGGTCTACAGTATTACGTAGTGGCACAGACAAATCACACGAAATATATATATATATATATATATATATATATATATATATATATATATATATATATATATATACTGTATATATAAATATATATTTACAGTATATATATATATATATATATATATATATATATATATATATATATATATATAAATCCACTTAAAACTCCAGTCTCGTATTGACTCTACTCAAGCGAATTTTCCTACGCCATTCCTATATCATGAGATTAGCATCCTATGCACTATCGCTGCCTGAAGTCCCAAAGCGACCCCACCAACATCGAACCATACCATAGAGCTGCTCTGTTTTTATAGCATACACAGTGAATTGCGTCCCAGTCTGCCAAACCTGTCTGTATATTACTGCGCTCTGCGCATAGTGTCTAATCTAGTAGCATAGTATCCATTCTAGTAGCATAGTGTCTAGTCTAGTAGCATAGTGTCTAGTCTAGTAGCACAGTGTCTAGTCTAGTAGCATAGTGTCTAGTCTAGTAGCATAGTGTCTAATCTAGTAGCATAGTGTCTAGTCCAGTAGCATAGTGTCCAGTCTAGTAGCATAGTGTCTAGTCTAGTAGCATAGCTGGATATGTGCTCAGTATTAATACGTTCAGTATCTTGCAGTATTTGCTCTTCTCTGTATCCGATCGTAACGGTCGGCATTAGGTAAATAACAAAAATATTTCTAAATTCAAACCGACTTCCTGTTGTCAAGATTCACTTATTATCACTTATTATAATTATTCAGTTATTATTAATTATTACTATTGATTCACTTATTCACTTATAACCAAGCTGTAATACACGAACTACAAAATCGCTATAGCAATATTTTTACTGGTCAACTATTGGCTGGTTATTATTAGCCATCCAATGGCAAGTCTATTGGCTACAAATATAAAGTTACTTTGTTGACCAAGGGCAAACAAATTGTTTTCACAAGCAACCATACATCGTCATGTATGGTTGCTTGTGTGATTGGCAATAGACTTTCAATTCAAGTCTATTGGCTACAAATATAAAGTTACTTTGTTGACCAAGGGCAAACAAATTGTTTTCACAAGCAACCATACATCGTCATGTATGGTTGCTTGTGAAAACAATTTGTTTGCCCTTGGTCAACAAAGTAACTTTATATTTGTAGCCAATAGACTTGAATTGAAAGTCTATTGCCAATAGACAATAGACTTTCACAAGCAACCATACATCGTCATGTATGGTTGCTTGTGAAAACAATTTGTTTGCCCTTGGTCAACAAAGTAACTTTATATTTGTAGCCAATAGACTTGCCATTGGATGGCTAATAATAACCAGCCAATAGTTGACCAGTAAAAATATTGCTATAGCGATTTTGTAGTTCGTGTATTACAGCTTGGTTATAAGTGAATAAGTGAATCAATAGTAATAATTGATAATAGTCAAGCCATTACGTCATATACAACCAATAGGAATCAGCCAATGAACCGCTATTAAACATCAGTTCATTAATATTCCAAGCCAATTACAGTTTTACACATTGCACCTTACACTTTGGAAATTGTTGCTACTTCATTTATAAATTTCTAGGAAATTTACTATATGGGGATATACAGAAGGCTTGCAATACAGAATTTTAACGCGTTCGTTAGGCCCACTAAAGAATAGATAAATCACAAATGCATATTTTTTTAGGCTAGATATTCAAGAATTGAGGAGAACAGAGCGTAAGAATATCAGAAATTAGAATTTTCTCAAAATCTAGCCTGCATTAAGTAAACATGTGAATAAGGGCCTTCGTGAATCTATTAGCTTTTGGTTGATCGATGGATTGCTCATTGGGCCTCATTCTAGAATATGAGAAGATTAAAGTTGATAGTAGAAACATATATACACCGCTGTTCCGCAGAACACAGAGAGAGTGAGAGAGAGAGAGAGAGAGAGTGAGAGATGAAGTTAATGTACGAAAAATTTACAAAAAAGTATATTTGTCAGTTATATAATTTAAATTAAGGCAAAATAAATATGGTTGCAATTAAATACCCGTTCACAACAAATTTATAAACACACTTTAATTCAAAGTCAGTTTCCCTTACTGTAAGTGCCTGCGACGGTCACGCTGAGATTTGAACCCGTGGCGCTCTGCCCATCAGGCATATGCGCTATAAACTATAGCAAATGCTAAACACTGAACTAATAAAAGCCAGGAATTAATGTTCCAGAATAGCGTGATATATTAATCTGCAAATTCAAATCCTTCTCTCTCTCTCTCTTTCTCTCTCTCTCTCTCTCTTCTCGCTCCTCTCTTCTCTCTCTCTCTCTCTCTCTCTCTCTCTCTCTCGACACGTGCAATCTATGGTTGATCATTTCATCAATGGTGCGAAAACAACACGCGAAGTACTTAGCTGATAGAAAGCATAATGCATTCGAGTTTGATAGAAAACATCATGCATTTAAGTTATTTAAACGCTACAGTGTATAGTGAGTACAGTTAACCACCGTGGATCACAATTGGTTTACACTTCTCTACTCGGTGCACGAGTATCAAGGTTCGATTCCAAGTCAATCAATAAGAAGCCAAACACTCCACGAATGCGCTATGGGACAACTAATCGTACATTCTTTATAGTCTCTTAACTGGTTTAAGACGTTGTTTCACATCCGGCACCTATAACTATTGGTAACGCAACTGAAGAACATTCAGACGTAGCGGAAAATGACCGCAGAAATCTGTAGCATTACTCAGAAGTTCACGCAACTGTTGAGATTCGAACACTTGATTATCTCACTAGTACATACGACCATAAGCAGCGAAACAAAGTTAGACGTTCTGGAGAAGATAGTTAGAGGTGCGAAATGCTATCCCTGTTTTTCAATGACCACTGCATCTCTCGCAGGTTCTTCCTGTGAATCTGTCGTCGATGTGGGAGGTTTGTCCGAGCTATCGATGCCGTCCATAGGAATGTAGGAGGAGGAGGAGTCTCGAATGTGAAGAGCTTCGTGGTGAATCCCGTATAGAAAATATATCAGAAAACCTACAGAACAACATCATCAATATTTTAAATGTTTAATTAGAGGTAAGGTTTCTTAAGCTGATCTCATATCTTTCATTAGTTTTCAATATTATTTTTAATTTAGTATCTTTATTGTACGGGTCACGTAAGGGGATTTACTGATGATATGGTATGTGACAGAGAGGAGTGGAGAAGGTGTTAAAGAATGGTTAACAATTACATATTTCAACATTTTGGGCTTAACTGCATTTTGCTATACTTTGTGCTTAATAAATTCACAAATTTCAAAGTTTGGTTGTTTCTTTCTAATGCTTAAGAGTAACGTCTTCCATGCTCGACTTGCCAAGTTCGACAAATGTCAGATATGCTTAACAAATAATGACTAGAAAGATGAAACAGAAACTATTACAGTGCCCGAAGTTGGCCGAGCAGGTAGCAGATTTACCTGTTAAGCAAGAGCCGTCGGGTTGAAAACCTTACAGAACGTCTCTGAGAGACATTTATGCAACGAAACTGACGTAAAGTTGGCTTTCTTTTATTAACTCTTCACCGTTCAGGTGAAATTAGGTTATAGGATCCTAAGTTAAATTATATTTCTTCTAACAGTTCAGTTCAGTTTGATTCCTTCATATCATTCAATTTAGATAGATTCCTCTATACTGCTTAAGTTAAATCACTTCAAACTGCTTAAGGTACATGCATTCATACTGCTTAAGTTGTTACATCCCTTCATACTACTTAAGGTACATGCCTTCATATTGCTAAAGTCACATCCCTTCATAGAGTTTAAGTTAAATCCCTTCATACAGCTTAAGTTGTATCCCTTCATACTGCTTAAGTTACATCCCTTCATACAGCTTAAGTTATATTCCTTCATACAGCTTAAGTTATATCCCTTCATACTGCTTAAGTTACATCCCTTCATACAGCTTAAGTTATATCCCTTCATACTGCTTAAGTTGCATCCCTTCATACAGCTCAGGTTACATCCCTTCATACTGCTTAAGTTACATCCCTTCATACAGCTCAGGTTACATCCCTTCATACTGCTTAAGTTACATCCCTTCATACAGCTCAGGTTACATCCCTTCATATAGCTTAAGTTACATCTCTCCCAAGCGATCAGTTAATTTACATGCCTTCCTATCGATCAGTTAAGGTACATGCCTTCATATCGATCAGTTAAGGTACATGCCTTCATATCGATCAGTTAAGTTACATGCCTTCATATCCATCAGTTAAGGTACATGCCTTCATATCGATCAGTTAAGGTACATGCCTTCATATCGATCAGTTAAGTTACATGCCTTCATATCGATCAGTTAAGTTACATGCCTTCATATCGATCAGTTAAGTTACATGCCTTCATATCGATCAGTTAAGTTACATGCCTTCATATCGATCAGTTAAGTTACATGCCTTCATATCGATCAGTTAAGTTACATGCCATCATATCGATCAGTTAAGTTATATGCCTTCATATGGATCAGTTAAGTTACATGCCTTCATATCGATCAGTTAAGTTAAATCCCTTCATAGTTATGGGATACTCGCCTGCTGTCATCCAGACAATGAATCCGATCCACGTCAACAAGTGAAGCCCAACCATGAGATAGAGGTTTATTGAAATACTCAATACCGGCAAAAACGGTAACCCCGGAGCCTGCATGGATAGCAGCAACATGTAGAGCACAGTCCTAGCTTATAGAGAAAGAGATCTACATGTATGTTTATTTTCACAAAAAACACTTAAATACGTAATAACACATACTAGGCCGTCAAAATGGTTAAAAACCTATCTAGTTGACCACCCGTCATGCATAAAAAATACAAACTAAGCAATATGCAAACTAAAAATGAAAAAAGCAAGATAGAGGATCTAAAGCTGTTTAAACGAGTGAGGTTCAATGAAACTTTTAGATCTGGAACATACCGAATCTTGAAATAAGGCAATGTCAGTGACGCCTCAAGATCATAGTCATGTTACAAGAGCCGGTGTACTATTGCCCATTAGCAGACGAGTCGCTTGCTATGCATGTGAACTTATATCTTTCCATGTGCTCTTACAGACGGTAGAGTCAAGTACATTTTTTCTTACCCACACATACTAGTTTATTTGGGTAAATAGGATTGTGTTCTCATGGAATTACGCCTTTACCCATTATGTTAGTCGAATATGAGGAAGACATAAGAGGCCCACCTCGTCATAAGCAGAATCCCTCAAGAATAATGGTATATCAAAAGGAATGTTAGAATATTTAGAGATCCACTCGCATGTGGAAGTGAAGAGGAAAACGAAAGATAGAGATGAGTGGAAGCGTTAAAAGCTGGTAAAGCTAAGGTTAACGTCAATTTCCTCACTCGAAAGCGATGTCAGTGACGGGCGAGCCCAGGATTTGAACCCCGCAAAAACTGATCCGCGGTCGAGTGTCTTACCGACTTCGCCACTGGCTCCAGCCAGTGGCCAAGTCGGTAAGACACACTCATGTTATACACCATGGACCTGCCAGTAGGCAGTTCACTGAGACAGACATACTAGTTTATTGCTCAGTAAATAGAGTTCAGCTTTAACAATAGATCGTACCTGGAATGTTAAGACTGTAGAGTTTCGTGGTTGCCTCCAGAGAAGATAGAGAGATAAAGTGAATAGGATGAGAGGAAGAATGAGAAGTAAAATGGCCCACACTCGAGCCTCTAAGAGATATGATGAGAGCCACTGAATTACAGCGCTAAACGAAATAGAAGTGATGGCTGCGCGTCAACAATCAATCAAACTATTAATTAATCAATCAATCAACCAATCAGCCAATCATTCAATGAATCAGTGTGTCTAACATCTAGTTCATTAATCCATCATTAATAAATAACACAATCAGCTAGTTAGTGGATCAATCTATCAGTAATTTTGGAATAAAGAGAAGAATGATGAAAAATGTCATGTCTCATAATGATTGCATAGCACCTTAAGATGTATATGAATTGTCACGTCTAAAAACTTTATATCTAACGGATTTAAACTACAAATAATACAAAAGCCAATGATACTGAAGAAGCTTTGTTTGAGATGAAAATGATAGTAATAATCATGATGGCAACATCTCAAATGTTAGCACAAAGCGCGAGGCAAATATGACTCGGTATGAAGATAAGATTCAAGAGATTGAACAAGTTCCGGCTGGGACAGAAACCTGCTCAAGTTTATAGAAACTATAAAGGTGAAATTGACAGATCCTGAGGTGAATTGAACTGTAGTGGATTCGATGACCGGCCTCGCTGATCTGAGAGTAAAATCTCGGGCATTCACAGGACTGGTTACATATAAAATGGACCATATTGCCTAACGGGTTAAAGATGTGGTATTAAAAGTGATAGATATCACCATGGTTGATCATTTCACTATAATGTATGCTATTATTTTAATAGGTTTATCCAAAAAACTATAGGCTGCGCGGGTACCATGTCGGCAAGTTGACCGATTTGGAATCAGTGAATACAGGGTTGAAATTCAGTGCTCGACATTTACAGACATGCTTTAGAGACAAGAAACTGGCGTTAAATTTGTTTTTAGCCCATTGATTTTACAATAATAAACACTGTTAAGAAGGTTTAACGATTGAATATACAGTAGTTCCTAAATACCCTATGCGCATATCAGTTCATAATTTCTCATTAATTTATTGATGGAGAGCTTTGTGTGTATGTGTGTGTGTGTGTGTGTGTGTGAGAGAGAGAGAGAGAGAGAAAGAGAGAGAGAGAGAGAAAGAGAAAGAGACAGAGAGAGAGAGAGAGAGTGCATGCTTATTTCAGAATCACACCCCTCTACAATGTTACATACAAGTTATATGAAGTCCAAAATAATTTACAGTATGAATTCATAACAAAATAAATGATTCAGTGAAAATCACAATCAGCACATAATTAATAATTTGTCAGTGGACCTACTAGCAGATCAATGTATTTGATCTGAATGTGCTCGAGTAGATAGATTTGCTCTAACCTATTAGTCCAAGGCAAAACTTAACAACCCCGAAACTGAAGTTTGTTGGAATCTCTTCAGGACAGAAGAGAGTAAATAGAAATTCTTTTATGCGAAATTTGTCTGACTTCACATCATTTAGACATCGGCTGGATTTCCAATCTAGTTCATATCTGAAAAGAAAACGGTCAAAAACGTTAAATTCGTCATAATTATTTGTCCCTGACAACATCAAATACTAACAAATTCCAGCAACTTTCATTTGTAATCAGAAAAACAGACGATAGAAGAACAGACGTTGCGGGTGCGATAAAGTTTAACTATGCTTTTCTAACAATTTAGGCCTAGTTAATTGATATCGGCGACAGATGTGAATTTAAGCGGACAATTATAGCTGTTGATTTATTAGGCTCATAATTTAACTTACATGTATATTCACTGGGCATTCTAGTTCTCAATAACTATACACATAGAACGGCCATTCATTCGTGTTTGACCGATGACAACAATTGAAATAATTAAGTGGAAATAATAATAACGACGAGTTCTTTATTGTACCTTTGCTCTAGCCTAGAGAATCATATAGCCGTATAGCTCATGTTAACGCCAGTTTCCTCACTCGAAAGCGATGTAAGTGACGGGAGAGCCCAGGATTTGAACCCCGCATATATATATATATATATATATATATATATATATATATATACATGTATATATATATATATTATATATAATGTATATATATACAGTATATATATATATATATATATATATATATATATATATACAGATATGTATAGGTGTACTATTGTTGTTGTTGTTAGAAATGACCTTGACGTACCTGAGCATGACTACGCACACAGTTACCAGAGTGTAGGAGAGCAGAGTTACCATTGAACACACATCAATCAATTCCTTTACCTCCAATAGTGTGCTTAATATCCCTGAACGACAGTTGTACATAATTGTGTAATAATAGTAATGGTACTACTACTACTACTACTACTACTACTACTACTACTACTACTACTACTACTACTACTACTACTACTACTACTACTACTACCACTACCACTACCACTACCACCACTACTACCACTACTACCACTACTACCACTACTACCACTACTACCACCACTACCACCACCACCACTACCACCACCACTACCATCACCACCACTACTACCACCACCACCACCACCACCACCACCACCACCACCACTACCACTACCACCACCACTACCACTACCACTACCACTACCACTACCAGTTATTAGAGAAAAGACTCGTCAAGAATCCAGATCTGAATTATAGGAATCATAGGCTATTTATTGAACTTTAGGTAGAATCGTACGAACGAAATACGTGAAAAGCTTTAACGCCGATGTTAAGGTCGGTTTCATCTCTCGAAAGCAATATCAGTGACGGACGAACCCAGGATTTAAACTCACATACACTGCTCCGAGGTCGAATATATTACCGACATCGCCACTGGTTCCAGCCTTCAGCCAGTAGAGAAAGTGAAAAGGGGCACAAATAGGTCCAAAAGCACTATCGAGTGTTCCGAAAATAATTAATTAATTCTACGTACTTTATAGTTTATAATTTGTTGAAGTATTTAAAATCTTACTTACCTGTTAATAAACTGGCCACAATTGTTGCGTAAATTGGAGTCTGACATTTTTTGCTGACCTGAGCCAGATGGGAGAAGAGCAATCCATCACTAGCCATGCTGTAGACCACACGTGGTATGGCGAAGCTATTACCCACAATACTGAAAATATTCATCATCACCATCATCATCATCATCATCATCATCTTACCTTGAATCCTACTCTAGTTAATGTCGAGAGTTGAAAACTTTGTAGCAATTTCTGGAGCCTATGAGCTCAACAACACCTTCTGACTCCAGTTTAAATCTTAGTGCTTTGGCACCTTTTACTACACGTGCAGTCCACGGTTGGTTTATTATTCCGCAACCCGGACACAACACGGGTAAGAATAGTAAATATATTTAGTACTTTTAATAATTAACTTTTTAAAAGGTAGCCATTAATTAATCTTTAAATTTAGTTAATTTTCCCAGCATTTCCTAATTATAATATACATGTATGTTTTAAATCCGTGATAAGCGAGTGAATTTTGGCAAATCACACAGAAAAACCTTTTTAAACTGAATATGCTCTTCCGACATGAAACAATTTAAATTCTATTAATCAGCCATAGGACCAGACCCAGAGCATAAACTAATATACTAACTATCAGTTTAACAACATATTAATTACGTGAAAATTATGCACAACAGCTTTACGCACACAAGGCAATGATAAAGAGACTGGGATCAACATTGTCACTTACTGAACACACACAACGTAGATTTTCTCCCATTTTACATTTACAAGTCCAATGCTATCAAAGTCTAGGATACTTTTTGTTGCAAGGCTTTTCCCATCTTTCTTCAAAAAGAATATTACAAGTGTGTTTGGAAGGTTATTCTAAACTCTAAAATAGCTTCATCAATGCGCTGTCAAAAGGTTATGTTTGCTAATAATTATAGCGAAGAAAGAAAAAAATTGTGAAAACTGCAGAAGCAGCAAACAGGCAAATTGCCTCTCTAAATAGGTGCGCTTTGTCACGTATATAAAAATGGATAACAAGGTAATTTGCTTAAGAGTGAAGCCAATTGCGTAAATACCTGCTGTTTGAACAATATGATAAAGATAAAATACTAAATAAGATGAATTTAAATATGTACCAACCTTGAGAAGGAGGCAAAGAGAGTCCCTACTGAAATGACATATCCCACTACCGACCAACCCACATCGTAAAAAGCTGTCGATAGAGAGGCCGTGTAGCTGAGTTGATAATAGGGCATCATCAGCGTTAGAACCAGCGAAATTCCTGACGATAAAAATATTTCAGGAATCACTGTTAGGATCAAGGCAGTTTTTGCAAGACGAAGACCAAAACCAAGCCAGTATAAAATAGTGTCTCGAGACTGTTTTGACTTTTGTTGGAAATAAATAACATAATAATCAACTTTTAATTATAATTAAAATTCTAGATGTATCTAGAATCACTAACATGTTATCAGCTTTGAAAGAAAAATCCCGAGGGTGTTGGAAGGTAATTCTTAAATCTGCGTCGGGCGCAATTAGTGAGCCAACAAAAGGCAACAGTGACTAATAACCATGGAGAGGAAAAGAGGAAATTACGAAAACTACAAAAATCAACCTACAGCAACTACGATAGGGAACTATGTAAACACACGCGGTATGTCATGTGTGTAACTATACGACTAAAAAAGTCGTAATCTACTGACGCTGATGTTACAGCATAATCCGGACTTTTAAAAAGCTAAGGCTAACGTCAGTTTCCTCACTCGAAAGCGATGTCAGTGACGGGCGAGCCCAGGATTTGTACTCCGCACATACTGATACGCGGTCGAGTGTCGTGCCGACTTCGCCACTGGCTCCAGCCAGTAAAGTCCATGTCTTATATTAGTAGTAGTAGCAGTAGTGTCTAATATTAGTATTGGTAGTTGTTGTTCCTTTCCATTTCTATTTCCTTACCCTTTGGTCTTTAATTAGTTTAGGGCCTACCACCTTCTTAAATGAACGGTAATATTACGTTCCTTTCTATTTATAGCTTTCCTTTTATTAGATTGCAATTACGCTAGTTATGTTATTAGGTTGCAGAACGCAACCTATGACTCAAAGCTTCCGTTGAATGTCAATTATCGGACGGCTATCCTCTATTGTGTGTATGATTGCTGGCATGTGCTAGGGCACAGGTTCGATTCTTGCATACTACACACGTGTCTGCTGACATTGTATACGACTACAATATATAAACCCTTGTTTACTTGCTCTCTTTCTTACTTCCATTTACGCGATAGACGCTAAACACGCTGAAACCTACAAATCGTCTGCAGATATCGTGTGTTTTATGAAGTGTCTCTTCTTATGAAATATAGTAAAGATCTGAGAAGAATTTCGGTTGATATACTAATTGATGAAAATTGATTGATTCTTTATTGATTCATCTGCTACTCAAACACGGATCAATATGTGCGGGGTTCAAATCCTGAGCTCGCCCGTCACCGATATCGCTTTCGATCGAGAAAACGGACGTTTTAGTTTGTTTTTACCAGCTTTTTAGCCTACAGAGCGAATGATTGATTTATTTTGGATTACTATAATGCTTCATTGATTGATTTAAATTTTTTGTCAAATAGTAATAATTGATTATTAAATACACATACCGAAATATGCTAGAGAGGCCACGCTGATACATCCTATTGTAGCTACTGGGATTGATTTTGCTGGATCAATTATTTCCTCACCTACAGTATTAATTAAATACTTTAGTTTAGTAATTATAAAATCATTAAAACGTAAATTAAACTATTAAAGATTGCAAATGACAGGAGCTAATCGAATTAACAACATTATGTGGGTAGGCTTACACCGGATTATTTCTTCTTACACTAAATTATTCAAAGAGTTTCTAAGAAATGAAGCGTGTAAATATCACGCTTCATTTCTTAAGCACAAAGACGAGAGGACGATAACGGGAAACTACCACCGAATCCATATTTTCTCTAGCTATAGGCTGCATATATATAGATTACGCATTGCTTTTTGTGAAGTGATTAATTTGTTGAGCATCGGCGTGCTCTTAATGAAGCGTCACTGATATGGCAATGAAGCGTCACTGATATGGCTTTTAGGAGATGAAACTGATGTTAACATCGGATGTTATGTTGCCTACCTGGAGTCTACAGTTAAACTACCTGCCGTAGCGATGACGTCGAATCCCACGAAGGCATAGAAGCACTGAGCGGCCCCCTGTATGACTCCTGGAAAACCAAATGGAATGAATCCACCTTTACCATTCAGCTCACGATCTGGAACCTGTGATTTAGTTAGAATTGTTAAAATTTACTTTAACGTAATAAATAATTATATAACTTTAAAAAATAGTTGCTTCATCATCATCATTATCGGGATACGACTGAACCTTCTCTACTCTTCTCTGTCTCATACCATATCAAAATCTCTTCTATTCGTTTTAGAAAATTTCGGAATAAAATTTTGAACATTTAAAAATAAGTAACTGCATAAATGACTAAAATAAACTTGTAAACTATGATATAAATTAAATTGACCGGAAAATAATTATAAAATTGAAAAATTTCTTTTACCAGCCAAACAGTTGTTGAGTGAAGAACGAAATTGTGCCATACATATAAATCAGCAGTATCGTATAGACTTATCAACTGCATAATATATACAGTGTATATATATATACATGTATATATATATATATATATATATATATATATATATATATATAGATTTCGTGTGTTGTGTCTGTGCCACTACGTACGTAATACTGTAGACCATTTAAACCGAAAGTGCACGTACTGTAAGAAAGCTATAGGACTATAAGTAGAAACTGAGGAAAGCAACGGGAAGCCAAATCAGAAGCCGTACATTTGGAAGCTAAACTTTTATGTTATATATATATATATATATATATATGTATATATATATAATATATATATATATATATATATATATATATATATATTATATATATATATATATATATATATATATATATATCAACAGTATAGGCCTATCGACTGTATAGGCCGATCAACTCTATAAAGCTATCGCATATTTTAACAGTTCAAGTCGCAAACCACATCTGAATTGATGTTCCAGTTGCTGAGGTCAGCCCAGAAGAAGCCGCAGATGATGGCGTAGAGAAGAACAACGAGATTTATGAACGTTACGAAGTTGTTCAGTAGAGAGGACTCTCGTACTCCAAGGCATAAAATAACTGTCAACACACACAAAAATTAATATCACTATACAGTTAATTCATTGAAAAGGTTAAATAAAAGCTGGCAAAGCTAATGTTAACGTCAGTTTCCGCACTCGAAAGCGATGCCAGTGACGGGCGAGCCCAGGATCTGAACCCCGCACATACTGATCCGCGGTCGAATACCATAAAGTAATAGAATTCATAGCACAACATTTAAAATTGTTGTACGACAGCGCAACTGGACAATTGTCATCTACAATATACATATAATAATAATAGTAAATGTTTAACGTCCATTTCCTCATCCAAGGATGATGTCAGAGACATCCCGACAGTACACACAACTGCAGATCAATTCAACCAAACCAATCTGCAAAAGAAATGTGCTATGGAGAAGTAAGGTCCTAAACGAAAACCAGTCCGGTGATGAAAGATGGTCAGGATGAAACTGACGCTAACATCGGCTTTACTGCTTTTTCACGTATTTCGTGCGTACGATTCTACCTAAAGTCCAATAAATAGCCTATGATTCCTATAATTCAGATCTGGATTCTTGCAGAGTCTTTTCTATACTGACTATTGTAACTGGATTCGAATGTGGATTTCAACTGCTTTTCAAAGTGGTTGCATTAATTTTCTCATATCTCGTAAGAATTATCGTCATTTTCTCAAAGTCGAAGTTATTTAAGGAGATTAGAACTAGAAATCCGAAAATACAGGATAACTTACCGGTGAAGAGGATAACGATGCTGAGAGCGAGTAGATCGGGATAGGGAGAGAACGAGTGGATTTTGATACGAAGATGTTCTCTCAGGTAGTCACTCATCACGTGACCTGATAGAGTGTCCACGTATTCGCTCGTTGCCTTGGCGTTAACAGCAGCAACTTTGTAAAACAATAGTAACATCATCATCATCGTCGTCTTCTTCATCATTAGTATCCTCTCTAGAATCTCAGTCCACTCAGGGTCGGGATTAGAAAAAAAGTGTAGGAATTTCTTGAGCCTAGGCGCTCATCAACCAAATGCACTTTGGTTGATGCATTCACCGCAAAATTCAGAAGCAGTCACCGGCTGGTCTATTTCGCCAGCAACCCGGACACAATTCGGGTATCAAAATAAGAATAACATGCGAGAAAATTAGATTAGCATATCAATAAATAAGTAGATTAAAAGATCGACACAGGCGTTGTTCACAGAGTTCAGTCAAGCAGCAGGTTCAAGATACATATTCATACCTAGATTCTGCCTTCACACTCCGCAAAAACAACAACAATAACAACAATTAGAGTGCTAGAGTCATCAATGACAGCATAGAGCACTATTGTGTAAAAATCAAGCCGGCGAGCAAAAAGAAGGTGCAAAAATGGCGCAAATGCCAACATTCAGAATATTAGTCCGAAGTAAAGGGAATGAAAGAAAAGGAGGTTTAGTCATCATTCGCAAAGATCGCAAAGTGGCCAAAGAGCACGCCAGAGATCAACTAGTTAACTAGTCTTAAGAACCCCCGTCGTCTAAAATTTTAGAATTCTGAAATTTGAGCTAAAAATAATGATGAAAATAATAATAATAATAATAATTATAATTGTAATAATAGTAAGTATATAATAATAAAGCTAAAAGCTGGTAAAGCTAAGGTTAACATCAGTTTCCTCACTCGAAAGCGATGTCAGTGACGGGCGAGCCCAGGATTTGAGCCCCGCACATACTGATCCGCGGTCGAGTAACTTACCGACTTTGCCACTGGCTCCAGCCAGTATTACGTATAATAAGTATATATTATTATATAATAATAATAATAATAACAATAATAATAATAATAAGTATATTGATAAAGCGCCGCTCTAAATGCCACAGTAGCGCTGAATGAGCAGTGAAGGTCAGGTATCTAGTGAAGGTCATTAATGATGCACTGTATATGTATTTAGTCAACAAAATATTAGTTGAATACAAAGACACCATTAGAATCTGTCAATCAATCAATAAATAAAATGTAGACAACAAATTAGAACTAATGCATAACAAGACCAATAGGACATAACAAGAGCAGTATGAATAACATACTAATGGCATATTGAAGAATAATGTTCCAGCCGATGACGAATGCCCAGAGTTCACCCGCAGACACATAACTGTAGACATAGGCTGAGCCAGCCAGTGGCACACGTGCTCCAAACTCAGCATAACACAGTCCTACAGGGGTAACAACGACATCATCATCATCAACATCATCATCGTCGACGGTCGTCGTCGCCATCATCATCATCATAAGCATTATCATCATCATCATCATCGACTTCTCTTTGAGCCCAGTCTGACTAGGGTCGTGATACGAATAGTATTTCACCACTCCAACGAAAATATCACCACTGGCTGGTGATGTCTTCGTTGTTGTCAATGTTAATATCATTGGCAAAGTTTTTATTGTTGTTGATGACATCAATTAAAACTGAAATACATTTTACAACCAGTTTGTTTTCAAAGGCACTGCATATGACGCATTTAAGCTAGGATTTTAAAAGATAAAAGTAAATTAGAGTATTGCGAAGAAATAAATTAATGCAATGCGTAGGTCTAATGGGAATTCTGGGAAGAAATTACAGATAAAATTACAGATAAAAAAGTAAGTACTCTTTATAAGTGAAATGATCAACCATATTGATATCTATCACCTTTAATAATACATGCCTAAACCGTTGCCTAACGGTGTAAACATGCAGACAATTTTCCCTGTCGTGTGAATGTCTGAGATTTTGCTCTCAGATTAGTTCGGCTGAGAATCGAACCCACGAGAGTTCAATTCACCTAAGAATCTGGCAATTAAAATTTCCTGGCGTTACCTGACGCCTCTAACCACTGAGACATTCTCTATCTTCTTCTTCTTCTCTAAGTGCCGCGCCTGTTCCAAGCCTGAGCGGTCATGGTCATATTCCTCCATATGTCTCTGTTCATTGTTGCTCTGATCATCTTTGTTCCAGTTAACTAGCTGCATCCATTTGCTAAGACTCTTAATAAACGTCATTCGTTGTCGTCCCTTGCATCTTTTTCCTTCTATTATTCCTGTTAGTACGGTATTTTCAACTATTTTGTTCCGCATAATGTGTCCGAAAAATTGCATCTGTTGTCGTCGTATTCGGTTCAAACGGTCACGACAAGTTGACATTCTTTGTAGAACATCTTCATTTTTAACGTGGTCTTATAAGATATACGTAGCATTCTTCTATAGAACCACATCTCTGTTGCCTCAAGTTTCGATTCCATTACAGAAGAGATCGTCCAAACTTCACTTCCATATAACAATATTGGTTGAATATAGTATTGAAGAAGTCTTTTTGGTATCAATTGATAATTATGGCTTCTAAAAATCTTTGATATTCTGTTATATGCCTCCTTAGCCATGGCTATTCTTCTGTTTATTTCCTTGTCACATTTCTCATTTTGATGAATAAGTGACCCTAAATATATGACTGATTCGACTTGTTTGACATTTTGACCTCTTACATTGATTAAGCATGGCTGTGGCATTTTTAGTTTGCTAACTGTCATGCATTCTGTTTTCTTCATATTTATAGATAATCCACTAGCCTCACTATGATATATTACAATATCCAACATTTCTTGAAGTTTGTCTCGCGAGTCGGCAATAAGAACTATGTCATCAGCATAACGAATATTATTAGATTGTATCCTCCAAATACTAATCCTTTTATTTCACTGATATTCCTCATTATATTTTCACTATATAAGTTAAAAAGATCTGGTGACATTACACAGCCTTGCCTTACTCCTCTCTTAATTTTGCAAAAGTTACTATACTCGTTCTCATATCTCATTGCAGCTTCTTGATTCCAGTATAAATTCCTAACAATTCTTATGTCTTTGCCATCTATATCCAATTCATGAAGAAGATCTATCAATTTGGTGTGTCTAACTTTGTCAAAAGCTTTGGTATAATCAATGAAACAAAGGTATAGATCCTTATTTAATTCAATAGCTCTTTCACACAGAATTCTTAGAACAAAATAGCACTCCTTGTACCAGAATCATCCATAAAACCAAATTGCACAGGATTTATTTCAGGTCTAATTTTATTTCTCATTCTCATTAGCAGAATTCTTAAATAGATTTTAATGACTACACTCATTAGACTTTTAGTTCTGTGTAGTTCACATTCTACCGCACCAGGTTTCTTCGGTAATGCAATAAATATCGATCTCAATAGATCTTTTTGAATTTCGCCAGTGTCATAAATGGCGTTTGCTATTGACGTGATCTCCTTTACGTTAAATTCTTCCGTGGCTTGTATCATTCTATAAGACCTGTCTCTATTGGCGTCCCGCAAAGCTCCATTTTAGGGCCACTATTATTCCTTATTTATATCAATGATATGCAAAATGCCTGTCCGGATATCTCATTTACTCTGTTTGCTGACGACTCAAATGCCTTCATAAATGGTAAAAATTTGAATGACCTATTTTCAAACGCTAAGAGTGCTTGTGACATGATAGGAAAGTGGGCTTCTAATAATCACCTAACGATTAATCTGGCCAAAACAGCCTACATTATCTTTTTCCCGAATTTGAAAGATGAAGAGTTCATCTCTAATCACAAACTTAATTTACAAATTGATCAAACGACACTAACAAGGGTCAAATGCGTAAAATTTCTAGGTATGGAGATCGATGAAGACTTACCTTTCAAAGATCGTGTTGAGTCAATTATTAAAAAAATTAAAAGCACAAATGGTCTATTGTTTTATCGATGAGATCTAATCCCTATGTCATGTCGTCGTAGCCTCTATTTCTCACACATTCTCGTATCAGCTACTGTATAGAAGTTTATGGGCATGCCTCTTTGAACATCTTAAAACCACTGCATATTATCTGCAATAGATCATTAAGACTTTTGCAAGGTCAAAATCGTTTTAGTCATGTTAAAGACCTGCATACGTCTTACAATACTTTACCTATTCGATTGTTACATAAACTTTGTTCTGCCAAACTAATCCACAAATGTCTCTACAATAGAGCCTCAGCATCTAATGCTTTAGTTAAAATGTTCGACCTCAATCATTCTAATTACCCTACTTGATTAAGTGGATCTAGTTATTTATATAAAAATCAGATATCTATTTTTCAAAACTTACGTTAATACTGCTTGCATTAATAGGAATGAAATTCCACCTCCAATTCGAATTATAAGTATTCTGTCATCATTCATTACCAAATATAAAAACCATTTAATAAATAGTTGGTTAAGAATATTCCTTACACACTACTTGTGCTGTTCGACCAAGCTATTTAATTCCAATTTATCTAAATGGTAAAAGTTTACGCCAATTAACTTAATTTTTTTATTGTATGTTTCTGTTTGTCTAATAACTCTGGATAAATAGGTGTTCAACTAGAAAGAACGATTCTCGTTCTCTTTGATGGCCTATTGCTTTTGCCTTTACTTAATTTGTTTGATTGATGCTATTTTTATTTTGCTTTCTATTCAATTTTTGACTATTTACGTGTGATTGTTTTCATTTTGTGTGGTATGTGCTGTGTTTCGATCTAATAAACATATTTCTCTCTCACTCATTTCTGCTGTTATGTTATCTGGTCCGCTTGCTTTATTCCTTTTTCCTAATGGTATATCTAACTTCATCTTCTAAGATTTTAGGACCTGCTATTTCTTTAGTTACTTTTGGAAGTTTCATTCGATTATCTTTAAAAAGGTCATCGATATACTCTGACAATCTATCAAGTACATCTTTCTTTGTCATGAGAATATCTCCATCTACACGCATATTATTGATACGATGAAAGCTAGTTGTAACAGTTATTCTATTATTCTATAATAAAAAATTATTCATTTCAATCATTGCCAATGGTGATCAACACAGAGTACGCTTTAAAAAGTAATGGGTGTATAGCCGTCACAATTTAACATTCATAGAAATTCAATAGAGCACAGGTGTGCAACTTCAATATAATTAGTAGATTATAAAATAACACAAATTAATTCAACTAAGTCAGGTGATATGTTTTTATCATGGACTGAAATACAGATATTCGTTATTATATTTGCTTTAAAATTATGCTACAGGGTATACTATGAGGTTGACGTCTTTGCAAGTTTGACTTTATTGTCCTTGTAACCTAGTTTTATGCAAAACAATAATGCATCTGTGAGACAAATCAATCAGAAAATTGTGATGTTAAAGAAACCTTTCAACTATTATTTTATTTACTTATACATTAAGTTATACGGGTTTCAAAGAGTGGAATAGATAATAGAATAGAATAGAATAGAATAGAATAGAATAGAATAGAATTGAATATACTTGAATAGACTAGAATAGACTGGAATAGAATAGAATAGAATAGATTAGAATAGAATAGAATATAATAGTATAGAATAGAATAGGATAGAAATGAATAGAATAGAATAAAATAGAATTGAATAAAATCAGATCAGATAAAAAGAGTGACTACGTTGAATTCACTAACGTAAAACGGACTAAGATAAACTAAACACTTTTCTCGAGTTTTGTCTGAGACGTTGAACAGTAGAACATCCGTTAGCTGCACCTGTCATAAGAGGCACAAAGCAAAATCTAGGGGAAGGCAAAGGTGAATAACCTTAGAACCATATTTTGCAAGCTCTAAGCTACGTAATGAAGGCATATCCTTCTGTGAAGGAATTTACCTGTTGATTCATGGAGTGTCCTATAAGGAGCGTGAAAGCAGACCTTGGTTTGGCCAATTCACAGAAAACTTGCGAGAGTAAAAAAGTTTACGATAATCTAATTTGCAAATTACTTACAAATTTCGGAGTATGTGAAATGGTATATATATTACTTGATTTTCATAGGTATAACTTTTTGAGTAAATTAATTGCCGTTAATCAGTTAAATGATAAAATAGAATTAGACAATTCTGACTATTTGGATTACAAAGTTTTAAAAAATAAATATGCACTCCAGACAAAAGATTCACCAGCTGTGACTCGGTTTAGGTTTTGGTCATATTTGAAAGTCTAGTTTTAAATACTGAATAGGTAAATTTTGGTTTAAACAATTATCTATTTAGTAAGAATTTTAGTTTTGTTTAGTTTTATTTATGATATATCTTATGTTGTATCTGTAGGTGATACTTGTTTGTTTTCTGTTTTCGTTTTTGTTTACTGCCATGACTTTGGTGAAATAAAGATTATATATAGGCCTATCAAGTGTTTACAGGGTGATTAAAAAAGTGATCACACCTGCACAAAGTTTGAATATCTCAGGCTATGGTCAATATTTTCAAATCAAACTTTTAAGAATTACTAAAGGAATAATTTTTGATCTGGTGGCCAATTTTCTTCCATTTTAATCTATCGATTGAAACCATTTGGTTATATAAGTTATATAAGTTTCAGAAGAGCAACCCCCTATTTTAACCTAAAAATGCCGTTTCTACAACGGTAAGGGAAAATTGCACTACATTGGCGAGAAGGAAAAGTTGAACGCTCAGTATTACGTGAAAACTTTACTTCCCAAGTTGTTTGGTGATTGCAATGCTCTTCTACCAAATGGTTTCATCTTTCAGCAGAATGGTGCTACGGCTCATACTTTTCGTCATGCACAGGAATGGATCAGCGAGAGACATCCGCATTTCATCAGAAGAGTGAATGGCCTCCAAATATCCCGATCAAAATCCTCTGAATTACTATATCTCGGGAACCATGCTACATCTCTATCAGAACCACCAATCGAAGCCTAAAAACAAGATAGAAGTGCCTGAAGTGCTACAATCAATTTGCGAAAGAGTGCCCCAAGCTGGAATCAACAAGGCTGCCCAAGCGTTCCGAAAACGACTTCAGTCCTGTGTAGCAGCTGGAGAAAGCATATTGGATAGTCAGTAGTGCTAGCAGATACAACTGGTTCTTTTTGAACCACCAGAACGACCCTTTTCAGAGCCAAAAATGTAAATAAAATATGATTTATATTTACAGTACATTCAAGAAAGGGGGGTTGCTCTGCTGAAAGCTTTATAGCTGGCCAATCTACGTGATAAAATGGATGAAAATTGGCCACCTTATCAAAAATTAGTCCTTTAATAATTCGTACAAGTTTGATTTGAAAATATTAACAACAGCCTGAGATATTCAAACTTTTTGGAGGTGTTATCTTTTTTTACTCATCTTGTATATGTGTCAACATGAACATGTATACACACAATAATTACTTTTATATAATGTATATATATAAATATATATATGTCCAATATGTAAATATATATATATATATTATATATATATACTATATATATATATACAGATTATATACATGTATATAACATTTACAATTTAAAATTATATATTTATTTATTTATAATATAATATTATAATATTATATATAATAATATTTATAATAGCTATTTAGATTTTATACTATATTATTCAGTATATATAATATATATATATACATACATATATATATATTATATACATACATGCATGTATATATATATATTATATATATATATATACATGCATATATATACATACATATATATACATATACATACATATATATATACATATATATTCATACATATATATACATACATATATATACATACATATATATACATACATATATATACATACATATATATACATACATATATATACACACATACATGTATATATACATACATATATATATACATATATATACATACATATATATACATACACATATATATACATACATATATATACATACACATATATATACATACATATATATACATACACATATATATACATACATATATATACATACATATATATACATATATATATATATATATACATACATATATATATACATATACACACATACATGTATATATACATACATATATACATACATATATATACATACATATATATACATACATATATATTCATACATATATATACATACATATATATACATACATATATATACATATATATACATATATATATATATATATACATACATATAGGCCTACATATATGAAATATCCTGTACCGTGAACTGCTAGAATTATTAAATATTTTTGCAATAACCTACATGTAGATTATTGACATTCATTAATTCTATTTTCTCAAGACAAACAAATAAACCCTTTGGCTAAATGGCATTGACTGAAGGGCCATATTAAAAACTAAGAAATTGCACATTAGCTGAACTCAAAAGACAGCATAACGTCGGTAGCATCAGCATAAAGGTATGAAAATGTGCATGCGAGTGTGCGTGTGAGTTATTGTAATTTCATTGTTACTGTGGCCGGTGTAAATTAGAGTATTCGGAAAGAAATTGTAACTTTCTGGCTGAAAGTTATTCTATTATACCGGCTCATAATTCTAATTGTAAACATTGGTATTTTTCAATTTCTAAATTTCTATTATCGAAATATCTACTATTGTAAAGATCTGAAAACTCGTCTCAAATCAAGTGTTTTCTTCCTCACTAAAGATTAATCAATTTGCTACTTGCTATGGCTTGTCTTCTTCTAGAATAATAAATAATAATAATAATGAAAGTCTACCTCACCTGTGGTCTGAAGGATCCAGATTATGTCATTGGTTACAAGAGCGCACATGATCAAAATTATGTTAACTCAATTGTCTCAGTATGTGCGCCCAATTATCCTACAATAAAATTGAAGGTTAATTTTAAAAATATACCGGCTAGAGTTGTATAAAATCTCGAGCCTCTATAATTATACATAATCTTCAAAGCTTCAATTATCATGCCCTGAATCTTGGACTTGCACTGTTTTGATCTCTCTCTTATTGTCTTTGTATACTCAGTCGTCATCGTGTGGAGCTTTGGCGCCTGTTTGTACAGATTTTGCTAGAGATGTCCCTGAAATTGCCATATGGCCAGGAACCAGACGTTAAGTTCTTATTAAATGATTGAGTGAGTATAAAATTTAGTTGTAATGGAGTGACTGAGGAAAGGTATGGAACAAATACGAACCGGCTAACAGGGACGCCAATGCAGCGATGACGAAGCTGAGGATAACGGCAGGTCCAGCTGTTAACTTAGCCACCTGTCCTATCATTATATAGGCTGCGCTGCCTACGGTGCCTCCAATGCCTAAATAGATCAATCAATAAGTCAACCAATCAATAAAACACTGAATCGATCAAACGATTTTAGGAAACCAATCAAACAATCCGATCAATTAATAAGCAAATCAATAACTCAATCAATTAATAAGTCAATTAATCAACAATAATTAATTAATTAATTAATCAACAAATCAATCAATTAATCAACGAATCAATCAATAAAACATGGAAGGTAAACATTTGGTTGCATCATTGATTTATAAAATACGGAATACTAATTGTTTATCTGTAGCATATGTAACTACGATGAACAAGATGATGACGCGAGTTGTATATCAAGATAAGCTTTTAAATGGAAGGAGGCTAATTAGAGAATATAAATAGCTAAACTAGTTAAGATGATTTCATGAGGCCCTCACTAGGCACGCACAATCAGTGAGAAATATTGTAGAATGACAACAATTTCCCTGTGTCCGGATTGTTTGAAGAATTGAGCAACTGGTGACTGCACGCGTCGCAGAAGGCGACTAAAGCACTAAGATCCAAACCAACGTCAGAAAGGGCAATCGGTTGGTGAGCGCATATGCTCCAAAACTTGCTACAAAATTTTCTTAAACGAATGGAAAGGATCTTGAAATGGTGTGGGGCAGAAAGGAGTGAAGATGGTCCATTTGTATCCCCACCCTAGTTAAACTGGGGTTAAAGGGAAGAAGATGACATTGACGTTTGTAGAATGACAACGTACTCGTGATGTAATAGTACTTTTTATGCATTACTAAAACAATAATAGCCTGGTCTATGGCATGAAAATGTGACTTGAATATAAACATTTGTGTCTTCGAAGGCAAGAATGATTTCTCCGAACTGACAGCGATTAATACTGGTTGATATTTTAATTGCTAGATTATAAATATAGAACAGCTTCGTTCATTGACTAAGTACTTCAGTAACATTAGATTTACCAATGAGAGTTAAATTAAATGTTCTTTCTGGAGATTTTTTATTGAGCAAATGATTAATGATATATTGTTTAAATATATATATATATATATATATATATATATATATATATATATATATATATATATATATATATATATATATATAGTCTAAATTATTGATAAAATCTATAAATTAATGATTGGCCCTCCCATTTATTTGCCTTTTATCTTAATTATTGATTTATTGATTGATTTTTCATTGTTTGACTGACTAACTGATTGGTTTACTGATTGATTGATTTCCTAATTATTTATTGCTTATTAATTGATAGATTGATTGACTTATTGATTAACTGAAAGATAGAGAGACAGATATATTTATTGACTGATGAATTGATTGACTGATTGATTGATTGACTGATTGGTCGATTGATTGATTGATTGACTCACCAAGCATTGTTAGATCCACAGTAGTTAGACATCTGCTCAGCTTACTTTTTGAGCTCGTCGAATATTCCAAACTTTTTCTACGAGTTAATAAACTTATTATATTCTTAATGTTCAATTTTATCATCTTGCACAAGAATCCAAATTATGAACTTTTTAGCAGAAATATAGGTAGGTGGGCCTATACATCTGTACAATAACTGATTACATACTTCTGAAATGATATTAGCTTTAAAGCTATTTAAAGGTAATTAAAAATATATCACTAATAAAGAGTCCTACTAAAGAATTGCATAAGTCGCACATATCTCAATGTTTTTCTGGCTATTTTAGTTTCAGAATCAACGTCTTGTAACTTTATTCTGATTTCTTTAGAGCGTCTAGTGCAGTTATGCCATGAATTAAGTTACAATTCTTTACAGTAGACTACTGCTAATCTCCCTTTCATAGTAGTTATACACGAACGGTATTAATAATTTATTAAATGTGCAATTTGTCTCTTACAATGCTTTCTGAAACGAAAACAAAATATTATTGGCATGATAAATGAATGTATGTATTACAGGTATATTTATATAGGCGAATATCTACGTGGTAATTTTAAATCTTTAGCATGATTACAATGAAAACCAACTAGTCCTACATGTACTTCAATTGAAATATCTTCATATCTGAGTAACTACATTGCAACATCTAGTAAGTCCGTGTAATTTAGCCCTATTTTAGTATTTAGTTGGGTTGATGTCGTTTCTATTGGAAACCACTTCCCTAACGTAGATGCACGACGGTGGACATTCACCGGACTGGTTACACGGAAAATGGACTAAATTGCCTAACGGATTTAACATATGGTATTAAAAGTGATAGATATCTACATAGTTGATCATTTCACAATAATGTGTTACTATTATTATTATTATTATTATTATTATTATTATTATTATTATGAACGGTAGTAGCGCCAATAACGGAGAAGATGTGAGAGGAAAGACGGCGCTTGTACGACCATGTCATGAGAAGCTACAACCATTCGGTGATCAAAATAGCGATGAACCTAAATCCACACGGTCGTCGTCAGAGAGGGAGACCCAAGAAGCTTTGACTGGATGGAATAATCGAGGACATAAACATAGTAAAGGTCAATTCAGAAGACGTCCACGAACGCGGCAAATGGAGGCAGGCATGTCGACAAGCGGACCCTGCAGAATAGCCGGATAAACGCCAAGAAAACTTCAATGTTACCCCTACGCTATTATGATATTTTGTTAAATATTACTCTACTTACCAGGGTATAACCCTTACGAATGAAGCTTTCTGACCAAGTACTCGAAAATGTGATGCTAAAACCACCAGTGCTAAACTAAACTTAAATGTGGTTTGAGCAAATTTAACAAATATGTGTGGGTGTCTATTTTTGTATTCTTTCAATGATATAAATGTCTGATTAAAACCTAGCGTTTCGATTGGTTAAAGTTAAAAATGTCTTTTTGAAAGAACATTAATGACGGGTGAGCTACACAGCTTCAGTAGCAAACGAACAGTAGATATTCAATTTGAAAATAAACAAATGAGAAGTAAGTCGTAAATCTGCCTTTTAATGCAATAAAATCTCTTTTTACTATTTGAAACAGGAGATTCCCTTAAAAAATTAATTATTTCCCACTCAGCCTAGGATATAATAATTGTTTTCTTTCTTCATCATTTTAACTCTTCTATGTCGGTTTATAAGAAATGTTTATAAGAAGTATTCGACAATTAAACACCCACTTTGGTAAGACAGTGAACTAACGGGCATTGAATCTTGTGGCATAGTTAAATGCTAAATTCTTTCAATGGTTAGCGATTATCTTTAGGCCGGCTACTGATTGATTTACTAACTTTTCACAAATAAATGACATACTGTACAGTGAATCTCCATTTTTAACAACAATGAACAATTCAATTAGATGATTTGTATATCCGCTCAACAGCTGTCGCAACTTAATCTATATCAAAACTTTGAGTTGTATAAATTTATTAGAGTTCATTGTCATCATCTTCCTTTGAATCTCAGTTTAACCAGGGTCGGGATACAAATAGACTGTCTCAAATCATCTCTGTCCTACATCTTATCATTAGTCAATCCCCAATTTGAGAATTTTCCATTCGTTTAAAATTTTGTTAGCAATTTCTGGAGCCTAGGCGTTCACCAATCGAATGTCCTTTCTGACGTTGGTATGGATCTTAGTGCTTTAGTCGCCTTCTACGACACGTGCAGTCACCGGTTGGTCAATTCTTCAAACAGCTCGGACACAGCACGGGGAAAAGAGTTAGGCTAGATAAATCTGACATACTCATTTGATATCTTCGTTGAATTCCTAGGCTCACCCGTAACATCCACTCTGACAAAGGCACTTAACTACCAGGAATTTAAACTTTTAGGATAGTTTAGCACTCAATTTTTTCGATGAACGATGTTTATGTGTACGCCACTGACTGATATACTACCTTTTCATTAATACATGATATACAGAGATTTTGAGTTTTTAACAACAAAGAAAATTTCAGCTAGACAGCATTTACATCTACAGCTGTCGCTTCTTGATCTACATCAAAACTTTGAGTCGTATAAAATTTATTAGAGTTGGGGCAGATAAATCTTATTTGAGATCTTCGTTGAAACTCTCATAGAAATCAGCTCGTTACAGATGAGTATTTGTAATTACAATTAACTAAAGGCAAACCTCATCGCATTTTGTTTTATACCCGAATTCACTCGAAACACATTTACTTTTTGAAATTGTTTATATAACGTTACTTATTTCCGTAAAATAACTTGAGTTGAATCCCTTGCCTCTGACGTTATTCTGCTTTGTCATAGAAGTCATTAACATTTATTTCACGAGGGTCTTGAGCTGTTTCTAGGTAAAATTCAGTTCGAGAGTTGAAGTTCTAAAAAGTATAATGTGATCACATACATGTATACGTTCTACATACAAAATGAAAAGCCTACGTGTTATATCTGATGCTAATATGCCCACTACGGCTAAATGAGATACCTTTGATACTTATATTTATTATATTTAAAATTATTATTATTTTAATCGACATAGTAAAAACTGTCATTTAGTAATATTGGTAATGCATTATTAATAATAATATTATTTATTTGATATATTTCTATTTAATTTTTCCGTTTTACCCTGGGTGTAAAGAACTAGGAGTTTGATAATTACGATTCGAGCAAGATGTGCTAAATCGCCGCCCGGCTGCTCGAAGTAATATAGCGGCTTTACAAAGATTCTTGGCTTTTTAGCAGCTTTTTTGTAGTCTTCGCTTTCATCCTTTCTCTCTACTCCCTATTATGACTATCTATCTCTTCTAGTGCACTGCCTACTGGCAGGTCCATAGTATATAATGCCTCTACTCTTCTTCCTTACGATTTTCTCTTCGTGTCCACATATGAGTAAGTCTTTAAATCATCTAACACTCCTAATCTAGGCCTGACTCTGCCTCTATTTCCTTCCATTCTACCTTCTATGACCTATTTTAGTAAAGTTTTTAACCCTTAGAATATTTCCTATCCAAGTCTTCTATCTATTTCTTCCTATTTATATGACTGTGTCAAGTGTTAATTATGATATTATAGTGATATCTTAGCATCACAATTATAATTATTACAATTACATTATGATAATTTAGCAATCGTTATGATTAGTTTTCATTTGTTAGTGCAATTAAAGCTAGCGCGGTTTTAAGACTATCCTTCCAACACCCAGGGGATATTATCAATGCACGCAGTTTAGTAAAATAGTCGTCCATCCAAAGCTAACCGGGCCCGTTGTTGCTGAAATTTTTATACTATGCTCATGCAGTCTGCGAAACATCACTTCCAAACTATTACTTACAACTAGTTTAGTATTACATGAACAATACAGTCTATACTATTACACGAATGTCACGTCATGTGATCATTTTTTGATAGTTTTGGTCAAAGAACCAGCTGAAGTGTTTTTATCTCTAAGAGATACGGTGGTCGTATACATGTATATTGCTAGGATGCAACCATTCCTCTCCTAGCTGGATAAGGAGACAGTTACTAAATCTCATTCGCCACTCCACGTAAAACTTGAAAAATTCAAAACTTTGAGCCATTTTAAAGTTACATATTTAAAATCTTTATTAAACAATTCAGCTACTTAAGGGACAAAGCAAGCTCTATTGAATTCATGCCATGCAGTGTTTTTCTTTATTGATAATGACATGTTGAGGTGACTGCTTCAGAAAATTGCGAAACAAATTCACAGGTAAATTGTTCGTAATTGTCCTAAATTAACTCATAATTGACAATAAATATGGATAAATTATGCGCAATTTTGCTAAATTATCTCATAATTGATAATAAATATAGCTCATAAAACCAAACGAGGGAAACATTGAGCTTGCTACGCTTCTGTGGACAGGCACAATTAACTACGATGGGCTATTTAAGTCCTTCGCTGATCTCATCGTGGTTTTGTAGTAAGACTCCACCAGGTGTCACTGACGTTGTCTTTTCTAGACTATTAATGCCGTCCATTAGATGGGAACTTTCGTCTAGAATGTGCTGATTATTGTGATGAATTCCGTAGAGAAAATAAATAAGACAACCTGCATATGAAACAAAGCTGGTAAAGCTATGGTTAACGTCAGTTTCCTCACTAGAAAGCGATGTCAGTGACGGGCGAGTCCAGGATTTGAACCGCACCTACTGATCCGCGGTCGAGTATCTTAGCGACTTCGCCACTGGCTCCAGCCGAAACAAATGAAACAATAATCAATCGTTCATCTTGTCACGCGTGAGATTTTTGAGAGGAGTACATGCAAAATTTTATTACAGTTTCACGCTGCTGTTTTTGTTTCCTTGTCAAAGTTAGGCTACTGTTTTAGAATCTTTTGTACCATTATCTCTTCTCCATTATTAGCAGTCCTAGCCCATATGTGTACTGTAGTTTTAATATTGTAGTTTTTAGCGTATGTCTCACTCTTTCAACAATCATTGATGTTGAAACGATTATGACCAAGATTCGTTTTTACTGAAATTCGGCCGACTGGTAGGTTCAATTCCGCCGAAATATTTTATTGTTTGTGAAATTGAATACATCTGCTGAGAACGTTCTAACTTATGTATGTTGAACTGTAGTCTGATAACCTAGGAGATTCTTCATTAAAAACTGCCAACAATCCGTCTTCCAAGGTGGTCACCCATCCATGTACTAACCGGGCTCGACGTAACAAGTTCAAATATAAAAGATACAAAATAAAAAGGTACTCCTGTCGCGATATGTTTAGAATTAAAATTAAAAGAAAATTTAGCAAATTTCTAATAATATGAAATCCAGACATTGATTATTATATTAAATCAGATATCGGTTAGAATGCCAGTGGATATGTCAGATTCGTATATGGGTGGTATTTGAGTACTTATTTCTCGTATAAATACTCAAATACCACTAATAATACTTTTTCAGACAGCCACTCGTGCAGGCTTTAGCAGCAAGCATCCAGTGGGTTATATTGCGTTTAGTACCACTGCAATATACTATACGTGTTTGAAACAAGTCAAAACCTCATTGGTGTCTGAGTTGCAGATAGCAGTAGTTTTTTTGTTCGCCTAAGTTAATACTGATAAATTTATTATTCCCCAAAGTTAATACTCTTAATTTTTCTTAATACTCTTTTGTTATTCGGAATTGTTAATACTATTCTAGGGCCTATTAGTCATCTAAGTTCAAAGGCCTACTCTTTATTTTACTATTAATTAAAGTTCAACATCATCATCATCTTCCCTTAAATCCCAGTTTAACCAGGGTCGGGATACGAATAGACTTTCTCCAGTCCTCTCTGTCCCACACCGTATCATCAGTCAATCCTCTATTTTTTAAATAGTGGATTTACTTTTTATTAATTAAAGTTAATGCTGCTCATTTTATTATTCACAGATGATACTACTAATTTTATTATTCTGTTAATAATGCAAAAAGTAAAAGCAAAAATATCTAAGGTTAACGTTAGTTTCCTCACTCGAAATCGATATCAGTGACGGGCGAGACCAGGATTTGAGTCCCACACATACTGATCCGCGAATATCTAACCGACATCGTCACTGACTCCAGTAGCTTTGGAATCATCAATTTGAATGTTCCAATAACATGACCGGATATCCTCTAATAACATGATGTCCAATAACATGACCGGATATCCTCAAATAACATGATGTCCAATAACATGATCGGATATCCTCTAATAACATGATGTCCAATAACATGACCGGATATCCTCAAATAACATGATGTCCAATAACATAACCGGATATCCTCTAATAACATGATGTCCAATAACATGACCGGATGTCCTCCAATAACATTATGTCCATTAACATGACCGGTTATCCTCTATAACACGATGTCCTCTAATCCATAAACAGAGACTTGATACTTGCCTGCTGTTATCCAGATGGAAAACCTTATCCATGTTACTTCCGACAATCCCATCATTAGGGAGAGGTTTATGCAGATGCTGATCACTGGTAAAAATGGTATCCATGGTACCTGAAATTAATGTTAACCATGGTAACTAAGGTATAAATGGTAACCACGGTACCTGAAATTAATGGTAATCATAGTAACTAAGGTAAAAATGGTATCCACGGTACATGAAATTAATGGTAACCACGGTAACTAAGGTATAATGGTAACCATGGCACCGGCAATTAATGGGTCAACAATTATTTAATTATTAATTATAGTTGCCATCCACCGCAACGGCTAACGCTATCTATAAGCTGATTTGAGTACGATATTGATAGTGATAAAAAGCATGTACTGTAATTCCTAGAATTTCATTAACTGGCAGCAAAACGACATACTGTACATTATACTGTATAGGAAGTAATACGACATACTGTACATTATACTGTATAGGAAGTAATACGACATACTGTACATTATACTGTATAGGAAGTAATACGACATACTGTACATTATACTGTATAGGGAGTAATACGACATACTGTACAAGAAGTAACACGACGTATTATACATTATATTATACAAGAAGCAATACCACATACTATACATTATATTATACAAGAAGCAATACCACATACTATACATTATACTGTACAAGAAGCAATACCACATACTATACATTATACTGTACAAGAAGCAATACCACATACTATACATTATACTGTACTAGAAGCAATACCACATACTATACATTATACTGTACAAGAAGCAATACCACATACTATACATTATACTGTACAAGAAGCAATACCACATACTATACATTATACTGTACAAGAAGCAATACCACATACTATACATAATACTGTACAAGAAGTAATACGACATACTATACATTATACTGTACAAGAAGCAATACCACATACTATACATTATATTGTACAAGAAGTACAGTAAACCTTCTAGCTGCAAATGCGTATAAAACTTAGCCAGCACTAAATGTCCGATGGAACTATTTATCGTATTTTTAAGGGACATTAAAGATAGACCAACAGTTAACACTGCACGTGTCGTAAAGGGCGACAATTATAAGCAAGAATTGAGGAAGGCAAGGGAAAAATAACTGGTAAGCCACATTTTCCCAATTTATACGCTGAACTGAACTTTGTTGCGCTCCTCATGAAGCGCTAAAGCAGTTTATGAGTGGAAATATGTACCTTGAATCTACCACTTGGTAAAACTAGAATAATATTACAAAGCCTACGAGAATAATATCAACAGAGAGAGAACTATGTTTATTTCAATATACTCAAAATATTCAGTGACATACCCAAACAAGGCCATCAAATAGGTCACAAGTGACCTATCTAGCTGATCACCCCTCAGTCATACAAATTGAAAAATAACTAGGCAAACGAAAAAAACATGCAATACAAGTAAAAGAAATAACAGTTGATAAAGTTTGAAACAATAGCAACAGGAATTTAAAAAGAGAATATTGCTTCTACTAATACATCTGAGCTACAGAGAATCACTACTTTAATTAACATAATGTTGGTATGCAAAAGCAGGGAGTTTACAAAACGCAAACCTCCATTCCGCTTATACCCTTCCTTGGACAGATTACCCGGATTTTGGCTCGAACCATTTATTGACCACCTACACACTTCTTATCGGTTTTGATTTGATTCTACAGTGCTAAATGTTGTCAGAGACAACAGTAGAACACTAATGATATTATTGCTGGTGTTGCTATGGGCAGGCCTACATGATTGCTAGATGCTAATTAACTTATCTACATTAATAATATAGACATGATAAAATATGTTATTTCATAACATCAGTTTATTTTAATAAGATGCTAATGATTATATTTTTACTACATTATTATGATGAAGATTATATCTTTGGACTGATTTTCTAGATTTTGGAATTTGCACCACTTTTTGGACCTTCATTTGGCTCGCCGGCTTGGACTTGAATCAACAGTACTCGTTGTTGTCATAGATGACTGCAACACTCTAATTGTTGCTATATGTTATATTATATTATATTATATTATATTATATTATATTATATTATATTATATTATATTATATTATATTATATTATATTATATTATATTATATTATATTATATTATATTATATTATATTATATTATATTATATTATATTATATTATATTGTAGTGACACTACAACAATTTGTTGATAAATATATGTAGGCATTCTAACCATTGCAATACTTTACCACACCATTAATACAGACCTGAAATGTTAAGACTGTAGAGTTTCGTGGTTGCCTCGAGAGGAGAAAGAGAGATAGAAGGAATAGCAAGAGAGGAAGAATGAGAAGTAAATGGGCCCAAACTCGAATCTCTAGCAGATATGATGAGAGCCAGTGAATTACAGCTCCGCACCATATCGAAGAAATAACTGTGCACCATCAAATGGTCAATCAGTCAAGCGTTCACTCTACCAATCAATATGCTAAGCTAAATCAATCAATATACTAAGCTAAATCAATCAATATGCTATGCTAAATCAATCAATATACTACCAATCAATATACTAAGCTAAATCAATCAATATACTACCAATCAATATGCTAAGCTAAATAAATCAATATACTACCAATCAATATACTAAGCTAAATAAATCAATATACTACCAATCAATATACTAAACTAAATCAATCAATATACTAAGCTAAATCAATCAATATACTACCAATCAGTATGCTAAGCTAAATAAATCAATATACTACCAATCAATATACTAAGCTAAATAAATCAATATACTACCAATCAATATACTAAGCTAAATAAATCAATATACTACCAATCAATATACTAAACTAAATCAATCAATATACTAAGCTAAATCAATCAATATACTACCAATCAATATGCTAAGCTAAATAAATCAATATACTACCAATCAATATACTAAGCTAAATAAATCAATATGCTACCAATCCATATGTTAAGCTATAAGACTGTAGACTGACTTGAAATGGCTGAAGCTAGTGGAGTCGTCCTTATGGTACTCGACCGCGGTTTAGTATGTGCGGGGATTCAAATCCAGAGCTCGCCCGCCACTGACATCGCCTTCGAGTGAGGAAATTGACGTTAACCATAACTCTTAGCTTTATAACTTGTATAATCATGTATATAACTGAACAGCCTGTACTCTATATCATGTTCACTGAAACGCCAACTGTATGTATGATGTGACATTTAAAAATACGTCATAAATACTCGTTTGAATGATCATCAATCAAATGTCTCAATAGCGCAATGGTTAGAGGGGTAGATAACGTCATGAAGTTTTAAATGGCAGACCCTGAAGTGAATTGAACCCTAGTGGGTTCGAATCCCAGCCGCGCTCTGAGTGTTAATCTCGGACATTCACTGCATGGACTGGCTACATAGAAAAAGGATAAAACTGCCTAACTGATTTAACATGTAGTATTAAAAGTGATAGATATCAACATAGTTGCTCATTTCACTATATTGTGTGTTATTACTATTATTGCTAATCGACTGACTCAAGAAATTGATTGAAATATTCAACCATTGCTGGAAAGAGTTGTATAGTTGAAGCATAATGTGTTGACTAACTAGTTTCACTACATCAAATGATCATATTTTCGTACCTATAACTACAAGACAAGATTTGACGACCACAAAACTGAAAGTCGTTGGAGTGGCCCTAGGAAACCACAGAGAAGCTATCATTTCCTTTACTCCACTTTTCCTTGACCTTTCGACATCTACCTCCTCATCACTGTGGATGGAGCTTTGGCACAGCTTCCAGTCAGGTTCATATCTGCAGCAATAATAATTAAAACAACAATAATAATAATATCATTATTATTTTATTTTTATTATTATTATTATGAACAACAATGAAAATAATAATAATAAGTCATGCCGGACGGCATGACTTTAGTGCCCTGGTGCAACGGTAAATGTGCCGTTTGGGACGTCACGGTCATTGACACTATGGCAAACTCCTACCTGAATACGACTTCAGTCACAGCCGGTGGTGCTGCTGTTCATGCCGCCTCTAGGAAGTTGGATAAATACCGTGATCTGTCCTTAGGATATGAAGTTGTTCCGGTGGCTATTGAAACCATGGGCCCGATGAATCCCGAAGGAGTTGACTTTATTAATGGCATAGGCAGACTTATTGCAGAGCAAACCGGCGATAAGCGAGAGACATCTTTTCTTTGGCAAAGGCTTTCCATGACTTTGCAAAGATTTAATGCAGTCTGCTTCAACAATTCTTTTAAGCCGATTGATGACCTCGAGTAGCCGGGCGGCGATTCAGCACGTATTGCTTGAATCGTTTTTATCAAACCCCAGGTTCTTTACACCGGGGTAAAAAAAAAAATAATAATAACAATAATAATAATTATAATAATATAATAATAATAATAATAGTATATGGTATAATGAAGAAGAAGGGAAGGGACCATAATATTATTAATTAGATTAGGTCAATAATTAAGTTAGAACCGAATAATTTACGCTGATTAAAGTTATATTAAAACATAAAAAATTACAAAATAATCAAAACAAATTTTATGCTATCGATTGGTATATTCTAAATCATATCAGTGAACCTACTAAGCAGTCCATCTACTTACATCAGATACATGACTTTGGCTGGGCCGATGATTTGTTGGCAAGTTACTCGACAGCGGATCAAAAGGTGCAGAATTTAAATCCAGTCTTCTCCACGTCACAGACATGCTATTGAACAAGGAACTGACGTTAAACTTAGCTTTGGCTATTTAGCTATACTTAATAATTTAGAGACATTTAAATGCCACAAGTTAAATAAACCGTAGATTTTTCAGTTAAGTGAACATATTGCTCTGTAGCATTATCATTTACGACGACTTGCTTGATAGGATTAAGCGGCGTCTCTACAGAATAAATACGCTTAACTGCAATGTAGTACAATAACTAGAAACGCATTATAGTGAAATGATCAACTATGTTGATATCTAGCACTTTTAATACCACATGTATAAACCGTTAGGCAATTTAGTCTATTTTCCGTGTAGCCAGTCCAGTGAATGTCCGAAATTTTACTCTCAGATCAGCGCGGCAGGAATTCGCACCCACGAAAGTTCAATTCACCTCAAGATCTGTCGCTTAAAACTTCATGACGTTACCCCTACGCTATTGAGACATTCACTGCAATGTACTGGTTACCCAGACATACCTGAGCATGAGTACGCATATAGATACCATTGTGTAAGAGAGCAGAGCCACCATAGCAGCGTCATCTATAAGCTGCTTGAGGTCCAGTAACGTGGTAAATACACCTGAACATCAGTTGTATGAAACACAAGGAAAGCTGAATTTATATTCGTATATATTATTATCACGTCATGTGACGTAACAAGAAATAATACCTGCATATGTGGTCACTGGCTGGAAACAGTGGCGATGTCGGTAAAGTACTCGACCGCGGATCAGTATGTGCGGGGTTCAAATCCTGGCCTCGCCCGTCACTGACATCTTTACGAGTGAGGAAACTGACGTTAACATTACCAGCATTAGCTTTACCAGCCTGTCAAGATAACTCTAAGTCATTTAGCATTGGCATCTAACCACGATATAAAACTGTTACTTGAAAGTCTTTCATTATACAGTATATTACGCTAAATATATCTAACACGTTTGCTTGTGCAATAATCTACTATCACATTCACTAATTGGATAGAAGTAGACCAGCAAGATGATCACATCCCAAATGCAGATAATGTACTAAACTTTAGTGTAACTGAATGCTTATTAAATAGCTGTGAAATCTGTTTTAAGTAAAAATCTCCCATTGAATAGGGTCCTTCTTATATTTCCCATTGACTTATGGCTAATAATATAGCTGGAAAGCACAAGGGTCATAATTAGTGAGTGCTGGAGAACAAAGTCTTCAATATTTTATGGATAAATAATCAAGCTACAACGACAGATGGGGCTGTACATCTCGCTCTCTATCTATCTATCTATCTATCTATCTATCTATCTATCTATCTATCTATCTATCTATCTATCTATCTATCTATCTATCTATCTATCTATCTATCTATCTATCTATCTATCTATCTATCTATCTATCTATCTATCTCTATCTATCTATCTATCTATCTCTATCTATCTATCTATCTATCTATCTATCTATCTATCTATCTATCTATCTCTATCTATCTATCTATCTCTATCTATCTATCTATCTATCTATCTATCTATCTATCTATCTATCTATCTATCTATCTATCTATCTATCTATCTATCTATCTAGCTATCTATCTATCTATCTATCTATCTATCTATCTATCTATCTATCTATCTATCTATCTATCTATCTATCTATCTATCTATCTAATCTATCTATCTATCTATCTATCTATCTATCTATCTATCTATCTATCTATCTATCTATCTATCTATCTATCTTATCTATCTGTCTGTCTGTCTGTCTATCTATCTATCTATCTATCTATCTATCTATCTATCTATCTATCTATCTATCTATCTATCTATCTATCTATCTATCTATCTATCTATCTATCTATCTATCTATCGATCTATCTATCTATCTATCTATCTATCTATCTATCTATCTATCTATCTATCTATCTATCTATCTATCTATCTATCTATCTATCTATCTATCTATCTATCTATCTATCTATCTATCTATCTATCTATCTATCTATTCTATCTATCTATCTATCTATCTATCTATCTATCTATCTATCTATCTATCTATCTATCTATCTATCTATCTATCTATCTATTATCTATCTATCTATCTATCTATCTATCTATCTATCTATCTATCTATCTATCTATCTATCTATCTATCTATCTATCTATCTATCTAGCTATCTATCTATCTAGCTATCTATCTAGCTATCTATCTAGCTATCTATCTAGCTATCTATCTAGCTATCTATCTATCTCTTCTCTCGTCTCCCCCCCCCCCCCCCCCCTCTCTTCACTCGAGCCGTCTCTCCTCTCTCTCTCTCCGCTCGCTTCTCTCTCTCTCTCCTCTCTCTCTCTCTCTCTCTCTCTCCCTCTCTCTCTCTCATCTCTCATCTTCTCTCTCTCCCTCTCTCTCTCTCCTCTCCTCCTCTCTCTCTCTCTCTCTCTCTCTCTCTCTCTCTCTCTCTCTCTCTCTCTCTCTCTCTCTCTCTCTCTCTCTCTCTCTCTCTCGTTCCATGCTTTACATAATTCCAACTCATTCTTTGGCTTCTAGTGCATCATTCTGGTCCGCAAAGAATAAAATCTAATTACAAGAAATGAAGCTTTTTCTTTTAGAAATTTATAGTCTTTCTTTTCCAGACGTATATATCCAGTATACTTATATAGTCGGTAAGATACTCGACTATGGATTAGTATGCGCGGGGTTGAAATCCTGGGCTTGCCCGTCACTGGCATCGCTTTCGAGTGAGGAAACTGAGTTAATCTTAGCTTTACCAGCTTTATCTGTATAGCAGTAGCCCTTAGTCTTTTTTACAATCATACTGCAGCATCGTATAGTCAGGTATGATATACAATCATAATGAAATATAACGGAGTATTGCACTAGCACTTGATTAGTGTGATATCCCAACGTGTATAACTTGTACAAGTCGATAAGGTCCTACAGAATCAGTTATTCACACTTATTAAAGATCCCCTTTGTCTGGCTGGAGCCAGTGGCGATGTCGGTAAGATATTCGACCTCGGATCAGTATGTGCGGGGTTCAAATCCTGGGCTCGTCCGTCACTGACATCGCTTTCGAGTGAGGAAACTGACACTAACGTTAGCTTTACAATAGCTTTCTAAACGTAGGCCTACCTGAAGTCAGTGAAAAACATACCCAAACGTTTCTGCTGGAATAGCTCATCAAACCAATCATGACTCAAAATAACCTCAATTAAATGATTTCTAATTGATTAAGTGATTGATAGCTTATTAAACTGACCCGTTAGAATACCGGTCACGACGGTTGCATATATTGGAGTTTGGAATTTTTCGTTGACTTTTGCGAGAAATGAAAATAGTAATCCGTCGCTTGCCATACTGTAGACTACCCGTGGAGTTGCAAAACCATTACCAATTGCACTGAAAACACATAAAATAAGAAATAAATCAATTCAGTTCTGTTCTGCACAATAAATAAATAAATGCTGAGCCATATCAATGGCCAAATTTAAAGTAAATCTTCTGCTCAATTGCATGTCTGGAGCCAGTGGCGACGTCGGTAAGATACTCGACCGCGGATCAGTATGTGCGGGGATCAAATGCTGGGCTCCCCCGTCACTGACATCGCTTTCGAGTGAGGAAACTGACGTTAGCCTTAGCTTTACCAGCTTTACCAGCATGTCAGTGATAGATTGAGCACTGGATTTGAACACTGCACCAACTAACCAACTGTCGAACAACATACAACAAGCTACCGGCTAAGGCAGATAGAATACAGTTCAGTACAAAGCAATAGCTTGAAAGAACGTAGGGCATACAGTAAATGCAGCAGTGTACATCGCAGTATTTAGTTTTGTGAAGTGTAAATGATTATATATTTTTGTACAATGTACATTGTATATTGTGCATTACGATGAAATGGAGAGTAATAGAACAGCTGATTTAATTCGCATATTTAAGTACACTTATGAAAATATAGCAAATAGCATAATTATACGATGCAAACATTAACTGAACCTTCAGAAAAACTGAATTATGGATCCCTAACTCCGAAATTTAATTTGAAATGAAAATGCAAATGACTATTTTCATGCAAACACAATTATACACCTCCATCAACCCAAACTTCTTGAAATTGAGTAAGCCTTATTTTTCAGCTACAGTATATCAAATGTTAAACAATAAATGGTGCTTCATTAATTTACAGGTAGTTAGAACGAATATTTACACAGTAGTTAAACAAAAGTGGTTAAACTCAGAGATTACATATACGACATTCTCTGTTAATTTAACTATGGGAAACCATCTCAGAAGCCATACTTTTCTCAAGCTATGGGTTACGTAAGGTATGGATAAGGCATTGACTTTGCGAAGGGATTAATTTATTGATCTAAGGAGTGCTCTTATGGAGCGAGGAAGCAGACTTTGATTATGAATTATGTACCTTGAACCTGCCACTTGGCAATGCACTGAAGAGAGACATATAATATCTAATATATATATATATATATATATATATATATATATATATATATATATATATATATATATATATAGAGAGAGAGAGAGAGAGAGAGAGAGAGAGAGAAAGAAAGAGAAAGAGAGAGAGAATCATATCACATTGTATAAAGCGAAATCGTAAATAAATAACTAGAATAACAGCTACTGAAAATCAGAATGATTTTGATGAAACATGGATTTGATTGACTCAGTTAAAACATGGATTCATTATTGAAGGGGCCAGAGAATTGTAAGTAAGCTACGTTTAATAAAGAGAGTTATATACGAACCACGACATGAAGGCACTTAGACCCCCTAATGAAATGACATATGCCACTACCGACCATCCCACATTGTAAAAAGCTGTCGATAGAGAGGCCGTGACGCTGAGTTGATAATAGGGCATCATCAGCGTTAGTACCACTGATAACCCTGCATATAATAGGGCATCATCAACGTTAGTACCACAGATAGTCCTATATATAATAGGGCATCACTAACGTTATAATCGCTGATAGCCCTATAGATATAGGGCATCATCAGCGTTAGAATCAGTGATGGACCTACATATAATAGGGTATCATCAGCGTTAGAACTATTGATAGCCCTGTATATAATAGGGCATTATCAGCGTTAGAATCAGTGATAGCCCTGTATATACACGTAATAAGAGATAATTTAACGCTAGTAAAAGTGATAGCCCTGCAAATAATAGGGCATTATCAACTTTACATCAAGTGATAGCCCTGCAAATATTGATGAAATCAATTCTTCGATTTTCTATGCAGGTTTTATTAAATATCGACTAGCGCTAACTAGTTTAACAGCTTCTTTCTTTGGTGTTCGGTTAAGTATCAGGTTTAAAGTCCATATTCTTACTCATATTCTTCTCTTTCACTTACCAAATAGTACTCTGTTAACTAAGAAGTTGATCTTCTCTCTTAGAGTACTTTCTACTGGCAGGTCCATGATAGATACATTTCCACTCCTATTCTTCCATTAATCCGATCGATGATTGACAGATTTCTATATCCGCAAATGCAAATTTGCCAATTAATTTAATCTGCAACTAAATAATTGAGTGATTGATTTTACCAAAATAAACCAGAGATACAGATGAGATGCACCCAATTGTAGCGAGTGGGATTGATCTTGCTGAATTGATGACTTCTTCGCCTAAAGTGGTTTAAATGACAAGCATCATGTATTGTTGTATTAAAGTAAAAGTAAACACACGCATTACATGTATATTGAAACGATTAGCTGTGTTGATATCTATCACTGTTTAATACCACATGTTTAAACCGTTAGGCAATTTCTCTAATTTTCCGTGCAAACAGTCCTATGAATGTCCGACATTTTACTCTCAGATCTGTGCGGATTGGATTCGAACCCACAATTTTTCAGTTCACCTAAGAATCTGTCATTTAAAACTTCATAACCTTACCCCTAAGCCATTAAGACATTCAATGCCTTAATAATATTAATTACGCAAACAATAATTTAATAAGCAGTAATTCCATCATTTACATCGTTAAGCAACTGCTACTGAAGTGTATCGCGACTTCTTATTCTGGTCCCAACCTCACTATCCTTGTTCCCAAGACCCAATATTGAGACCCTTGATTAAAAGAAACAGTAAATCCTGGAATAGACGTTAACACCAGAGAAACGACAGTCAAACTGGTAAAAAAAAGCTGGTAAAGCTAAGGTTAACGTCAGTTTTCTCGCTCGAAAGCGATGTCAGTGACAGGCGAGCTCAGGATTTGAACCCCGCACATACTGATCCGCGGTCGAGTATATTATCGACTTCGACACTAGCTCCAGCCAAGACTGAATGACCGTCAAAATGCGAAGAGGAGTTGTTCTAAGGATTAAACAGATTCATGGGACCAGGTTTCATGAGAATTTCACTACTCAAGATGTATCATGGGAGACTTCGATAGCCTCTCAGAACCTGTTCTCCATGATCATAGGTTTGAAGTGATCAATCAAATATAAAACATATACACATATCAAAACTAGACAATATTAATAGATAGGACACTATGAATTTCTCCCCCAGATTAAATAGAAGTTAATCCATTATATAACTGAGGCAGGCAACAGAAAACCACCTCAGAAGTCACATTATTTCCAAGCTATAGGCTACATTAAGGTGTGGATAAGTTATGCCATTTGCGAAAGGATTAGCTCGTTAATCGATGGTGTGCTCTTTATGCAGCGTGAAAGCAGTGAGTAGTAGTATCATATGTACCTTGGACCTAACTCTTGGCAGACCACAAGGGAGAGAGAGAGAGAGAGAGAGGACGCAATAGGCAAAATCCAAGAAAAGCGAAGTTCCAAACTGTTATCACTCTCAAGCAAATGAATTTAATTGAAATCAATCATAACTATACATTATAATTATAGGAGTAATTATTATAAGTATAGGAGTAATTATTATAATTATAGGAGTAATTATTATAATTATAGGAGTAATTATTATAATTATAAGAGTAATTATTATAATTATAGGAGTAATTATTATAATTATAGGAGTAATTATTATAATTATAGGAGTAATTATTATAATTATAGGAGTAATTATTATAATTATAGGAGTAATTATTATAATTATAGGAGTAATTATTATAATTATAGGAGTAATTATTATAATTATAGGAGTAATTATTATAATTATAGGAGTAATTATTATAATTATAGGAGTAATTATTATAATTATTAGAGTAATTATTATAATTATAGGAGTAATTATTATAATTATTAGGAGTAATTATTATAATTATAGGAGTAATTATTATAATTATAGGAGTAATTATTATAATTATAGGAGTAATTATTATAATTATAGGAGTAATTATTATAATTATAGGAGTAATTATTATAATTATAGGAGTAATTATTATAATTATAGGAGTAATTATTATAATTATAGGAGTAATTATTATAATTATTAGAGTAATTATTATAATTATAGGAGTAATTATTATAATTATTAGAGTAATTATTACAATTATAGGAGTAATTATTATAATTATAGGAGTAATTATTATAAAAATTATTAGAGTATTATAATTATTAGAGTAATTATTATAATTATAGGAGTAATTATTATAATTATTAGAGTAATTATTATAATTATAGGAGTAATTATTATAATTATTAGAGTAATTATTATAATTATTAGAGTAATTATTATAATTATAGGAGTAATTAAATCGATTATAACCTGCCGTGGCAATGACGTCGAAGCCCACGAATGCAACGAAACATTGAGCTGCACCCCGCATGACTCCAAAAAATCCAAATGGAAAAAATCCACCTTTACCATTAATCTCTGAGTGAGGTACCTGTGAAATAAGTACAGAAATCTCCATCATCATCATCATCATCTTCCCATGAATCACAGTTTAGCAAGGGTCTGGATACGAATAGACTGTCTCAAATCCTCTCTGTCCTACATCATATTATCCAGCGGTCAATCCTATATTTGAGATTTTTCCAATCGTTTAAATTTTGCAGCAATTTCTGGAGCTTAGACGCTCACCAACCGAATGCCCTTTCTGACGTTGGAGTGGATCTTAGTGCTTTAGTCGCCTCCTACGACACATGCAATCGCCGGTTGGTCAATTCTTCAAACAACCCGGACACAACACAGGGAGAAATAAGTAAAGCAAATGAATGTATAAATATTTTAATATATTTTGAAGGTGGACTGGCTGATATTTCATTTGATTTTGAATGAGCATCTCTATAAATTAAGTTAAGCAACGTCGGGTATGGTTAGTACTTGATTATGTAATCATCTTGAAGGATCGAGTGCTGAGAGCTTTGAATGAATCAAAGGTTATCCTAAAATCCGCGATTTTATCCATATAATACCTAATAACCAAACCCAAGACTCTATGAGACATACAACACAAATCAAATCAAAACACCTAAATCGATGTTCTATCAAAATGTAACCGTTATTAGTGACCAAGAAATAAAGGAAGGAGGATATAACAAAAATCTAAGTAAGGAAATTATGTAACAAGTGCGGTATGACTGAACGAGAAATAAAGTACCATAAATATATTTTATTATATTCGTTTATTACATGAAATCTGACATATCGCAGAAAACGTACACACACACACAAATGGCAATATAGAAAGTAATAAACATAAGCAGACATTGTTTAAAAAAAACTTAATAAGAGTCTTTATATAGCATTCTAATTATAAAGTTCTTATCCATCAAAGGTGTGCGCTTAGATGGTAAAGAGAAAGTGTGAGCCCTCTCCCTTTAGTTAACATTATCGTTAAGCGGCGGAAGAAGCCGGTGCAGGACATGCTGTTTGTTACTGATGATAGCGTTAAACAATTTCTCATCTACATCGGACGCGATATCCGCAAAAGATCGTACTCCATCATAGAAGTTACATCTTGTAGCCTTCCTGAGGAAGGCTTCAAGGCGTTCACTCTCGGAGGAACCAACATAACCCCACCAAAATTGCGATGCATATGTTAACTTGGAGAGGACAATAGATTTAAAGGCAGTGACAATTAGGTCAGAATTAAGACCTTTTGATTTTAGAGTGCGAATGGCAAAAAGACTAGAAGAGCAACTGCTAATTATATCATCCACGTGGACAGAAAAAGAAAAGTTGGATTGCAGTGTAACACCTAAGCACTTCAAGGTGTTGACTCTAATAATTCCATCTAGGAGCGGTGGCACAGAACTTGCTAGAAATCTAGTTCGCGGAGGATGGAAAAGAAGTTCACGGGATTTCGACTTATTCAACTGTAGATTGTTCTTACTGAACCACAAGTCAATGTTAGCAAGTTCATCGTCAGTGGTATAAAGATACTGAGATGGGATAATGAGGTATCTAATATATTAAGATATTTGTTGGTCTTACTATTTATTCAATCAAAAAGAAGTAAATTCCGGATAATGTTTAAAAATTTACAAGATTAAATTATCATATATAAATTATTAGTCAATTATTTAATTATCCTAATGCTTGTTTCAAGATTTTCAGCTCATTTCGACACACTGGACAGTGACTTGTTTAGGACCTGGCTGTTGTTTCATCATACTTTGCTGAATATTAGTCTCCTTCAACGTCTAAACTGCGTCCAATCTAAAATACGTTTGTTTGATATCATCGCCAGCAGCTTTCTTCGTTAGGCAAATATACCCTCTTTGATTTCAATGCTCTGCACGGCAATTCCAAACTAATGTAGCCTTTATCTGGTATCTTAACATCTGGATATAATAAATTGACAGTAAGTTGATCGTCTTTTGAAAATTTGTATTCTTAAAAAAAGAATTTTTTGCAGTTTTCAGTTGAAATAGTGTACTTCATGTGCTGCTTGTATGATTGGCTCATGACGTCCCTGACACTGCTTTACCGCAAGGAACAGGACGTCAAATCTTATCGATCGATTGATTTATTTAGTGATTTATTTATTGATTGATTTATTTTTCATTTATTTATTGAAATTTTTCTTTTCTTTTACTCTCACAATTATGAAGAAGCAAACCTCATCTAGAGGGATGGTCCAGTTTTTCAAATCAACCCAGAACAAACCGCACACAATGACGTAAAGTATGATGATGAGATTGACAGATGTTACTATATTGTTCATTAGAGAGGATTCGTGCACTCCAAGGCATAGGAGAACTGTCATAACATAGAAAATCTATAAACAGAAATTTGTGAGAGTTTTCTAGTCTCCGATACTGCATTAAAACTTGTATAACTAAGGTTAACGTCAGTTTCCTCTCTCTAAAGCGATGTCAGTGGCGGGCAAGCACAGGATTTGAACCCCGCACATACTGATCCGCGGTCGTATGTCCTACCGACTTTGCAAATGGCTCCAGCCGTTAGAGAGTTATACTGGCATTGTATGAATATATAATGATGATGTAAGGGACGTCCCCAAGGTATACTTCACTAAAAGACAAACTTTAAAAACCTATTTTATAGTTTACTAAAAAACATACTTTACCCAAAACCATGTTCACATGCCAGTACAGAAAAGAAGAAATGCAGCAATAGCAGCACCCCATACATGATAGAAATTTGTCCTGTTTCTAAATTTGTCATGATATTCGGCTTTAGAGTTTTGACATTTTGTTTAAAAATGAAACTTCAAATATTCAAGCTCGACATCGTCGACTAAATAAAGGTTCTTCAAACGAACAAGAGCGTCCGATGAAAAATTCTATATGAGAAGTTGAAAGGTATGTATATGACGACAATTTAAAGCACTCAATTCTTATAAGTGATTTTATTTAAGAAAAAGTAACCGTGCATTATATTGAACTTTTCAACCATGTTGATATCTATCACTTTTAATACCACATGTCTAAACCGTTAGGAAATTTAGTCCTTTTTCCGTATAACCAGTCCAGTGAATGTCCGAGATCAACTCAGATCAGTGCGGTTGGGATTCAAACCCACGAGGGCTCAATTCACCTCAGGATCTAACATTTAAAACTTTATGACGTTACCCCTACACTATTGATATATTCTAATTATATACATTAATTCATTACACACGGTATCTTACCAGTTAAAAGGAGGATAATGCCGAGGGCGAGTAGATCAGGATAGGTGGAGAACCAGTGGATGTTGATAGGAAGATGTTCTCTGAGGTAGTCACTAATCACGTGACCTGATAGAGTGTCCACGTATTCGCTCGTTGCTCTAACGCTCACAGCAAAACCTATGAAGAGATTTGGAGTCATTAATGTACAGTTTTTAATCGAACTGTGATGCGCATTCGTGTTTTTTTACTAAAACTTAAAACTAAAACTTATGTAATATTTGTAGAATCCTAAACTTTATTAATAGTTCCTATTGTAGACAATACATAATTGATATCACTATAAAGAATTGTTACTGATATTTTATTTATACATGTATATATATATATATATATATATATACTGTATATATATATTATACACACAAACACTCAGATTCTCATAACAGTAGTGTTTTGAATAGAACAGCAAACAAAATAAAAATGCGGCTAACGGCTAAAAATTTAATCAAATTTGAGATTAAATTTTCATACAAATCTCTTCTATAGTTTGTAGAAATGGTTGATTTCAAGCAAACATCTATTATTAGGTTCCCGCAGTGTCAGGTTCAAGATATACATTATATTCCTACTCAGAGTTTGCTTTCATGCTTAGCAAAGAGATCAACAAGTTAACTAGTCTTAAGATTTCTCGTCCTGCAGAATTCTGGAAATATGAAATTGTGCTGGAAATAATTCGATAAATATAGTGAACTGAATAAAAATCTGATGCACAGCCACCTTTCGAATCTACCAATCGATTAGTAGCCACAATAAATTGAAGATATTGCAAATTGCGACTAATATAAAATAAGATCATTAACAGGATTAATAACTTACCGAGAGCATATTGAAGAATTATAGTCCAGCCGATGACGAATGCCCAGAGTTCACCCACTGACACATAGCTGTAGGCATAGGCTGAGCCAGCCAGTGGCACCCGTGCTCCAAACTCAGCATAACACAATCCTACAGGGTGAATAACTACATCATCATAATCATCATCATCATAATCATCAACATCATCATCTTCTTCTTCTTCATCATCATCATAATCATCATCATTGTCATCATCATCATCATCTTCGTCATCATCATCTGAGCCAGCCAGTGGCACCCGTGCTCCAAACTCAGTGTAACACAATCCTACAGGGTGAATAACTACATCACTACATCATCATCATCATCATAATCATCATCATCATCATCGTCATCATCATCTTCATTATCATCATAAGCGTCATCATCGTCATCATCATCATCATCGTCGTCATCATCATCTTGGCCAGCCAGTGGCACCCGTGCTCCAAACTCAGCTTAACACATCACTACAGGGGTTAAAGAACATGACCACGTTGGCTAAAACTGAAAGGCTTCGACCTGGCGGAAGCCAGTGGCGATGTCGGTAGGATATCCGACCACGGATCGGTATGTGTGGGTTCAAATACTGGGCTCGCCCATCGCTGACATCGCTTTCGAGTGAGGAAACTGACGTTAAAATTAGCTTTTTTACCAGCTTTTGATGACAAGATGATAGAGAACTTTACGACAGACATGATTATCTGATGGCTGTTGAAAGTTTATAAAAAGTTTAAGAGCTTCTATGCTGTTAATATCTGACTATAAGTCCTATAGTTAACAAGTCAGTTTGTTACAAAATGTATTTTGATGTACATTACAATCAGTAAATCTTTGAGCCCCTACTGTTTATATAACATGCAGATACATAATACAGATTTGAACAAGCATTCACGTATTACGCAATTAAATCGACTTGCATACATGACATACCGTTTAATTACAATATGTGCACAAAATACAGTAGGCCTAAAATCATTTTTGAATCGTTTAAAGTGTATGTAAATTAAATTAAGAATATACTATATGGTGATTTAAGACTGAAAATGGATTTAATTTCAGCTTTTTGTCTTTATTAATAGAAATCGAAAAGGCGAATACTAGCCGGCTGATAGAGACGCCAGTGTGGCAATGACGAAGCTGAGGATAACGGCAGGTCCAGCCGTTAACTTAGCCACCTGCCCTATTAGTATATAGGCTGCCGTTCCTAACGTACCAGCAATGCCTGATTCAATCAATCTATAAATCGATCAATCAATCAATATCAATCAATCCATCGAACGATCAATTGATCTATCGTTCAATCAATCAATAAATCAATAGTTCAATCCATCTATCGATCAAATTCGCCAGTAAATGGCCAGAGGATTTTAGCAAATAAGTAATAGTCTCTATGCGGTAGAACTACAATGCAGTGAGCTTAATATTACATGTATCGCAAATGTTATTAAAAATTTTAAAAAAACCAACGCATGTTGAACTCTTTTTGTCGAAGGCAGTAATGACATGAATAAATCACAATTTGGATTTAGAATAGGATGCTGTACAAGAAAAAAACATAGGTGTAATGAGAGTCATATGTGATAGAGCAAGAAATTCAAGTCCTTATGTTTTTTTATATTTTGAGAAAGCTTTTGACAGGATGAACCAGGTGAAGACGTAAGGAATATTGAGAGAAATTGGAGTGGACTGAAGAGAGAAGAATAATTATGAATCTTTACATGGAGCAAATAGAAAATTCAACCAACGCTATCGAAAGAAGGATCTCCTTTCTTTTTCTTATCGGTTCTTGTCGATATCTTGACTTTCTGGTACAATAGATCTGATTTCCCTCTTCTATCATATTCTACTAAACCATCACACTTTTGACTCAAACCAATGATCTTTTGCTTTGTCTATAAATCTAAATCTTCTAAGCTCATTGTATAAGCTTCTGTATTTCATTCGACCATGACTGGTGTCGATACTTTTCCATTTCCTCCTTTCATCCATTTTGTCTAGCATATGATTTGTGATCCAAGGTTTTTTAGCCGTTTTTGCTTTAAGAAAGCCATATACTTCTTTTTC